>JAWNNU010001480.1:0-67524 GCA_035044585.1 Scaptomyza polygonia
ATGAGGAGAGCTGCCCCCGTTGTCCGGAGGCTACATGAAGCAAACAGAGCCAATAGCCGAGATGAATCGGTTTTCGTTTCGGACATGTACTCCGGGAACCGTTGGACGACTTCTTAAATGATACGGACCTCGACGAAATACTTGGAGAAATAGATTATTTATTTTTACTATATTTTTAAATACAAATAAAATCTAATAATTTAATAAAAAAGAAAAAAGAAAAAACAAACAAATTTTTTATGGTTGTTATTATTTTTATTTAGATGTTTTTTTTTTTTTATTTCAGGTTTTTATATTTCAGGTTTTTTAAATTTTATATATATATATTTTTTTTACAGAATTATTTCTTTTTGTCTTAGGTACATTTTTCTAAAAAATTTAATTTATATACATTTTTTATTTTTTAAATAAAGAATACAATTTAAAACAATATAATGGATTTATGTTTATTTATTTGTTATTATATACCTTATTATTTTTGCTTACAGATTTTAACATATACCTTATTATTATTTATTTTCAGAATTTTCTTTTTGTCTTAAATAGATTTTCTCAAAAAAAAAAAAATGTATTTGTGTTGTTTTTATTTTATTTTCTTTTTTTTTTCTTCTATTTTATAGTTTATAAAGCTATAAAGTTATTTGGGAACCAATTTTATAATGACCCCAGGCATAGGTATTTATACCGTCAGACCTAATTTTTTTGTCATCATTTGAGCTTAAAGTAGTTTTTTTTATCTTATGTGTATACAAGTTGTGGATTTTAGATCTAAACAACATCATTTCATCTTTGAATATCTTTTTATCAAATAGGCATTCTTTATAACTATTTATAGAAAGCTTATCTAATGCAGACTCCTTAACACCCTTAGATTTTTTAATACATCCACCCCCCTCAAGAGACAATGAATACATTTGCGCTCTGAGACCAACAAACTCTAGCATTCTTTTGCCACAGTTTTTTCTGCCATCTGCCATTTAGAAAGTTCTAAAACTGTAAACCCTAAATACATTGGTTTGTCATAAACATTATGTAGACGCTTCATTTGAATAGCATACATATCTTCAGAAAATTGCGCAGAGCTATGAAAACTAGCCTTAGCAATAAGCGAACGTGCCCCTAATCGATTGCGTGTTGTGGATTCCCACGAAGTGACAATCTTAACATCTTTACGTTTTTCAACGTTCTCCATTGTTTTCCCATAGACTGCGTTATTAAGCAGTTTAAAAAAATCTTTTTCGAAATTGTTTTTCGCTAATGTTCTATGGGAAGTGTTTAGATCAATATATTTACATCTGCTCTTTGTACATAAAAAGTGAAGTATAGGTAGAAATTCTAAGAACTGGTTTATTGTGTTTGCCAGATTATTATGCTTTCAAGGACTCAATAACAATAATCCAAAAATTACCAAAAAGTCACAGAACACGAAGAACAAATGCATTTCTAAGTGTTTTCTGGCATTTTCAGTACAAGGTCCCCAGGGACCAGTTCACGCATCCGAGGGGTAAACGCGTTTAGAAGCCTATAAAACCTAAACCATTGCTCCGATCAGAACGCGGAATACCTTAAAAGACGCAGAACAAAATTCATGGTAACTTTGGGGGGGTGTTGTCATGGCCGAAATAGGAGTAAATTGCGTTTGAAAACGCAATAGGTCCCTACGGACCTGTTCACGCATCGAAGGGTTAAGCCAAGGAGCCTGTTTAAATTTTAAAACTCTATGTATTTTTGATAATATTAAACCATTATGTAAGCACTGTTGAAGGTTTTTGTAATGGTATTTTGTTTTTGACCTAAGATCAGCAACAAGTTTACAAACCTTTGCTTGTGGTGTAGGCTTTTGATTTAGAGGACAAAAGGGTAGATCATTATGATAGTCATGTAGTGCATCGGGATATTTAAGGTCTACTTCTAAAATGTATCCATACTCAGAATTTTCCTCTATTTGAGCAACATTTAATGCTGCGATCCCAGTCTCACTCATCCATATGGCAGACTCTGAGACATTGCCCAACCATATAAATTATTTGCATCTAGATACATTAAATATTCGGATGGTTTGTTTGCGTCATACGCATCCATATACATGTGGTTGGCTTTTGAGTACCGTTAACAGCACTGCATCAAACCACCCCTAATACCATTCTGAATAAACCGATACATATCTATATCAGTAAGAAGATCTAATTCTATATCGGTGGTCTTAATCATAGCATCCCACGATAGACCGGGTGTGGTATAATAATGCGCAGGATCTAGAGAATAAATTTTCTTACATATGCGCGAAAATTTGGAAAAACATCAGTCAATAAAAGAACATCTGTTTTGAGATAAAGCTCCATATATTCTTTTAATGACTGGCAGTTGAAAACTTTCCATACATGTTGCGCATGTAAATAGTCCTCAAGCGAGCATTCTTTATTAGATAAGCTATTAAAGAACTCCTCCCTCGGTGGCAGACAGGTTTCGGCCAGTCGGCTTTCCGAATCTTTAAACTCGTATGGAAAAACTCCCTTTCTACGCAATAAATTAAACTCATTCTCACAGGGATAAAAACGTCTTACACTCTCAAAAGATTCCGTACTCAAATTACTACTTAAAGCATCTAAGCTGGTTGCCATAAAGCGAAATGTGTCTAAAAATCGAATTTCTAAATTCTTATGTATGTAAATTTGGAGAGTGAAATGTACAACTCCTTATTAAGTGGGAGTACTTTAATATCACCCTCCACTTTGTTAAGTTGCCTTACGAAAAGATGAGAGTCATACCGTGAAAAGTTATGAAAGAATACGGGGACAAAAGGTGAAATTTGAAAATTAATATTGCAAACATTATGGGCTGGACCCTTGTACTGACCCGTTAAATGACAATGATCGCGTACTCGGTCGGGCCCCAGAATTTTCTTGCAGATGTGAAACTGGTTACGAAAACTGGTTTCCTCTTCTGTATTCATTGTTATAGGTTTAACATTTGAAAGGTAAGAGGTATAAATTTCAGTTACATCTCTAATGAGAGATGTAACAAATTTAGTACCTGCATCATTTCCTGTCTCTAATACAAATTTATCTAATGATGGGTCAAAAGAGCACTTAATATAGTACGAGCATGCTATAGGCACATGCAAAGATGTAGCTGTTACATTCTCGCTCACTTTCGAGTTGAGGGGGGTTAGTATGCATTCGACGTCTGCATATACTACAAAGGGTACGTTTAACACTTGCTATGTCTAAAGTTGGTAGCGATGAAACCATCATGCCGCAGTTGTTCCGGTGCTCCATAGACAACTTCTCGTTGTGCGAGAAGTTGAGGCAGGTGTTGCAGAAATACAGATGATGGCTATTTGCGGTTACCTGTGAGCTAACCAGTCTGAAAGTATGAAAGTAAAAGAAAATTTATTAGTACTGCAAATTGAAATGAAATAGATATTTAGTGATGAATCTTACCTTGATAAACTCTTTATCTAAACAAAATGCGCTCGTCCTACACTCTCCAAAAGCAAAAAGCTGATATGGTTTTCCCGTTCATCCTCTGTTAAATAGAGTGGACCAACCACTTTTCATTTTTCCTCATCAAATCCAAAAACGTTGATGCTGATATTGGAGTTCCGTCTTTCGAACACTTTAATTTGTGTAAGCGGAAGCGGAAGCTCCAACTCCTCAAAATCTAATGTAAGTTTCTCACTTACATAGATTCTTGAGCTATTTATATTGATGTTGTAATTCATACATCTTTCCTTATTCATTTTTGAATCGTTAAAAGCTGCTAATAAAGCCCATTTAAAACAAAATTCATCCTGGTTTCTCACATTCACAAGCGCCTTTTTAGCCCTCAACACCTTTGGAGTTTCAATATAATTTGAAACTTTTAATGGAGTGTATTTATTTAGATTACAGTCCAATCTAATAATCTGTGTCATTGTCCATCCGCTGTCCCTTTCCTAAAACTCATCCATTTTTTGCTGAATGAGTTCAGCATGTAAATTATACACCTCTTCCATTCTACATCCGGTCGTTAGAACGCACATAGGCGTTTGGTGTGATTTTATTTGCATCACCATTTCATCTTGGTGAATTTTAATGTATTCCGCGTAGTTAAGATGGTGGAGGTGGTGGCGATGGTGTTGAGGTAGGCTGGGTTACCGGAAAGAAAGTTGTTATGGGTGGCGGAAGTGGTTGCATAACACTCGGCTCCTCCAGGCTCCTAGAGTGTTTGGTGCTGCGCTGTCCTTAAAGCATTTTGCTAAGGCGTTTAGGGAGGCAGTGGTGTACACAATTTTGTTGTTTTTTGAAGACATTTTAATATATTTTTTATTTTAGTATACTTTTTGAAAAATAAAAAACACTAGTGAATGAAAACACTTTAATTGAAAACAAAACTAGAAGTTACACTTATGAATTTTCTGAGCAAGTGATTTTTAATTCAACCAAACTAGCTCTTTTATTGATTTTGAAGCCAAGCCAGGACATAAGATTTTTCTAGCAGTTGACCAATAATCAAAACAGATATAAATAAGCAAAGGTTAGAAACGTACGCACCAAAAAAGTTGAGTGCGTGTACGAAAAAAAGAGAGGACGCTAAACATTTTAAATGACAAGCCTATAGGATTGGCTCGGAGGATTCATCATTAAAGGGGACCAATAAATTAACATCCTACCTGCATTTCATAGACGTCCGTGTTTTAATATAAGCAGTATCACTTTCCCTCTCTATCACTTTCCCCCTCTATCACTTTCGCTATGACTCGCATGGATGTTGCTGTTGTTTTTAGTAACAATGCGAGCGGCTCTATGATTTTACTTGTCCTTGATTATGATCTGCCTGCAGGAGTGCAAAGCAGCGCCGTCAAAGCGGCGCACACTTGACTCCTATCTAATACTTGCTAGCTAAAAAATGTGCGCACGCACATTAAACAGGCGCCCACTTGACGTCTCTATCACTTTCGCTATGACTCATATAGATGTTGCTGTTGTTTTTGGTATTTCAGTTGATTATAACAATGTTTATGATCTGCCTGCTGGAGTGCAAAGCAGCGCCGTCAAACCGGCGCACACTTGACTCCTATCTAATATGTGTGTGCGCACGCACATTAAACAGGCGCAAACATGACCTCTCTATCCTTTTCTCCTTTTTTCATTGATACGCACGGATGGAGTTATCTTTAACAAGGAGGCTGACTAATGTACTTGACCTTTGATCTTGACCTACTTCTAGGTGGTGATTCTGGACATCCTGGGTTCTTATCTTGCTACCTGTCAAAAAGGTTCACGCTAATGGAAAAAGAGTCACGCTAATTGAAAAAAGTAATAAATCATAAGATAATTATCTGAGCCAGAACCGGCAGTTCTCTACTACTAACGAGTCAATGAGCCATGATGTAGTTCTTGGGAGAGATTTCATGTACGCATGCGATCTTAATTTAGATTTAAGCACCTTGAAGATGGTTACAGTGGAGAGAATGGAAACAAAACATACAAACAGAGAAACGGATAATAAAAATAAGCAAAACGAGGCAGTAAAAGAAACAATAATGCCAACAGTTAGTCCTAATGTTTTGTAAGGTAGCTTTTCTTAGGCTGAGGTAGCTCAGCCTCTCCAGAGCCACCCTACAAGAAATTTGTATTGTGCTGGACCGTTCGATTGTGGATATAGGCAAAACGCCGTGTTTAGAAAAGTGGGTAGCATATGAGTAGAAATGGGGCAACTAAGCGACACCGGTCATCCGGTTGGGAGCCTAAGCGCCTTCTGGTGTTGTAATCGCCCCTTCGTCTGTTTTGACTTGAATGCTCCTGGTATTAACCAAAGGCCGCACCAAGTTCGGAGACAGGCAAGCGCCGTTTGAGAGCACGCGGGCTGACGCGGTATAAACTAAGCGACCAGCCAATGGAGTCCCAATAGGTGGGCGACTACACGCACTTTTCGCACTTGCACGATTCCTAATAGATTTCTACAATTTAGGACAGCACGTAATTTTTTTCCACTTTTATTATAATTTTTAGTTTCTCTTTAGTCTTAATAATATGCCTCTACTTCCCTGCCTATTTGCACCAGACCATAGTAATAAAAGAAAACAAAAACCGCGCAGCCTCGCTTACCCTGGCCCCTCGTGTGTGTATGTTTGCTGGCTCCTGATCCTTGCCCCTCTCGAGTGTGTATGTTTGCTTGCTCTTGATCCTTGTCTCCTCGTGTGTTGTTTTGCTTGACCCTGATCCTTGTGACTGTTCCTTGCTGGTTCAACTGCGCGTGTAATTTTCCTTGTCGCCGTAGCGATCGCGACTTTACATTTTCGAGGCCTCCGCGTGACTGACTTCGGCGTTTTCTCGTCAGGGCGATCGAGGCCCTTCGCTGCTGAACCCTTTCCAGGCTGAGCTGCTTTTATCGGCGTCGCTGGCCACGCTTCGGCTCGTGCTAGGCTTGGTTCTCGTTCTAGCTGCTGCCATGCGCCGTTGGCTCGCGCCGCTGCTCTCTCTCTCTTCGCTGCTTCTGTTTTTGCTGTCGGTGTTGCTTGGCTCGTGCCAGGCCTGTGCTGCCGTTTCTCTGCGGCCGACGTTGCTTGGCTCGTGTCAGGCCTCTGCTGCTGTTTCCTCTGCTTCCGGTGGTTTTTCTCTGCTTGTTCTGTTGTTGTTCCCTTAGCTGCCGCGTCTGATATGTGCCGTAGGCTTCGGCCGTTGTTGCTTCTTCTCTCCCTCCAGGTCTCTGCTGCGGTTGTTTTCTCTGCTGCCGGTTACTTAACCAAACTTAACTCCACTCAAGTGGACTAAAACGAAATAGCACATCTGTGACGTCATAATACCTAAACCCTAGAAAATGTAACACTTAAAACTAGAAAACTAAGCAAAAAATATATACATTTGTCTTCATGACTCTTAAATGCTATAAAATAACGACTTAAATCAAAAACTAAGAAATATTTAGAAATATGTACAGCAGTCTTCGTGACTAAGAAATATGACTCGTCACACCCCCTCCTTAATTTCCAGGGCGAGAACGAATGGAAACGCCACCCGCTGGTGCCGGTATTGTCTCGAGTCTTGTCTGGCTCGTCTGTCGTAGTGTCGGGCGCTTCGCGGATGCGGGCGTTATCCTTTCTGGTCTTCGATGCCTCTGCTGGTTGTTTGGCAGTCGCCTCGTGGAAGCAAGCGTTGCCCTTGCTGGTCTTCGTTGCCTCTGCTGGTTGTTTGTCAATCGCCTCGCGGATGCAGGCGTTGCCCTTGCTAGTCTTCGTTGCCTCTGCTGGTTGTTTGGTAATCGCCTCGCGGATGCAGGCGTTGCCCTTGCTGGTCTTCGTTGCCTCTGGTGGTTGTTTGGCAATCGCCTCGCGGATGCAGGCGTTGCCCTTGCTGGTCTTCGTTGCCTCTGCTGGTTGTTTGGTAATCGCCTCGCGAATGCAGGCGTTGCCCTTGCTGGTCTTCGTTGCCTCTGCTGGTTGTTTGGCAATCGCCTCGCGGATGCAGGCGTTGCCCTTGCTGGTCTTCGTTGCCTCTGCTGGTTGTTTGGAAATCGCCTCGCGGATGCAGGCGTTGCCCTTGCTGGTCTTCGTTGCCTCTGCTGGTTGTTTGGCAATCGCCTCGCGGATGAAGGCGTTGCCTTTGCTGGTCCTCGTTTCCTCTCGGATGCGGGCGTTGCCCTTGCTGGTCTTAGTTGCCTCGGCTGGTTGTTTGGCAGTCGCCTCGTGGAAGCAGGCGTTGCCCTTGCTGGTCCTCGTTAGGGCAATAGCTTGCTGCGCCGCCCGCTGAGCTACTTCGCTTTCCCTTGGATCGAAATTGTCTGAGTCCCGGCTGATGGTGTTCTCGGGTCTTAAGTTGGCCGAGTGATGATTCTCCGCCACTTTGGATCTGCTCAATGGGATTAGCAAATCACCTACCTGTAGTTTGGCATCTAAGGCGCCAAAGAAATCCAGGCCGAGCAGCACATCGTCGAGCGCCGATGGTAATACTAGCATCAGAATGCTAGCCCGGGATTGACCGAGTTGTACGTCTGCTTGAATTGCTCGTGTTAGCTCCATCCTGGTCCCATTTGCCAAAGCTATTAATGTTCTCACTGTTCTTCTGTTAGCCGGGGTCTCGATGAGCTGAGCCTTCGTGTCCAGCGTAGCTACCATTACCTCAGACTTGTCAGATACTTGTCTCGGTGACGAGCCGGCCATCCCGCGGGCAGATGACACCCGCTAGTCCCAGGACTCGCTCGTCTGCCCTCCCATCTGTCCTGTGTTCGATGAGGGGCGCGGGGCGTTTCCCGTCTCTTTGGCCTGGCAGCAGTCGATGGTCCTCACTCCTCGGTGACCACAATCCCAGCAGAATAGAATGGGAGTTCCACGACATTCTCGGGCAAAGTGTCCTTGTACTCCGCAGTTGCGGCACGGAATGCGCGTGTCTACCGGCTGCTCGTTGTTAGCATTGTTTTGCTTACCTCGTTTGTCTCCCTCGTTTGGGACCACTGTTGACTGCGATGTGGCCCACTGGGCACCAAGCTTGGGGCTCGTTGCTCCGGTTTCTCGCTTTAGCCCGGTTGCGGATCCAGTCTTGTTCCTAGCCTGCCGTTGCTGCTCTCGTTCCCGGGTGACTTCGAAGTTTATCACCAGCTGAGTTAGTTGCTTGAAGGTGCGGAAGTCCATGCGTCGCACGTATAACTGGTATTCTGGCAGCAGATTTTCATACATACGGTTCATCATGAGGCGGATGTCCACGAGATACTGCTTGTATCCCTCATTTTTCCTCTGGTAGCGCATCCTGATCTCGTCCTCCAGTCGCTGGTAGTACCTCGGGGGTAGGAAGAAATCCAAGAATTCCCTACGGAACACGCTCCATGGCTCACCCTGCAGGTGACTCGTATGGAACCAGACCTCGGCGGTACCCTTCAGCAGTTCTGGTACCCCCTGGGCCAAGCTTCGGGTATCGACTCGTTGTGATACTGCACGTTCCTCCAAACGCTCGATGAATCGCAAGGGATCTGTAGCGCCGTCAAAAGTAACGCCCCAGCGTTGCATACGCTCTACGCCCCTGACTGCAGAAACGTCGCGTTGGTTTTGTAGCATGCCCCTTTCGCTTGCTCGTGCCACGCGCTGCTGTTGGCCAGGCACCGGTATGCTTAGGTAGCTGGTTGTCCTGGTGTGAGTTCCTCTGCTTGGTCTTCGTTTCCACTCATAGTAGGCGACGGGCTTCGCGATCGTTGTTGAGCTTCCACCTTGGTGTCGGGAGTCCGTGCTCTTCCAAAGGTAGCCTCGTGTTCCTCCAACCGTGCCTGGATGGTGGTCGAGTGGCCTCCGCGGCTCACAAAGGCAGACATGCGGCCTCGGAGTTCTTCCACGGTGCCCTCACGTTCGAAACCGAACTCATCAGCAAAAGCTTCCAGCTCTGCCTTGCGCCGGTATGCGATCCACGCTACTCCAACCATGCTGCTCTACGTCGCCTGCTTCGTGTCCTTAATCCTGTGCTTTGTTGGTTGTATACTATAGTATCCTGTGCCTTGTCCTGGTTTGTTAGTATCCTTGTGGTGTACTATAGTATCCTGTGCCTTGTCCTGGATTGTTAGTATCCCTGTTATATACCAGTGGTATCCTGCGCCTGGTTCGGGTGGATTCTAGTATCCTTGTTGTATACTATAGTATCCTGTGCCTTGTCCTGTTGCCTATTGTTAATGAATTCCCTGAGAAAATATTTATTACACGATGTTCACTGCTCGATGACTCTGGTTCGACTGTTTTCTAGTTGTGTTGTGCAGCTCAATTTATGGGATATTTCGTAGGGCCGAACGATCGTAGCCGCGGGTTCACGAGCGCTGCGCTGCTCTGCTCGCCTCTCTCTCGTTTGACATTTGTTGGTGCGATACCCACAAAACGTCTCTCCTGCTCGTTTTCTCTGCTCCTCGTCGTAGCTCTGTGTACCCCGAAGACTCTGCGACCCTAAGATAATACTTCGTGTCTGCTCACGCCTGCATTCCTCCACCCTGTATCCTGTAAACAGCATGTAAAACTGAGCATGTTCTAGCACGTGCCTGGCCCCTCGTGTGCAAAAAGTAAAGAAGAACAAGTTTTCAAGCAATTCCTCCCAAACTGTAACCACGTGCTAGAGTGTGTAAGCTTCTGGAAAAACTAGGCAGTTTGCAAAAAAAAATGCCGGCACCAGCGTGCAAAATGATACCTTGACCAATGAATTTCAAACTGTGCTCATGCGTTTTTGACTGCACCAGTGCACTATGGTTTTTTTGGGCTTTTTTTTGGCATAAATTACAATTATGGAGATATTGGATTCAAATTTGGTACGATCTCGTTTTTTAGGCTCATTAAACTACTTACCAAGTTTCGCTTAATTTGGACGACTATATCTTATAGTCACCATATAAACTGTTTAATAGATTTTTGAAAAAAAAAATCTTTTTTTTAGGTATTGAACTGAAATTTAATTTGAACACAGAAATTCTAATTTTGTTTGGTTTGCGCTCTCACTACATATTTATTATAAATTGTTTTTATATTTTTCATACTTTTTATTCTTCTTCTAAAACAATTTCGTCTAGACCAAGGTTACCCTGCCTATCAGTTTCTTCGTCCGAAGAGTCCTGTCCTGAGTCCTCAACATTATTATTTATTTCCGCAGCAATATGTATTTGGGGTGATTGCAGTAATTCTAAAACTCGTTCTCTTAGGCAAAAAGTTGATAAAAGTGGATCCGAACTATCCATGGCTCTATTAAATACATCTGTAATGTTGTCTAATCGACTGCATTTTCTCGCATGTGATCTTCTGTCGCTTTTAAATACTTTGTTCCGAGACTCCGAAGCATGCTTACCAAGGCAACCAACAGGAACTATTGAAGTTTTTATTATATGGTATCCATGCACCAACACCTTATGTACAGTAGGAGACATAGGATACCAAGAATATTGTTTATGATACGCAATAAATGTTTTTTTACAAAAGCTTCTGAATTTTTCCGAGTTTACTTCATACTCGCAGGAAATTGTTATTAAAATAATGTGGAAACTTTGTAGAATATCAACATCTATATTTAATATGGACGATAATAGGCTCGCATTGGAAAAGGCTTTTCTTATTGTGCTTGATTGTTTTAGCTTTTTGACATTTTCGTATGTACTCAGTAATATCTCGAGTCATACCTTTCCAAAAATAATGTCTTTTGACCTTGGCCAAGGTTTTTGCAATGCCAATATGACCTCCTTGCATTGGATCGTTATGGTATTTAGACAGTATTGCTTCTTTTTATTTTTCTATAAAGGTCACCGGGTTGAGTAGCGCTACTCTTAATGTATTCAATATTTTATTGCCCATTTGTTTAAAATTATCTATTGAAACATGTTCAAAGATATTTTCCCACGGTGCCATTTTGAGTTGGCTGATTTTGTTTATACCGGCTTGCATTTCAAGCCTTTGGAAAAATTGACTGAGGTCTAAGATCCCATTGGTATATAAATCGCTAACATCATATCTTGCAGTAATTTCTCTACCATGCTTAAATAAACATAGCATATCTCTTACATGCAAGGTCACTACCTTACGTACTTCGTCATTGTTTATGACTCATATACGTTGGGCTTAGAAGCGTTTTCTATAGATTGCTTAGGCAATTCTATTTCTTTATCATCCGCGCGGATTTTCTGTCTATTTTGATATCTGGTAGTGACTTTCATTATGTTTCCTGTTATGTTTTGTAGTTCTTTGATGGTTATTCTTGATAACGCATCAGCTACATAATTGTCTTTTCCCTTTAAATATTCAACTGTAAAATCATATTCTTCTAGTTCTAGCCTCATACGTGTCAGTTTAGAACTTGGATTGATCATTGAGAATAGGTATATTAAAGGTCTGTGATCTGTTTTGATTCTAAAGTGTTTTCCATAAATATATGGTCGAAAATGTAATATTGCCCAGTGAATTGCAGTTAATTCCTGCTCAGTTGTACTTTTATTACTTTCTCCTTTAGTGAAAGCTTTTGACGCGTATGTAATGGGAAGTTGGAGCCCGTTATGGTTTTGAGTTAAAACCGCTCCACACGCTTGCTTACTTGCGTCAGTAATTATACAAAATTCTTTGCTGAAATCAGGATATTGTACCAAAGTTGGTTCTATTAGTTTTGTTTTTAAATATTGGAATGCGTTTTGGCATTCATCAGTCCATTCAAAAGGAACATCCTTTTTACATAATCTTGTTATGTGCCGTGAATAGTTGGCGAAATTTTCTATGAAACGTCTATAGTAATTGCAAAATGCTATGAAACGTCTAGCGCTGTCCGCATTGTGCGGCGTAGGGTAATTCATAATGACGTCGTATTTCTTGTCATCTGGAAGTATTCCTTTATCTGTGCATTTATGACCGAGAAAAGTCACTTCATGCATAAAGAATGAACATTTTTCTGGATGTAACTTTAGATTGTATTTCCTACATTTCTCAAAAACATCTGTCAAGTTTTTAAGCATATGTTTCTCGGAACAACCTATAACTATTAAGTCATCCATATAAAGGAATGCTTGTGAGGGTTCTAAGCCAGAGAATGCTATAGTCATCATTCTCTGAAATGAATTAGGCGCTATTTTTAAACCGAATGGAAGTCGCGTGAAGCGATACGAGCCATTGCTCGTTGAAAATGACGTTGTATTTCTTGAACTTTTTTCGAGTCCTGACATTAAGTCAAGGCATGAAAAATATGTCGCTCGCCCAAGTTGATCCAAAATATCATCAATTCTGGGGAGTGGAAATTTATCGGACAGTAATTTTTTATTAATTTGGCGATAGTCAATTACTAATCGCCATTTCTTTTGTTCTGAACCTGGAGATGGTTTTTTAGGGACAAGTAATAATGGGCTATTATATTCAGATACAGATGGTTCTACTATCCCGTCAGTGATCAATTTTTCGACTTGTTTCTGTATTTCGTCTACCTGACTGTGTGGGCTTCTATAATTTTTTATATATACTGGTTCTTCATCTTTTAATCTCAGTTTTTGTTTGTAAAAGTTATTTGTGCTGATTGGTTCAGATTCCAATCCGAAAATATCATTATATTGGGTGCATAATTTTGAAAGCTGTGATTTGAATAGTGGAGGAAAATTTTTCTTTAGTTGAGATAATACAGATATTTCTCTATTGTCTTGGTTAGTTTTGACTACTTCGTAGTTCGAAAGTGATTCATACGCTAAGTTATTTGTACTGACTACTTGATCTTTATCTGTTGTGTTGAGTAGCCTTATAAAAGCGTTTTTAGATGTTGCTATGGTACTTGCTATGTAAATACCATGCTGAATTTCTTGATTTGGAATCAATACACTGTCTTCTTTTGAATATAGCTCGATTTTTCGAATAACTTGGGATCTTGCTGGCAGAAGTATTGAGTTGTTGCCAGAACTGTATGTTATTGGAACATAAATTGAAAATTTTAAGCTATTAGGTCTAATTATAAGCCAATCTTCGGATGGCTTGAAGTCTAATTGACAGTTGTATTTTTTAATGAAATCGATTCCTAAAATGCCATCACAAGGAATAGCGAATTGTAGATCCACGATATGAAAATCGTGCTGGATTATGTATTTATTGGTCTGTATCTCAATAGAAGTTAACCCTTTGGACTTGGTTACTTCTTGACTTATTCCTTTTATGTCTATAATACAATTAATTTCTATGTCATGAAAGACATCAGAATTTTCTTTAACTATTGAAATGTCCGCACCTGTGTCTACTAAAAAGACAAGTTCTTTTCCTGTAGCCACATGGCTGAATGATACAAATATGTTTTGGCTGAGATTAATGGTATGAACCTTTGCATTTTCTACTGTTGAGTATTTAAAGGGGTTTGCGAGTGTTCCGATGTATTGGTTACTCGGACATTGCTCTGGTTATTGTAATTCTGGCCTCGATTTGAGTTGCCACGGCCCCTTGAGTTTCCTCTATATTGGCCTCGTGCATTATTGTTATTGTAATTTGCGTTGTAATTAGTGTTGCTGTTACTATTGAAGCGACCGCGAAAATTACCTCTGTAATTTCCGCGTCCTCGGTTTCCGCCGCGCTGTGAATTATTATTGTAATATAGGACAGTGTTTTGCTGTCCGGTTGCTTCTAGGCAACAATTTACAAATTTGGACACGGCTTCATTCATGGTACTGAAAGTACCAGCTTGCATGATAAGTTTAACCTTATCAATTGTGCAGTTTTTAGTCATAGCCTTGACCGCGTTCTGAGTTGAATAACTTCTGGCTAACTCTAGTGGTAAGCCGTCGGTTATGTATGCACCTTCTAGCATTTTTGTTATTTGCTCAACCTCTGATGTGTATTGGTTGGCAGTTTTATTGCGTTGCTGTATGTTCATCAGCTTTGCTGACAACACTTCTACAGTTTCGCCTTTGACATTTGTTTTTAGTTTGGAAATGATTGCAGTTATTGTTGCTTCATCTCCTACTAAATTTCTGGCGACACCTTTTAGCCTTGATTTAATAATCGAAACTGCTAATTGCTCGTGGTCGCCAGTTATCAACTATAATATTTGTAACGCATCAATAAAACTTTGCAAGTTTTCAGCTTTACCATCAAATGGTGGTATAAGTTTGGTTGCTGTATTTATGAAGTCAATGTTTGTTTGTGCCATGTTGAGATTTTTGCCTGGTTTATTCTCTATTGTACTTGACGAAGTATCAGAATCTGTAGAAGTTTCCAGATCTGGCAACAACACTGCTGGAACAGTGAGATTGTTTAAATCCTGTTCTTCTATTTTTTTGTTAGTTTCAAGCTCCTCTGACTCTGTTTGTTCAGTGTCAGGTTGTTCTGGTTTATCACCAGTTTCAATTGTTAGAGCTGAGTATAGTATTGTTGGTATAGAGATATCTAAATTGAATTTTTCTTTAATGGATATCAAATTCGATCGTAGTCGGATCAAAAATTTTGATACTTGTGACCAATGATCTTGATTTAATTGTTTTCTCTGATTATGTATTAGTAGACGTGCTTCATTATAGCTGTTTAGTAGTATCTCCACATGTTTTTTGATTGTACTTCTTTGAATAGGTCTGTTTTGTGCTAGTGACTTATACGATTTATCGAAGTCTATTTTTATTTCATTTATTTGTCTAATTAACTCATTCCATTCCATTATTTAATGGATATGAATTGTTCTTTAGGAATAGGGTTATTTGAATGCATGATACGTTTCTTAACTGTTTTTTAGTTTAGCCATACTTTGTAAATATATTTTGTGTAAAAATTTTTTTTTTTTTTTTATTACGAGTTTACATTTTTGTATTTGTTCAATTAATTTTTTTTTTTTTTTTTAGTTTAATTGGCATCTTATAGTTATTATAATATTGTCAATTATGATTAATCATTGTTGTTTGTGTTGTCCAAATTTAAATTTTGTCCAAGTCATTTGCTCGGCTCATGAATATTTTCTTTAGGCATTTGTTATGCAGTGTATATAATTTGTAAAAACAATTTGCACACATTATAACAACTATGATTATCAGTAATATATTTGTTAATTCTAAATCTGTGTTGCTTGATTCAACTTTATTTATAACGTTAGCAGTGGAATCCACTGACTTTACGTCTACTAATCCCATTTTGAAATTCTGTTCAGAATTATGATTTGATTCAATTAGAAAATCTTCGGAAAATTTACTTATTGCATTACTATTCATAAACAGAACAGTTTTCCTGCCTGCTGCTTTAATTTAATTAAAGTTTTTTTTTTATTTTTTTAATAATGTTTTTCATTTTAAAATTTCAATATTTGGAATTCATAGGGAATTTAAGATTTGGATTATTATAATTGTTGTGCTACTGGGTAATTTATCCAGTGCCTGAGACGTTTAAATTTTTTTTTTTTTTTTTTTTGTTTTTTACATTTGTATATTTAATATTAATATTATTTTGTATCCCTCGTTGTAACTGCTCTTCGTTTGTGTGTCCCTCGTTGTGAAGTTCCTTGTTTTTGTGATTCCCTCGTGGCTGTAGAGGACTAGCAGACCGCTGTCCTCCGCAGTGATTTCACGTTCAGTGGCCGGTGCTGGCTGCACAGGCATTTGCTGCTCTTGTAACTCATTTGGTTTATATCCCACGTTGCCGTAGAGGACTAGCAGACCGCTGTCCTCCGCAGTGATTTCTCGTTCGGTGGCCGGTGCAGGCTACACAGGCATTTAAATTAGATGCCTGTGTAGCCTGTATTTGGAAATTTTTATTTCTATCCCACGTTGAAAAGTTTTGATGATACTGCGCATTATACAATATTTTCAGGCGTTGTTGTTGTTGTTTGCTGTTACTGCTGCTTTTTCGTCGTTCGCTTATCAAACGGACAGCGACTGCGCGCACATTGTAAATCAGTTAATCGGAATCACAGCGATCAATTAACACAACATTAACTTGAACATATTCGATGTTTATAAAATTCACTTTATTATAAAATTTACTTTTTTAATTAACGTTTGTTGTCATTGTTGTTAAATAATTGAGTATTTGCGTTACGCGAATCAATTTATTATTATTTATTATAATTGACAATGCGAGCTGTTTGTTTGAATGTGCGATTTTGTTTATTGTAATTAATTAATTATTTTGTGCAGTTTTTCGTTAAATCTGCTATTTGATGTCATTTGTTTTGTAGAGCCGTTTTATCTGCTTTTAGTTGTAGTTTAGCTGTCGTCCGTTCTCCCGACGAATATCACACAAAGCTGAGTGTTGACACATGTCACGGTCGCCATGTAAGGAGTGCAATCGCCATGTGGAATTTAAATGGTTTGAAGTTAGAACACAAGTCTTTTTGTAGTATACGGCTAGCACTTCTGTGTCAACCGAGTTTTCTTTATTCAATGCTCAAATAGTTCTTAACTTATTTTACATGAAGACTCGCTGCTTCAGCAGCGCAGTCGGCGTTTATGTATTTACTTATGTATATGCTTATATATTAGGAGGCGAGAGTTGTGCATTCATATTTGGCATGTTTATGGTCATTGACCACTTGTGAATGCTGACGCGGCATCATGTGTCGCGCTGCAGTCTCAGGCGGTCTAATTACATTTGCACTTGAATTGTGCTGGCCTTATGTTTACGTAACGACAAAGTGTCGTTGCCCCGTTTTGGGTTTAAGCGTGCACTTGAATTATATGAATTTATGCATGCACTTGAACTGCAACAAAGTGTTGTTGTTCTTATATTAATCTATACATATATTGTATGCTACAGAGTCATCCTCGCAGGCTATCGCTTTGATGTTGCCCTGATGCCACCCAGCATCAGAGCAACGAGGCGGCGGTCCACCAGACCGCTCCATTAGGTCAACCACCTTGTCTTGGAGCTCATTCTCAATGGCCCCCCACTGGTTCCGCGGGATATGGCCCTCCTTGTGGCCCCTGTCGAGGACCCCAATTAGAACCGTCCCCTTTGCGGCTTCAGCGAAGGACCGAGTGAGTGGCTGTGGACGCGGTGGCTGCTTGATACGCTTGGCTTGCGGAGCCTGCTCCTCCACGGAGCGTTGGCGCTTCTGCTTGGCTTTTGCAGAAGCGGCCGGGATTGCTGGCTTGAAATCCGGCAGTATTGTCTTGGCCCATTCAACGAGCTTGAGTCCATCGGGAGACGACTGCTGGCCGCTCAGGTTTAGCTGCAGAATTTCTGCAGCCCGCCTCCGGTCTTGTATTGGCGGTTTATTTGCCGCCGTTGAGGCGGACCCCGGGGCGATCGCCTGCGTCGCGGGCCTGGAAGCTGGTGTTGCAAACTTGTGTTGCAGCCTCCGAGCTCCAGGAGCCGTTCCAGGTCGGCGTCCGGGGTGTGAGGACGAATGGCTTGTCCGTCCAGCACCAATGCCGCTTGCGGCGTTACGAGCACCTGCTGGCGTACCAGATGTCGCGGAAGAGGTGCAAGCACCTATAGAGGGATTGGCGTTTCCCCCCTGGTTTTTGAGTGTCCCGGACACTGGGTTCTTTTGTTTGTTAAGGTTGTTCATATTTGGTCCCACGAGTAGACGGGTGTGGACAGTCACCCGCGGCATAGCCCGTGTACCGCGGGAAGCCTTGTTAAACTGGAGGTCGGCAGGTATCCAGAGTTCGCAAAGTAACGACTGAGCTCCCCCTCAGCCACGAGTCCATCGGCACGATGCTGTTCCACCTTGGACTGGGGTAATTTTAAAGAGTTTTGTTCTCTCGCCCGACTACTATTCGTCAGCACTCTTGGAAGAGACATGACCTTACCAAGGGCCTGCTTCCAGCCGCCCTCGCGTGGAGAGTGTAGTCGCACTACCAGTTGTGAGTTCCAAGGACGGCACGCACCGCACAGGCGCGCACTCATAACGGCGATATGAATGCGTTCCCCCACAGCGCGTGTTATTCCCCTTGTTTCTCCAACTGGCTGACGGCCAGTTGCTAGCAATAGTATAAACGAATAGGTGTGAATTCTTACAATCAAACATTAAGTATCTAGGATTTTTAATAACGAACGAAGGCATTCGCGCTGATAATAAGGGCATAGAGGTAGCACAAAGTTTCCCGATAGCGTCAAAAAAACATGCCGTTCAAGTCTTCCACTATATGACTTACTGAATTTTACTGCAACTTAAAATGTAATTTGAGTCAGCAACTATTATTATGCAGACGTTAATTTATACAACGTATATTTGCGATCACTGCTAGAATCTTTTAACAAATAAAACCAAGTAACACTCCGTGCACAAACACAAGAAGACAATAACGATAACAAAATAGCGCTCAAAAACACAACCGTCACCAACGAAAGACAAAAGTTTGCAATAATTGCATATTTTTATGAGCGTAAGTTGGAGCTAAGTTAACAATTGAGAAATGGCTTCAATTATAAATAGTTGATTGAACTACATATCCACAGTAGCATTAATATTTTATAAGTGTGTCCAACATTCGCTTATTTTTAAACATATAATTCTTTCCAAGTATGTGTGGGAATGCGTGTACTCGAACAAACAGCTAACAAAACATCAGACTTTGCAAGTTGAGTGTTCCGCCCGAATTTTTCACAACAATTTGTTCTGAAAAGTTTTGGCCGACGCAGCTTGTCGTGAAGGAGTATGTCAATAAGCGCAACAGTACTAATAATGGAATAAGGATTTGTGGTGCACCGCCTGTTAGCCACCCTGTTGCCTCCATCTTCACTGCAAAAAACTATCAAAAGTAGCTAGCTTGGCCTACCAAAATGTAAGAGGCCTTAACACTAAACTTGCTCAATTGTATGTTAATAGCTTATCCTTTGTTTCACAAATTGTTGCACTGACAGAAACCTGGTTAAAACTTGATATATATGATTATTCTGTTTTTCTTAATAATTATAACTTGACAGATGCGATCACACATCCAGCAAGGGGGGTGGTGTTCTCATTGCTGTTGATGCTTGCATTTCTTATGAACAGATTCATTGTAATAGTATACCAGACATAAAGTTTCTATGTGTTAAAATATTGTTTAGTGGTCGTTCATTGTATATAACTTGTTTATATATTCCTCCCCATTCTGATAATACCGTTTACACATCCTATCTATATGCCCTGCAACTTGTTTCGTCGTTGTTGACGGATATTGATCACCTTATAGTGATTAGTGATTTTAATATGCCACATGTTGTATGGTTTGTGAATGACACATCTTCGGCACCGTTACCAGCCAATTCTGATGATTTTACCGATGGCCTTCAGGAGTTGAGTCTATCGCAAGGTAACAGGGTGCATAATTGTAGTGGTAGAATGTTAGACTTGATATTTGTTTCGGACTTCGATTGCAATAATATTAGCAGAGTACCCCCGCTAGTGTTTCCTGAAGATAACTACCATCCAACCAAGAACTATGCTTAGAAATTCTTAGCCTTAGTCCAGTATCTAAGAATTCTATAAAAGCCCGTTGCTTTCGTAAAACTAACTTTGCTTAATTAAATGATAATCTTTTGCATACTAATTGGTCTCACCTTTATTCTTGTAGTGATATGGAAACTGCCATTTCTATATTTTATGTGACCTTGAATTCACATTTGGATATCTGTGTTCCCCTCACTTGCCCTTCAAGTGAAAATAAACCACCTTGGTTTACGAGGGAACTATCAAAATTTAAAAACGTGAGAACAAGAGCTTATAAAAGGTTTAAAAAGTCCGGAACTACTGTAGATTTCTCTTCGTATATAGTGGCAAGGTCTAATTTTATTTCTGTTCATAATAATTATCTTAATCGTTGTAGATTAAACTTTTCACAGTTCTGATCAGGCTGTGGGCGATCTATTTGCTGAATATTTTCAGTATACTCAACGAGTTTATGTAGTTGCAATAATTCCTATCCGTTGCAAGTTCAAACGTCCAATTGCATTTATGTCCCAGTTATTCGAAGAAGAAAACGGAACATCTACCAGTCAGTCATTGAATGAAAATGAAGAAAAACGTAAAAATAATAGAAGCACAGACAACACCGACAGAAAACTTTCATAATGAAATATTCGAAATCAATTTCACAGAAGACAAGGCAATTGAATATTATATCGGAAACAATGTAGATTACGCAACACAGTGCACATTTAAGCAAGTAATAGAAAACTTTTACATAAACGCAGAAAAACCAGAGGAGCTATTAGTAAAATGCGAGATAAAACTAAATTTAGAAAAATCTAAACCATTCAGCTGCAACCCAAGACGGCTCTCGTATACAGAAAATGATAAATTACAACAACTGAATGCCTATGGGATTGAAAACTGCGTCAGCAGTATTTCAAGGGATCGTAAACAGAATTTTTTCCGACTTGATTAAAGAAAACAAAGTAACAGTTTACATGGACGATATTATGGTTGCTAGCAATAGTATAAACGAATAGGTGTGAATTCTTACAATCAAACATTAGGTTAGGTTAGGTTAGAGCGGTAGTGAGCAGTTTGAGACAAAACCCAACACTCACGTAGGCCATGTATTGGCCAATTGTGATGCCGCGTCTTGGACATAGTCCACAGACACCGTCTACCTAGACGTAGAGTGTGTTACACCGGTTACGAGGGCGTGGTCCCAGCCCGAGGCTCGAATAAAGGACAGGATATTTTTCGGTTTAGTATCCGCCAGTTGAGAGAGGTCCGATAAGAAGAAAGAACCAAGGTATCGCTTTCTGTTCTTGCAGAGAGCTGGACAGTCGCAGAAGAGGTGGGAGACTGTTTCCTCTTCCTCCTCGTCTCGGCAGCTTCTGCAGAAGCCATTGAAGGGGGCTAGAAGTCTCGCTGCGTGAGTCTCTACTAGCCAGTGCCCCGTAATGGCCCTGGTTACGGCAGCACAACCTAATCTGTTTAAGTAAACAAGGCCTAAGGACCGCTTTTTACAGCGCGTTGGCCAGGTTTGCCCTTAACTTCCCCATTTGGTCTATTGGTAGAAGATTAAGTATGTTGTCAAGAGCTTCAGTTGTCGTACTGAGGGCTCCTGTTGTGGTCAGTCTAGCGGCACGCTGTACCTTGCCAAGCTTGTGGACTAATTTCTTCTTTGATAGAGCTGGCCTCCATACCGACACTCCGTACAGTAGGATAGGCCTTACGATGGCTGTGTACAGCCAGAGGGTAATGTAAGGTGCCATTCCCCATTTTAATCCAATGGATTTCCTGCATGTATATAGTGCGACTGAAGCCTTCTTCACTCGTTCCTCCGAGTTGAGGTTCCAGTCTAGTTTGCTATCAAGAGTGAGCCCTAGGTATTTGGCTGATTTACTAAAGGAAAGTTCTACCCCATTCAACGACGGTGTCCTGAGGGGGGGAATCTTATACCTCCTAGTGAAGCGGACTAAGTCAGTTTTGGCTGGGTTCAGCCCTAGTCCATTTGATGTGGCCCATGAGGACAATGTTTGAAGTGCAGTGGTCATGCATTCGCACAAGGATTGGGGATACTTGCCCGAGAAGGCTATGGCAACGTCATCTGCGTAAGCGATCACTCGACAGCCCCCTCCCTCCATAGAGCGCAGCAGGTTGTTTACCGCCACGTTCCAAAGGAGTGGGGAGAGGACACCTCCTTGCGGGGTGCCTTTATTAACAGATCTGAATATGGTTGAGGACCCCAGAGTGGTCCTGATTGTCCTGCTCTTGAGCAGTTAATCAATCAGTCCCACAATGCGGTCCCCCACCCCCAGCCATGACAATGCTTCAGTGATCGCCCACAGTACGACGTTATTGAAAGCGCCCTCAATGTCTAGAAAGGCTATAAGGCAATACTCCTTGTGGTGGAGTGCTGCTTCTATTGTGGAGGCAACAGCATGAAGTGCTGTCTCGGTAGATTTACCTTTTTGGTAGGCATGTTGTGCTTGGGAGAAGTTGTCGGTCTTGATCGTATCTCTAATATATAAGCAGCCCAGCACCCTTTCTAGTGTCTTCAGTAGGAAGGATGTTAGGCTTATGGGTCGGAAATCCTTGGGGGTCGTGTGTAAGGATTTTCCCGCCTTGGGAATGAAGACAACTTTAGATTCGAGCCATGGCTTGGGGATCGTTCCTGTTGTCAGGGTGTCTGAGAAAATTTTCTGAAGCCAGTTTATGGCGATGTCCCCTACATACTGCAATTGGGCTGGGATAATTTCGTCCGGCCCAGGGCACTTGAAGGGTGAGAAGCTACGAATAGCCCACGAGATGATATCTCTGGAGAATACGTCGGTGGCAACGTGTTCCTGAAATTCTCTTTGGATAAGGGGTAGTGGTACTTCAACTAAGCATCCGGGAAAGTGGGTTGCCATCAAAAGTTCTAGTGACTCTAGACTGGTCGTTGTCCATGAGTCATCAGGTTTTTTGAGGTAGCCTATGGTTGCTTGAGTACTTGAGAGAACCTTCCTGAGCCTTGCTGCTTCTGCAGTGCTCTCTATTTTGGAGCAAAAGTTTTGCCATGAGGAGCGTTTAGCTTGTCTAAGATTCTATTTGAAAGTGGATAGGCTGGCTTTGTAGAGACTCCATGATTGGTCGTCTCCCCTCGACTTAGCTCTATTAAAGAGCTTTCGCGAAGTTTTACGAAGCTCGCCTAATTGCGAGGACCACCATGGTGGTTTTGTTTAGCCTCTTGGTTTGCTCTGGGGGCATGTCATGTTTAGGGCGGGCTTGCATGCCTCCGTGAGCTTGCTTGTGAGTAACTCTGTGTACTCGGTAGAGGGGATCCCACTGGGGGATGCTCCGGGATTAGCCTTTCGAGGCATTCTTTGAATCTGGTCCAGTTTGTACGTTTAACGTTTCTGCACCATTTGGGTCTGGGTATGTCAAGACAGAACTCTATGTCGATATACCTATGGTCGGAGAAAGAGTGCTCAAGGAGTACCCTCCAATTTGTTGGTTGTTGATAGAGGGAGGTTGTGGCTAGCGTCATGTCTAAGACCTCTTCCCTATTCTTTATAATAAAGGTCGGTCATCATTTATAACGATGATAATCTGTCGGCGGTTGCCTTCAGGCGCCTGGACTTTGGCAATCCTCCAGTCCTGAGTAACCAAGTCTGGGTTACTCATCTGAAGGAGCTTGAGGATTCGCTCGGGCTCCTCTGGCTTAACAGAAACCCAAGCTCTCGCTCTGGGTCGACTTGGAACGTCCTTCCAGTCGACCGCCTCGAGCTTCGCCCCGGGGTAGACTTCCCCCAGCAAGACCACCGCTTTTTTGTAAAGCTCTGCCGATGAGTCATCCTCGCAGGCTATCGCTTTGATGTTGCCCTGATGCCACCCAGCATCAGAGCAACGAGGCGGCGGTCCACCAGACCGCTCCATTAGGTCAACCACCTTGTCTTGGAGCTCATTCTCAATGGCCCCCCACTGGTTCCGCGGGATATGGCCCTCCTTGTGGCCCCTGTCGAGGACCCCAATTAGAACCGTCCCCTTTGCGGCTTCAGCGAAGGACCGAGTGAGTGGCTGTGGACGCGGTGGCTGCTTGATACGCTTGGCTTGCGGAGCCTGCTCCTCCACGGAGCGTTGGCGCTTCTGCTTGGCTTTTGCAGAAGCGGCCGGGATTGCTGGCTTGAAATCCGGCAGTATTGTCTTGGCCCATTCAACGAGCTTGAGTCCATCGGGAGACGACTGCTGGCCGCTCAGGTTTAGCTGCAGAATTTCTGCAGCCCGCCTCCGGTCTTGTATTGGCGGTTTATTTGCCGCCGTTGAGGCGGACCCCGGGGCGATCGCCTGCGTCGCGGGCCTGGAAGCTGGTGTTGCAAACTTGTGTTGCAGCCTCCGAGCTCCAGGAGCCGTTCCAGGTCGGCGTCCGGGGTGTGAGGACGAATGGCTTGTCCGTCCAGCACCAATGCCGCTTGCGGCGTTACGAGCACCTGCTGGCGTACCAGATGTCGCGGAAGAGGTGCAAGCACCTATAGAGGGATTGGCGTTTCCCCCCTGGTTTTTGAGTGTCCCGGACACTGGGTTCTTTTGTTTGTTAAGATTGTTCATATTTGGTCCCACGAATAGACGGGTGTGGACAGTCACCCGCGGCATAGCCCGTGTACCGCGGGAAGCCTTGTTAAACTGGAGGTCGGCAGGTATCCAGAGTTCGCAAAGTAACGACTGAGCTCCCCCTCAGCCACGAGTCCATCGGCACGATGCTGTTCCACCTTGGACTGGGGTAATTTTAAAGAGTTTTGTTCTCTCGCCCGACTACTATTCGTCAGCACTCTTGGAAGAGACATGACCTTACCAAGGGCCTGCTTCCAGCCGCCCTCGCGTGGAGAGTGTAGTCGCACTACCAGTTGTGAGTTCCAAGGACGGCACGCACCGCACAGGCGCGCACTCATAACGGCGATATGAATGCGTTCCCCCACAGCGCGTGTTATTCCCCTTGTTTCTCCAACTGGCTGACGGCCAGTTGCTAGCAATAGTATAAACGAATAGGTGTGAATTCTTACAATCAAACATTAAGTATCTAGGATTTTGACGTAGAATACGTCTTACGTTTCGGTATGAGTGTGCTATCCAAAAAAGTTGTTGTTGTAATATGATTGCTTCACAAAATCGCTCATTGCTCATGAACTAATGAATAGATTTTCTTTTTTCTTTTTTTTTTTTTTAGTTTGATTGGCATCTTATAGTTATTATAATATTGTCAATTATGATTAATCATTGTTGTTTGTGTTGTCCAAATTTAAATTTTGTCCAAGTCATTTGCTCGGCTCATGAATATTTTCTTTAGGCATTTGTTATGCAGTGTATATAATTTGTAAAAACAATTTGCACACATTATAACAACATTAATAACGAACGAAGGCATTCGCGCTGATAATAAGGGCATAGAGGTAGCACAAAGTTTCCCGATACCGTCAAAAAAACATGCCGTTCAAGTCTTCCACTATATGACTTACTGAATTTTACTGCAACTTAAAATTTAATTTGAGTCAGCAACTATTATTATGCAGACGTTAATTTATACAACGTATATTTGCGATCACTGCTAGAATCTTTTAACAAATAAAACCAAGTAACACTCCGTGCACAAACACAAGAAGACAATAACGATAACAAAATAGCGCTCAAAAACACAACCGTCACCAACGAAAGACAAAAGTTTGCAATAATTGCATATTTTTATGAGCGTAAGTTGGAGCTAAGTTAACAATTGAGAAATGGCTTCAATTATAAATAGTTGATTGAACTACATATCCACAGTAGCATTAATATTTTATAAGTGTGTCCAACATTCGCTTATTTTTAAACATATAATTCTTTCCAAGTATGTGTGGGAATGCGTGTACTCGAACAAACAGCTAACAAAACATCAGACTTTGCAAGTTGAGTGTTCCGCCCGAATTTTTCACAACAATTTGTTCTGAAAAGTTTTGGCCGACGCAGCTTGTCGTGAAGGAGTATGTCAATAAGCGCAACAGTACTAATAATGGAATAAGGATTTGTGGTGCACCGCCTGTTAGCCACCCTGTTGCCTCCATCTTCACTGCAAAAAACTATCAAAAGTAGCTAGCTTGGCCTACCAAAATGTAAGAGGCCTTAACACTAAACTTGCTCAATTGTATGTTAATAGCTTATCCTTTGTTTCACAAATTGTTGCACTGACAGAAACCTGGTTAAAACTTGATATATATGATTATTCTGTTTTTCTTAATAATTATAACTTGACAGATGCGATCACACATCCAGCAAGGGGGGTGGTGTTCTCATTGCTGTTGATGCTTGCATTTCTTATGAACAGATTCATTGTAATAGTATACCAGACATAAAGTTTCTATGTGTTAAAATATTGTTTAGTGGTCGTTCATTGTATATAACTTGTTTATATATTCCTCCCCATTCTGATAATACCGTTTACACATCCTATCTATATGCCCTGCAACTTGTTTCGTCGTTGTTGACGGATATTGATCACCTTATAGTGATTAGTGATTTTAATATGCCACATGTTGTATGGTTTGTGAATGACACATCTTCGGCACCGTTACCAGCCAATTCTGATGATTTTACCGATGGCCTTCAGGAGTTGAGTCTATCGCAAGGTAACAGGGTGCATAATTGTAGTGGTAGAATGTTAGACTTGATATTTGTTTCGGACTTCGATTGCAATAATATTAGCAGAGTACCCCCGCTAGTGTTTCCTGAAGATAACTACCATCCAACCAAGAACTATGCTTAGAAATTCTTAGCCTTAGTCCAGTATCTAAGAATTCTATAAAAGCCCGTTGCTTTCGTAAAACTAACTTTGCTTAATTAAATGATAATCTTTTGCATACTAATTGGTCTCACCTTTATTCTTGTAGTGATATGGAAACTGCCATTTCTATATTTTATGTGACCTTGAATTCACATTTGGATATCTGTGTTCCCCTCACTTGCCCTTCAAGTGAAAATAAACCACCTTGGTTTACGAGGGAACTATCAAAATTTAAAAACGTGAGAACAAGAGCTTATAAAAGGTTTAAAAAGTCCGGAACTACTGTAGATTTCTCTTCGTATATAGTGGCAAGGTCTAATTTTATTTCTGTTCATAATAATTATCTTAATCGTTGTAGATTAAACTTTTCACAGTTCTGATCAGGCTGTGGGCGATCTATTTGCTGAATATTTTCAGTATACTCAACGAGTTTATGTAGTTGCAATAATTCCTATCCGTTGCAAGTTCAAACGTCCAATTGCATTTATGTCCCAGTTATTCGAAGAAGAAAACGGAACATCTACCAGTCAGTCATTGAATGAAAATGAAGAAAAACGTAAAAATAATAGAAGCACAGACAACACCGACAGAAAACTTTCATAATGAAATATTCGAAATCAATTTCACAGAAGACAAGGCAATTGAATATTATATCGGAAACAATGTAGATTACGCAACACAGTGCACATTTAAGCAAGTAATAGAAAACTTTTACATAAACGCAGAAAAACCAGAGGAGCTATTAGTAAAATGCGAGATAAAACTAAATTTAGAAAAATCTAAACCATTCAGCTGCAACCCAAGACGGCTCTCGTATACAGAAAATGATAAATTACAACAACTGAATGCCTATGGGATTGAAAACTGCGTCAGCAGTATTTCAAGGGATCGTAAACAGAATTTTTTCCGACTTGATTAAAGAAAACAAAGTAACAGTTTACATGGACGATATTATGGTTGCTAGCAATAGTATAAACGAATAGGTGTGAATTCTTACAATCAAACATTAGGTTAGGTTAGGTTAGAGCGGTAGTGAGCAGTTTGAGACAAAACCCAACACTCACGTAGGCCATGTATTGGCCAATTGTGATGCCGCGTCTTGGACATAGTCCACAGACACCGTCTACCTAGACGTAGAGTGTGTTACACCGGTTACGAGGGCGTGGTCCCAGCCCGAGGCTCGAATAAAGGACAGGATATTTTTCGGTTTAGTATCCGCCAGTTGAGAGAGGTCCGATAAGAAGAAAGAACCAAGGTATCGCTTTCTGTTCTTGCAGAGAGCTGGACAGTCGCAGAAGAGGTGGGAGACTGTTTCCTCTTCCTCCTCGTCTCGGCAGCTTCTGCAGAAGCCATTGAAGGGGGCTAGAAGTCTCGCTGCGTGAGTCTCTACTAGCCAGTGCCCCGTAATGGCCCTGGTTACGGCAGCACAACCTAATCTGTTTAAGTAAACAAGGCCTAAGGACCGCTTTTTACAGCGCGTTGGCCAGGTTTGCCCTTAACTTCCCCATTTGGTCTATTGGTAGAAGATTAAGTATGTTGTCAAGAGCTTCAGTTGTCGTACTGAGGGCTCCTGTTGTGGTCAGTCTAGCGGCACGCTGTACCTTGCCAAGCTTGTGGACTAATTTCTTCTTTGATAGAGCTGGCCTCCATACCGACACTCCGTACAGTAGGATAGGCCTTACGATGGCTGTGTACAGCCAGAGGGTAATGTAAGGTGCCATTCCCCATTTTAATCCAATGGATTTCCTGCATGTATATAGTGCGACTGAAGCCTTCTTCACTCGTTCCTCCGAGTTGAGGTTCCAGTCTAGTTTGCTATCAAGAGTGAGCCCTAGGTATTTGGCTGATTTACTAAAGAAAAGTTCTACCCCATTCAACGACGGTGTCCTGAGGGGGGGAATCTTATACCTCCTAGTGAAGCGGACTAAGTCAGTTTTGGCTGGGTTCAGCCCTAGTCCATTTGATGTGGCCCATGAGGACAATGTTTGAAGTGCAGTGGTCATGCATTCGCACAAGGATTGGGGATACTTGCCCGAGAAGGCTATGGCAACGTCATCTGCGTAAGCGAACACTCGACAGCCCCCTCCCTCCATAGAGCGCAGCAGGTTGTTTACCGCCACGTTCCAAAGGAGTGGGGAGAGGACACCTCCTTGCGGGGTGCCTTTATTAACAGATCGGAATATGGTTGAGGACCCCAGAGTGGTCCTGATTGTCCTGCTCTTGAGCAGTTAATCAATCAGTCCCACAATGCGGTCCCCCACCCCCAGCCATGACAATGCTTCAGTGATCGCCCACAGTACGACGTTATTGAAAGCGCCCTCAATGTCTAGAAAGGCTATAAGGCAATACTCCTTGTGGTGGAGTGCTGCTTCTATTGTGGAGGCAACAGCATGAAGTGCTGTCTCGGTAGATTTACCTTTTTGGTAGGCATGTTGTGCTTGGGAGAAGTTGTCGGTCTTGATCGTATCTCTAATATATAAGCAGCCCAGCACCCTTTCTAGTGTCTTCAGTAGGAAGGATGTTAGGCTTATGGGTCGGAAATCCTTGGGGGTCGTGTGTAAGGATTTTCCCGCCTTGGGAATGAAGACAACTTTAGATTCGAGCCATGGCTTGGGGATCGTTCCTGTTGTCAGGGTGTCTGAGAAAATTTTCTGAAGCCAGTTTATGGCGATGTCCCCTACATACTGCAATTGGGCTGGGATAATTTCGTCCGGCCCAGGGAACTTGAAGGGTGAGAAGCTACGAATAGCCCACGAGATGATATCTCTGGAGAATACGTCGGTGGCAACGTGTTCCTGAAATTCTCTTTGGATAAGGGGTAGTGGTACTTCAACTAAGCATCCGGGAAAGTGGGTTGCCATCAAAAGTTCTAGTGACTCTAGACTGGTCGTTGTCCATGAGTCATCAGGTTTTTTGAGGTAGCCTATGGTTGCTTGAGTACTTGAGAGAACCTTCCTGAGCCTTGCTGCTTCTGCAGTGCTCTCTATTTTGGAGCAAAAGTTTTGCCATGAGGAGCGTTTAGCTTGTCTAAGATTCTATTTGAAAGTGGATAGGCTGGCTTTGTAGAGACTCCATGATTGGTCGTCTCCCCTCGACTTAGCTCTATTAAAGAGCTTTCGCGAAGTTTTACGAAGCTCGCCTAATTGCGAGGACCACCATGGTGGTTTTGTTTAGCCTCTTGGTTTGCTCTGGGGGCATGTCATGTTTAGGGCGGACTTGCATGCCTCCGTGAGCTTGCTTGTGAGTAACTCTGTGTACTCGGTAGAGGGGATCCCACTGGGGGATGCTCCGGGATTAGCCTTTCGAGGCATTCTTTGAATCTGGTCCAGTTTGTACGTTTAACGTTTCTGCACCATTTGGGTATGGGTATGTCAAGACAGAACTCTATGTCGATATACCTATGGTCGGAGAAAGAGTGCTCAAGGAGTACCCTCCAATTTGTTGGTTGTTGATAGAGGGAGGTTGTGGCTAGCGTCATGTCTAAGACCTCTTCCCTATTCTTTATAATAAAGGTCGGTCATCATTTATAACGATGATAATCTGTCGGCGGTTGCCTTCAGGCGCCTGGACTTTGGCAATCCTCCAGTCCTGAGTAACCAAGTCTGGGTTACTCATCTGAAGGAGCTTGAGGATTCGCTCGGGCTCCTCTGGCTTAACAGAAACCCAAGCTCTCGCTCTGGGTCGACTTGGAACGTCCTTCCAGTCGACCGCCTCGAGCTTCGCCCCGGGGTAGACTTCCCCCAGCAAGACCACCGCTTTTTTGTAAAGCTCTGCCGATGAGTCATCCTCGCAGGCTATCGCTTTGATGTTGCCCTGATGCCACCCAGCATCAGAGCAATGAGGCGGCGGTCCACTAGACCGCTCCATTAGGTCAACCTCCTTGTCTTGGAGCTCATTCTCAATGGCCCCCCACTGGTTCCGCGGGATATGGCCTTCCTTGTGGCCCCTTTAGAGGACCCCAATTAGAACCTTCCCCTTTGCGGCTTTAGCGAAGGACCGAGTGAGTGGCTGTGGACGCGGTGGCTGCTTGATACGCTTGGCTTGCGGAGCCTGCTCCTCCACGGAGCGTTGGCGCTTCTGCTTGGCTTTTGCAGAAGCGGCCGGGATTGCTGGCTTGAAATCCGGCAGTATTGTCTTGGCCCATTCAACGAGCTTGAGTCCATCGGGAGACGACTGCTGGCCGCTCAGGTTTAGCTGCAGAATTTCTGCAGCCCGCCTCCGGTCTTGTATTGGCGGTTTATTTGCCGCCGTTGAGGCGGACCCCGGGGCGATCGCCTGCGTCGCGGGCCTGGAAGCTGGTGTTGCAAACTTGTGTTGCAGCCTCCGAGCTCCAGGAGCCGTTCCAGGTCGGCGTCCGGGGTGTGAGGACGAATGGCTTGTCCGTCCAGCACCAATGCCGCTTGCGGCGTTACGAGCACCTGCTGGCGTACCAGATGTCGCGGAAGAGGTGCAAGCACCTATAGAGGGATTGGCGTTTCCCCCCTGGTTTTTGAGTGTCCCGGACACTGGGTTCTTTTGTTTGTTAAGATTGTTCATATTTGGTCCCACGAATAGACGGGTGTGGACAGTCACCCGCGGCATAGCCCGTGTACCGCGGGAAGCCTTGTTAAACTGGAGGTCGGCAGGTATCCAGAGTTCGCAAAGTAACGACTGAGCTCCCCCTCAGCCACGAGTCCATCGGCACGATGCTGTTCCACCTTGGACTGGGGTAATTTTAAAGAGTTTTGTTCTCTCGCCCGACTACTATTCGTCAGCACTCTTGGCAGAGACATGACCTTACCAAGGGCCTGCTTCCAGCCGCCCTCGCGTGGAGAGTGTAGTCGCACTACCAGTTGTGAGTTCCAAGGACGGCACTCACCGCACAGGCGCGCACTCATAACGGCGATATGAATGCGTTCCCCCACAGCGCGTGTTATTCCCCTTGTTTCTCCAACTGGCTGACGGCCAGTTGCTAGCAATAGTATAAACGAATAGGTGTGAATTCTTACAATCAAACATTAAGTATCTAGGATTTTGACGTAGAATACGTCTTACGTTTCGGTATGAGTGTGCTATCCAAAAAAGTTGTTGTTGTAATATGATTGCTTCACAAAATCGCTCATTGCTCATGAACTAATGAATAGATTTTCTTCAAATTAATTTCGTTTTAAAGCCAAGGCTTCAACCTTTATTTTAAGCTATATATATATATGAATTGATTACATTTTCTATTAAAAAAATGAGACCAAAAACATGCAAAATTTTGCTTCATTTTGAAGACTTTAAATTGCTCTAGCAATCTCAATAATCAATCAATTAATCTGAGTTTTTCGAATTTAAGTTGAGATGAGGTAAACAAACATTCCCACATTCAAATTTCTAATAATTTTGCCAAATATATAACTTTTTAAGGCAAAAAATCAGTGCAAAAATCACTATTTTTTTTTCAATTGGACATAGCTCAAAAGTTCCGCCAGAGAATCGATTAAAACTTGTTTTAATACAAAGTAGACTTGATTTCCTTTCGTTTGATATACATGCGGTCATGACTGATAGCTTCTAAATGTGGAAATTTCAATAAGATATTCGGGCATAATTAAATTTTCATACATAAATTCTTCCGTGCCAGGGGTGAACAAGCTCAGCTTAAGCGTCAGCCCCAAACAATTATAACACAATAAAATATGTTTACCGCAATTCTGAAATTTGCATGCAAGTTTTCGAAATCATGTTTTATTGTTTGTGTTGCACATTTAATTATGCTTTTGCACCAAAACAATAAATATGCCCGTGAAAAAATATCATATAAACTATCGTGAGTTAAACTATCGATAATTCGTCTTTACGGTGGTAGCCCTGATTTTCGCATCTTGTGAACAGTTACTGTGAATTAAGTTAATTTAATTTAATTTAAATGAATATTGAACAATTAATTTCGCATTTTAATAATTTACAGCAACGTCGTCGTGCATCTGGAGTAGCAATCTATGCAAATAGTACCATGTTAACATATTGTTCTCCAATCGATATTTCAAACAGGCAACTGGTCGATAGCGATGTAGGCGACATTTGTCTGTCTGAAATTAAAATTAATAATCAAAAAAAATTTATTCTTGGCTTTGTGTACTTTCATCCAAATGTTTCCCAAAACAACAAGCAACAAATGCTTTTTTCTGCTTTGATGAAATATTCTCACCTCACTGCACTAATAGACAAGAATTTCACAGTTGACACCGAGGTGGACATGCTCATCGTAGGTGATTTTAATTTAGAAATGACCAATGATTGTTCATTTGCAGATTTATGGAAGAAAAATTCAAATTAAAGTATATTAAAAATGCAGCAACCACCTTAGCTCTAACCAATATAGATTTAGTATTTGCTAGAAATTTAAGTGTATCATTAATGAATTACATATCATACTTTTCCTTTCACAAACCTGTCATATCAAAAGTCACATTTCAAACATAAAACAAAAATACAATTTTAGATTTAATTATGCACAAATTTTGATGTAATAAATTATGTAAATATATATTTCTATTTCAAGTCAATGTTTGCTGAATTTATATCAGAGATGCTAACCAGTATTGCACTAAAAAGGAAAAAATTAGCCAAATGACAACAAACACAATTAAAAATAAAATAAAACATCTATGTGGTTGTTGTTATTAGGCTACCGCTTCATAATTTTTGTTGCACAAGGACAGACGTATTCTACGGCTAACCTATGCGCCCGTTTGATCTGACACAGGCTGTCAATTTTTTAATAACGAACGAAGGCATTCGCGCTGATAATAAGGGCGTAGAGGTAGCACAAAGTTTCCCGATACCGTCAAAAAAACATGCCGATCAAGTCTTCCTTGGGTTATGTTCGTACTTCCGCAGATTTATAAAAGATTATTCAACAATAGCCAAACCACTATATGACTTACTGAATTTTACTGCAACTTAAAATTTAATTTGAGTCAGCAACTATTATTATGCAGACGTTAATTTATACAACGTATATTTGCGATCACTGCTAGAATCTTTTAACAAATAAAACCAAGTAACACTCCGTGCACAAACACAAGAAAACAATAACGATAACAAAATAGCGCTCAAAAACACAACCGTCACCAACGAAAGACAAAAGTTTGCAATAATTGCATATTTTTATGAGCGTAAGTTGGAGCTAAGTTAACAATTGAGAAATGGCTTCAATTATAAATAGTTGATTGAACTACATATCCACAGTAGCATTAATATTTTATAAGTGTGTCCAACATTCGCTTATTTTTAAACATATAATTCTTTCCAAGTATGTGTGGGAATGCGTGTACTCGAACAAACAGCTAACAAAACATAATACTTTGCAAGTTGAGTGTTCCGCCCGAATTTTTCACAACAATTTGTTCTGAAAAGTTTTGGCCGACGCAGCTTGTCGTGAAGGAGTATGTCAATAAGCGCAACAGTACTAATAATGGAATAAGGATTTGTGGTGCACCGCGTGTTAGACACCCTGTTGCCTCCATCTTCACTGCAAAAACTATCAAAAGTAGCTAGCTTGGCCTACCAAAATGTAAGAGGCCTTAACACTAAACTTGCTCAATTGTATGTTAATAGCTTATCCTTTGTTTCACAAATCGTTGCACTGACAGAAACCTGGTTAAAACTTGATATATCTGATTATTCTGTGTTTATTAATAATTATAACTTGACAGATGCGATCACACATCCAGCAAGGGGGGTGGTGTTCTCATTGCTGTTGATGCTTGCATTTCTTATGAACAGATTCATTGTAATAGTATACCAGACATAAAGTTTCTATGTGTTAAAATATTGTTTAGTGGTCGTTCATTGTATATAACTTGTTCATATATTCCTCCCCATTCTGATAATACCGTTTACACATCCTATCTATATGCCCTGCAACTTGTTTCGTCGTTGTTGACGGATATTGATCACCTTATAGTGATTAGTGATTTTAATATGCTACATGTTGTATGGTTTGTGAATGACACATCTTCGGCACCGTTACCAGCCAATTCTGATGATTTTACCGATGGCCTTCAGGAGTTGAGCCTATCGCAAGGTAACAGGGTGCATAATTGTAGTGGTAGAATGTTAGACATGATATTTGTTTCGGACTTCGATTGCAATAATATTAGCAGAGTACCCCCGCTAGTGTTTCCTGAAGATAACTACCATCCAACCAAGAACTATGCTTAGAAATTCTTAGCCTTAGTCCAGTATCTAAGAATTCTATAAAAGCCCGTTGCTTTCATAAAACTAACTTTGCTTAATTAAATGATATTCTTTTGCATACTAATTGGTCTCACCTTTATTCTTGTAGTGATATGGAAACTGCCATTTCTATATTTTATGTGACCTTGAATTCACATTTGGATATCTGTGTTCCCCTCACTTGCCCTTCAAGTGAAAATAAACCACCTTGGTTTACGAGGGAACTATCAAAATTTAAAAACGTGAGAACAAGAGCTTATAAAAGGTTTAAAAAGTCCGCAACTACTGTAGATTTCTCTTCGTATATAGTGGCAAGGTCTAATTTTATTTCTGTTCATAATAATTATCTTAATCGTTGTAGATTAAACTTTTCACAGTTTTCTAAATTTGTCAACTCTAAACGTAAATGTTCAAGCTTGCCATCCTCAGTTTACCTCGATAGTACAAAAGCAAGTTCTGATCAGGCTGTGGGCGATCTATTTGCTGAATATTTTCAGTATACTCAACGAGTTTATGTAGTTGCAATAATTCCTATCCGTTGCAAGTTCAAACGTCCAATTGCATTTATGTCCCAGTTATTACTAAGTGTACGCTCCTAAGTGACCTTAACTCTATCAAACCTGTCTATTTGTCCGGTTCAGATGGAGTGCCAGGTTGTATACTTAGATACTGTGCGGATTCACTTTGTAAACCCTTACATAAATTATTTAACTTGTCGATTGACTCAGCTGTGCTTTCTGCTATATGGAAGGAATCCTTTATTATTCCATTCCATAAAAATTCTTCTAAATCGAACGTTAAAAACTATAGGGGTATATCCAAGTTGTCCGCCATTCCGAAAGTCTTTGAAAACATTATTTAGTCTTAATTGCAGCACATATGTAGTTCAATTTTATCCCCTTATCAACATGGTTTTGTTAGTCGAAGATCTACTACCACTAACATTCTTGAGTTCATCTCGCTTGTTATCAATGGGGTTCAGGCCAAAATGCAAACTGACGTGGTATACACAGATTTTAGTAAGGCATTTGATTCAGTTAATCATTCTTTGTTGCTTCAAAAATTAAATATTATTGGATTTCCAGAGAAACACAAAAAGTTGCTTTTAAATCATCTATGTCCAAACCTATTTCTGATCGATGGTGATGAAGCGTGGCATTCCAAAGTGTGTGATCCAGTCACTGAGCAGCGCTTTTGCAATAGTCTCTGCAGTTATGTCAGTTATTGGTATTGCGGCTGGCCATGCAAGTGAGGCAATACCTTAAATTGTTAGATGTTGGTAATCGTCCGATTATGTCGACGTTTATGTGCTCAAAACGTTTGCCTGGTAAGCTGAATTTTTGTAAGGCGGCCTTGTTGTGTCGACTGATTTTGGACCGCTGGCAGCTATTGCAGTTGCTAACCCATCGAGCGATATCTCTTTTCATATCCTTCCAAAAACAAAATATCGTTTGTCTTTCGTTGGTGACGGTTGTGTTTTTGAGTGCTCTCAGTAATTTTTTATTTTCCTGTGTTGTTTACGGTGTTTACCTCGGCTTTATTTGGTAATAAATACTAGCAGTGATCGCAGATATACTTTGTATATATTTACGTGTGAATAACAAAATATTGCAAACTTAATAATAATTTCAATTATCAGCTGAACTGACGCTGCAGTGCTTTAAATAAAGAAAACATACGGACATTTATACATATGCTCGTATTTTTGATCTTGTCTAATTGTTGGACACGCGATAACAAGTTGCTAGCTCATGTTTTTGTGTAAACCGAAATTGACTGAAGCAATTTTGGTTCCAAATTTCTTGATCGGAGTGCCGTCTGCCGCGTAGAGTTTTGTTGTAGTTTGAGCGTTGCGATCTGTGGGCGGGTAAATTAAGAAATCAACGCCTGTGTCGATTATAAATCGGGTTTTTGTTGACTGATCGGTTAAGAATAACCGGCGGCTCTGGTCATCTCCCACCTCGTCAGCCGCTGATGAAAAAGTGGGCTTTAGTTTTCTTTGATTGAGATTTTAGAACTCGCAGGGCTTCTTGCAGTTTTTTGCCTTGGCGCCAAATCTGCCGTGATAATAGCAAAAAGGCGAGCCAGTTGTCGAATTGGAAATGCTACGCGAGCGGTCTTTTGCTGGTTCTGAGCTGCTTTATTTCTTTCCGCAGTGCTTCCATTTCCACTTCTAGATCGCTGCTACTTGTGTGCGCTGCCCAAATCATGGGCTTGTATTGCCCCTCCATTATTTTGTCCGCTTGTAGAGCCACTTTGTCTGTATCGCCGTCGACGATGGATAAAATGCCTCGAATGTTGTCCGGGAGTCTTTCAAGCCAGAGTGAACTGAGGATTTTCATATACTTTGTATATATCAGATGCAAAATTGTGCATGTTTTTGGTCTCAGTGTGTTACTAGAAAAATTAATCAATACATATATATATAAACAGTTTAACATAAAGTTTGATGCCTTGCTTTTAAATGAAACAAATTTGAGGAAATTCGATTTATTAGTTCATGAGCAATAAGCCATTTTGTGAAACACTCATATTAATACAACAAGTGTTTCAGATAGCACACTCATTACCGAAAGGTGAGACGTATTCTACGTCCAAATACAGCGTTGCAACTCATTTTTTATATATGGATTTCAAATATCTTCCATAGTATTAAATCAAATTCAAGATATGTTACAAAAATTGTTCGACCTTATGCAAAAAAAAGGGATTCTAGCCCAATGTGTAGCGGTAGTTTAGTGGTTACGATCAGCCAAAAAAAAATTGTTGATCGGTTTAAAACTGGAGCTGAGGTTTAAAAAGAGACAAGAGAATAAAGCCTGTTGTAGTCAGAACGTATAACACGGAATGGTTTAAGAATTATAAAGTTGCTGGAGCAACGATATTAGTGATAAATACTACACCATGCGTAATTCTACGGTTCAATAGAGAAGAAAGACTAATTAAAATAAGTCTAGCTGATAAAGGGGATAGGTCTATTCCAGGAACACAGAAGAAATTTTATCTGCACAGATTGAATTCTATCCTGTAGAAGCATCATTATAGGCAGCATATGGCGTGGCCTTCAAGTTATTGATGCATATAAGGGGGGCTGACAGCGGGATAGGTGGGCATGACCCCAATATTATTGTGCAGATTTTTTTTGAGTATCACTAGAAGCTATCCCCTTATTAAATTTGCTTACTCTATCGGTAAGGATGTATATATGTGAAATAAGTGGATTTGTCTATTTTGCAAACTTTGAGGTTTCGTTGAAGCCAATCTTGTCACTTTCTTGTCCTGCCAATACAATAAGGTAATTGGTGTGTTTTATATAAACTGAAGAATATATAAATGTTTAAAGGTCACAGACGCACCTTCTGCCATCATTCTCCTTTGCAAATAAATTGTTCAAAGTATTTCGCTGTCGGTTGCGCTCGACTGCTACATTTTCACTCTTTTACATTTGGATTTCTGCGGCTAAGTTTCATTGGCAAGTTAGTAAGATTTTGCGTCAATAACTTATACTTTTCATTTTAATATAAGTTAACACCCGGCTTCTCAGCGCAACTCTTCAAATACCCCTCGCGCTCAACTAGTAAAACCATAAACAACATTCCACGGAGTCATCGCAACTGCAACTATGTCGCTGACGCCGTAATTTGATCCGGCCACTTGACCGGATGTATTGCAGCAATAAACGTTCTAGCGCTGCCACAACAACAACCGCCGAATAAACACAACGGCAACAAAATATGCTGACTCGACGCACGTGGCGCTCGCTTGATGGCGAGCCACTTTACTTCATTTTCGGACGCTGACGGAGTAGACTGCACTTTTGAAGAACTCAACTAAATAAAACAAATATTCGAACAACTACCATGCATTCAATTTTATTTGAAAAGGAATTTCAACTTCTCAGGAATTTCAGCCAAGATCGTAACCAATGACACCTCTACGAGATGCATCTAACTATACTTAGGTAGTTAATCGTTTAAGCGAGTCGTTAAGACTGCTTAACTGGCGCTTGAGCAGTTTCTCTCTTTGGAGGGTGAACCACATGCAATTTTTGCACAAAAAGGGAGAAATGAAAATGTGAAGTGAAGTGTTGTGTTGCGTGAGCGTGTTCCAATTTAATAATGTGAATTTTAAATAACAAAAAACAAAACAAAGTCAACAACCCACCGGCAGCAATTTGTTCATTCGCATGTGTGACATATTTGCGGGTGCAAAACGTTTGATTATTAAATAACAAAAACAAAAAGTCAACAACCCACCGGCAGCAATTTGTTCATACGCATGTGTGAAATATTTGCGGGTGCAAAAGTTTGAATTTTAAATAACAAAAAACAAAAAAAATCAACAACCCACCGGCGGCAATTTGTTCGTACGCATGTGCAACATTTTTGCGGGTGCAAAACGTTGAATTTATTTAGTTAAAACGGTGTGTGGTAGTTTACTAGAAACGCTAAGTGGTGTAGAACGCATCCAAAAAACCTACCTAGTAAACTGTGTGGCAAACCGTACCTTAGTAGGCAATGCCAAAAAGGATAACTACGGACCATCGCGCTAAAAGCCAATAAAAACTTATCAAAAAATAAAAATAAAAAGTAATTATAATAATCATAATTATTAAAGTGAACATACGCAATCGCACGCAACAACCACAAGCTTATTGATTTTTCCTTTTTTTGAAAATTCTTATCAAACACTATTAAACATATTTTCTTTTTAAACAGAATCGTCAAGACATAAATTGTACAACATTACACATCCACAAACAACAACAATTCTACTGCAACTATAAACAACAATTATACTGTAACGGGTGAGTGAAGCGTTTTCCATTCCTTTCACGTTTTTCTTCTGCAATTTTTGATTTTTTTAAATAAAAAAAAAACAGAAAGTCATATTTTCAGTGAGAATTTAAAGTAAAATATTTATTTGAATTTGAAACAGTTGCCTTACCTTGTCTTAACGCACCTAATATGGAAGAAATTACGGAGACACTAGGGAAGTTCGATGAGTCTTTAAAGGCCTTGTTGAATCAAATAATGAAAATAAAAGATGATGTTAGGAAGGTCAACGGTAGATTGAGTACCCTAGAGACAGAGCACGAAAGCCGAAATCCAGTAGTGACCCAGCCTTTACCTCTAGTCCGTCCACGCAATGAATATGAGTTGAAAGAAACTTCGACCTTGCCAGATTGTGTTTGAGGGCATACCCGAAAAGTATGTCTCATGGATTGGCAGGGCTCAGTCGATTTTAAACGATTATGAAATCGTTAGGGATAAGCCTTTATATAGATCCATAGTTTTGCACATCAGACAGAAAATAAGAGGTATTGCAGACTTAGCACTTTGCTCTTATAGTGTACAAGACGATGACTGGTTTGAGATTAAAAGAATTTTGGCCCTCCACTATGCAGATAAGCGCGACGAACTTTAGAATACCAGTTGAGTCTGATGCACCAAGCCAACAAGAGGCGTATTATATGGAGGTAGGCAACCATTTTTCGCTTATTATGAACAAATTAAAAGCGGGAACTCATCCACCCGACGTTGTAGCTGCTCTAATCGAAAATAAAAGAGATAAGGCATTGGATGTTTTCGTGAGAGGACTCAACGGTGATGTGTCTAAACTATTAGTGATTCGTAGTCCCAAAAATTTACCCGAAGCTTACGCTTTTTGCTTAGAATCACAAATTGTCACACACAGGGGTAATTTAAATAATTCCATTAATTCCGGGTCACCACAGCCATATCGCCCAACGAATAACCCTAGGTTTATAAACAACCATCAACAACCCATCAGAGCTCAGACGGCTCCGTTCTATAATGGAGGCTCACCCGGAACTCAACAATCTTATCAAAGATTCCAGGGTCCCCGACCGGCTATCAAATTTGAGCCAAATAGATCTGGTCAATCTTACCAGTCTGTCCCGTACGTCCGTCAACAAGAGGACGGTGGTAAGAGAGATCCGAATGCCTCTGGTCAATCCTACCAATCCACCCCGAACGCCTCTGGTCAATTTTACCAATCCACCCCGAACGCCTCAACTAGTTCGAACCCTTTTAGGAAAGCTCAAAGACTTTACCATATGACTACAATGGTCCCTTCCACCCAAAGCGAAAATTCAGAGGGCACTATGCAGGAAGTCGCCTACGAGGACAATTACGATAACGTGGTTGTTGAATCAATAAATCCAACTAGCGAGGAAACTCAGGGTACCATTGTTGAGGAACAGGAGCGGGGAAACGAAGAAGCAAATTTTATGACCGACGCCTCTCCAGTGTACCATACCTAGAGTATGCCACCAACACTGGGTTAAAGTTACAATTTCTTGTAGACACCGGCGCTAACAAGAATTTCATTAGCCCAAAAATTCCTGCCGGAAGCACTCCACTCTAAACACCGTTTTTGTTCAAGCAGCCAATTTTTTAAACAATACGGCAATAGTTCCATTCTCATTTTTTTTGTCCTGGTTTCTTTTCCTTCGACGGTATTATTGGCGATGATACTCTCAAAGACGTCAAAGCATTAATTGATAGAGAAAACGATCTGCTAATAATAACACCAGGGGTCAAACTTCCACTCTTAGCTAAAGTATCCTCAAATGTACATGCACTGGTCAATGTTGATCATTCTGAGAGCATAAATCGCACATTAATTTTAATCGAGGAGTATGGTATTATTTTCTAGCCAATTTCAAAATGGGCGGCAGTAGATACTGTAATAAAAGCGGACATTAACACAAGAGATGAAAACCCCGTTTACACCAAAGCATACCCATACCCGGCTAATATGAGAGGAGTAGTAGAGTCGCAGGTAGAAGAACTTCTTAATGAAAAAATAATTAGACCTTCTAAAAGTCCATATGTATAATTCTCCACTCTGGATAGTACCAAAGAAACCGAAACCAGACGGCGAAAAGCACTACTAGTAATTGACTTCAAACGGTTAAACGCCGTCACAATATCAGACACCTACCCTATACCGGACATAAATTCTACCTTGGCTAGTCTTGGCAAAGCCAAATATTTCACAACTCTCGATCTAACTTCGGGATTTCATCAAATCAGCATGAGAGAAAGCGACATCCCAAAAACCGCGTTTTCCACCTCAAACGGAAAATATGAATTCCTACGACTCCCATTTGGCTTAAAGAACGCCCCAGCTATTTTCCAGCGCATGATTGACGATAAGTTGAGAGAACACATCGAAAAACGTTGCTTTGTCTACATTGACGACATAATTGTATTAGCAATGATTACAATAGTAACTGGGAAAACCTTCGCGCGGTTTTCGATAGTTTAAAAAAAGCAAACCTTCAAGTAAATCTCGAGAAAGCACATTTTTTGTCAACAGAAGTTGAATTCTTGGGTTACATTGTCACCGCAGAAGGAATCAAGGCAGATAACAAAAAGGTAGAAGCTATAAATAGAATGAAACCTCCCGCCACCGTAAAAGAATTGAAAAGTTTTTTAGGTCTGACACCATACTATAGGAAGTTTATCCAAGACTACGCAAAGATTGCAAAACCTCTTACTAATTTAATGAGAGGAAAATACGCTAATGTCAAAGCTTCTCAATCCGCTAAGATACCAATCGAGTTAGACGAAAAGGCTATACAGGCATTTACAGACTTAAAAACCATCCTTGCCTCTTCTGAGGTGTTAGCCTTCCCAAATTTTAACATACCTTTTCATTTAACAACGGATGCGTCAAACTTCGCGATAGGGGCAGTTCTTTCACAAGAAGACGATAGAAAAGATAGACCCATCGCTTATATTTCACGTTCTTTAAATAGAGCTGAAGAAAACTACGCTACAATCGAGAAAGAAATGCTCGCGATAGTCTGGGCGTTGGATAATCTTAGAACATACCTTTAGGGCGCGGCAAATATCAAAATCTATACAGACCATCAGCCTCTCACGTTTGCCCTAGGAAACAGGAATTTCAACGCTAAGTTAATGCGTTGGAAGAGTCGCATAGAAGAATATAATTGCGAGTTAATATACAAACCAGGGAAATCAAACGTTGTTGCGGACGCGCTTTCTCGAATCACGACTTACGTTAACCATCTAGGTTCCGACACAGCCACCGCATCCGAAACAGATTCCATTGCCACCATGCATAGCGCTCTTCAAGATGCTTCATGTCTTATACCTCATGTGCTGGTGCCCAATAACGTTTATTTATCAAATTTCCAAGAGTATTCCTATGAACAACCTCATGTGGGTTACATTCGTCATCGCATACCTATAAACAACCAGGCACTATCGAATTTGAATACTTCTTTACAGAAGTATTTAAAACCTTCGATCATTAACGGTATTAGGATTCCAGATTCCTATTTGCAATTCCTCCAATCACATTGTTTACAGAATTTTAAGTTCTTTAAAATACGTATAACACAAAGATTGGTCACAGATTTATCTGATGTAGAGGAGATATGCAGTGTTATCGAGAAAGAACATCGTAGAGCTCATCGGGGCCCAAAGGAGCTACGTACTCAACTCCTTGAGAAATACTATTTCCTCAGAATGTCAAGCACAATACGCTTGCAGTTGTCTACTTGCGAGTGTTGTAAATTATAAAAGTACGACAGACACCCAAATACACCGGCTTTTCAACCAACACCCATCCCAAACTACCCATGCGAAATACACATTGATATCTTCACGTTAGAGAAGAAAATATACCTAAGTTGCATAGATAAATTTAAAAAATTCGCAAAACTTTTCCCCTTAGAATAAGGGGAATAAGACAATAGTTTCAGATAATGAGAGAGGTCTTCTGTGCCCTACCGTCCTCAATTACCTACGGACGCTCGAAATTGAGTTGTACCATACTCCGACCCAAAAGAGTGAGGTAAACGGTCAGGTCGAAAAATTTCATTCGACGTTTCTAGAAATCTATAGGTGTTTAAAGGCCGAGTATCCAACTTTTAAGGACAGCGAATTGGTCCCAATAACAGTTGACAGATACAATAATTCAGTCCACTCGGTTACTAGACGAAAACCAGCGGATATATTCTTTGATCGTTTTTCAAGAATAAATTACCAAGGGTTAACTAGCTTTAAGCAGCAAACCTTGGAGGATGTAAAAGGTCTTATCGAACACCAACAAAACACAACCAACTTAAATAGAAACAAAACGAGGACAAAGCCAGCTTCATATAATCAAGGGGATAAAGTGTTTGTTAGCAACAAACAAATAAAAACAAAAGAAAAGCCACGTTTTAAACAAGAACAAGTACAGGAAGACAGGACAGTAACATACTAGGTCAGATAAGGTTTTTCATAAGTCAGATCTAAGAAATTAAACTTTAAAAGATAAAAAGAAAACAATTGCGGAAGAGTTTACGAGTGATGAATCCCGGAAGCGTTTCATGACATTCATACACTAAACCTTGCAAATATTACAAAAAAAAAAAAAAAAATAACACAAAAAAACATAAAAAAAACACAAAACACAAAAAAAAAACAACATAGTTAGTACACATTTTTAAATACACGGCTTGAAATACTACACTGTTTATTAAGATATGAGATAATTAAACATAAGTTTTATTGATGGCTTATTCCCTTGTTTTAAGAACACACACGGCTCCTTTGTAAGGTCGCCTTGACATAATTCCTTTTTAATTTTTTGTACGACACTTTAATTGATTATTATTACCTTAATTAACAAAAAACCATTGTACACTATTTCGTAAGCATGTTCTTCGTCCACACGGTCACTGCCGTGCACATCTTTAAATATGTCGTTCATCTACAACAAAGCTTCGTCTTGCGCGTCAACGGGGCATTTAGATTAGCTCATGTCATCAACCTAGCCAGATTACAGGAAATTATCAACGATTTGCAAAAAGAAACAACGCAGATGGCAGACTCCCGGATCAGCGCCAGAATGCCATCGAAGCAGTAGCATTCTCTCGTCCCACAGTCCTCACTAATGGAACGGCTTTGCTGTACGTAATCTCAATGCCTAAGGTTACAGAAAAAAATACCGACTGATGTTCCTGCTATCAACGGTGACGAATGGCAATCAGATCTCGTTGGAATTCAATAAATTGGCTATGGACGAACAGTTGTACATCCATAGGAAACACAACGGTCTGCCAGGATAAGGACTTGCTGAAGTTAGAAGAAAGTAGTTGCATACCAAGACTACTCAAAGGAGGACACGCTTCATGTGGTTATTAAAAAAATAGTCAGGAGATCGTCAAACTAGTCGATGACGGTACAATATTCCTCTCCAATTTTAATGGAACATTGTCCGAGAACACAAAAGAGCACCACCTCCTTTATTACACAATTCGACAACGAAACAGTGTCGATCAAAGGAAGGAACTACAGCAACTACATTTCAACACACCTAATGGCTATGCCGGCTGCCCTTACAAACGTGTCAGCAACCGGCTACCAGTGGTCACTAGAATACGTTCACGACTTCAACCTCCGGAACCTCAGGAAACTCTCGATCATGTCGAGTGGCATCTTGCTTTCCTACTTCTCAGAGATAATGATAGCCACAGTCATCGCGGCATCATTATACGTAATATGGAGGAAACTCACGTCAACAAGTGTCATCATGGAAACGACCAACTTGGTTCTGGGACTTTCACCGCAGGCTCCTGCCGAGGGGGAAAAAGTCTAGTGATCCGCGGGACGCAGATCTTGAGGTTGGGAGGAGATAACACCCGGCTTCTCAGCGCAACTATTCAAATACCCCTCGCGCTCAACTAGTAAAACCATAAACAACATTCCACGGAGTCATCGCAACTGCAACTATGTCGCTGACGCCGCAATTTGATCCGGCCACTTGACCGGATGTATTGCAGCAATAAACCTTCTAGCGCTGCCACAACACCAACCGCCGAATAAACACAACAGCAACAAAATATGCTGACTCGACGCACGTGGCCGTCGTTTGGATTGCCAACAAGCGCTCGCTTGATGGCGAGCCACTTTACTTCATTCTCGGACGCTGACGGAGTAGACTGCACTTTTGAAGAACTCAACTAAATAAAACAAATATTCGAACAACTACCATGCATTCAATTTTATTTGAAAAGGAATTTCAACTTCTCAGGAAGTTCAGCCAAGATCGCAACCAATGACACCTCTACGAGATGCAACTAACTATACTTAGGTAGTTAATCGTTTAAGTGAGTCGTTAAGACTTAACTTATATTAAATTCATATACAGTCGAGTCTGGATATAGTGAACATCCGAAATAGTGAACACCTCGAAATAGTGAACACCCAGAAATTTACATGGAGTACTCTAAATAGTGAACAAACGAAAAACTCGAAATAGTGAACAAATTTTTTAATAAACTTTAAGTAGAAAAAGAAAGAAATGACGTAGAAAAGGGGATGCTCACACTTACACTATTAAGCATTCTGATCTTTGCTTCACTGCGACACCCCGAAACCACGGAATTTAAAAGTAACTGATTTTAAAAAATGACTAAAACGTGTGGCAGTGGGACACGGAAATAAATTTCACGTTGTTTTTTAATGTTCATGAATTATCTCATAGAAGTCATAGATATTGTTATTAATTTCAACCAATACCTAAATAAATCATTCCATGTCCTTATTCAATAACAAATTATTTACACTTTTCTTTGTGTCTTTGGCTGGCCGCTCACTTATTTAATCGAAAAAAACGAACCAGTTCATATTGAGAATGATGAATTTGAAGATTCGAAGCTATAGACTGTTTTGACAAGGCTAGCGCATGGGCTGAGGTCCATGACTTTACTACGATTTTAAACATGCGCAGTCTGTTTAAAAAAGCTGTCCAAAAATTAATTTCCAGAAGCAAAAAGCAAAAATTTAATCGCGATTTTTTTCAATAAAGATACATATTTACTTTGACTTTTTTAAAAATTTATTTCAATTATTTTGAGCAAAAATTTGAGTCTCGAAATAGTAAGCAACCTCGGAATAGTGAACAGGCCTTGCAAAAATTAGTTCACTATATCTAGACTCGACAGTAATACATTAACAATATGGTATTTTGTTATAATTTTAGGCCAGAGAAAACCGGCATGCGATGGCTAGAGCTTTATACTCAAAAACTTTTACTTGGCTTGTTAATCAAATAAATGACTGCACGAATCCTGGAAAAGAAGCTAATCAGTTTTTAGGTGTTCTTGATATATTCGGATTTGAAAATTTTACGAAGAATTCCTTTGAGCAACTCTGCATTAACTATGCCAACGAGAAATTACACAAGTTTTTCAACCATTACGTATTTTCATTAGAACAGTCAATCGTAAGTATATTTAGTTTTATATATGATATACTATCTACTTAACTAGCCAATTTCACTACTAAATATAAAAAGCTTTATTAAAGTCTAGTCGAATAATTGATATTCAACGTGGAACAAGTAGACCAAATACACTGCCGATTATCTAATAGACTCACAGAGTTTCTTTTTATACTCGATAGCGAAGGTAATAATATATTGTGTTTATAAAATTTCCGTCATGGTGTCTGTCCGTTTGTATTAACGCAACTTTTTTCACACCTTTCAACTAAGAGACTTGAAGCTTTGCAAATTTCTGTATCTTTGGTCGTGTAAGATTGAGTGTAAAGATTGGGGTTCTATGATAGCTTGGGGGCTGTCAAATCGATAAACTCGATAACTCAAAATCGATAAATCCTCCTATTTCGCACGCCATTACAGCCAGATCTACCAAAATTGGGGAAAAGATGGCTACTAACGACTTCCAAAATTTTGGAGCCAAGCCAACCCTTTCCGCCCCCAGCCCCCCCCCCCCCCCCTCTGACGAGCGTACCAAATTTGGTGCCAAGATAGGCATCGACGACCCTTAAAGCAAAAAATAAAATCGTTGGATGCCAAGCCCATGCATTCTGCCCTTGCCGCCACCAACCACCCCAACGCTTCGCTCATAGCGGTAATGTGCGTATCTTCCACAGTGCTTGAGCTAGAGTCACCAAATTTGATAAGAAGACTGTTAACGACCCCAAAAAAATGCATTAAGGTTTTGAAGCCCCTCCCTCCCATACTGCTCCAATCGCCCACGCAGTTGAGAAACACAAATGCCTATATCTTCCAGTTTCTTAGCTAGAGCCACCAAACTTAGTTTCAGGATAGGTGATGACAACCTCCAAACAAATTCATATGCCACTCCCATTTTGGATAGCACTCCCATGCATGCTGCCCTTGGTTTCATCACTTGTATCGAGTATTTCGGAGTCGGTTGCGTCTGACTGCAACGTTTCTACTCTTATGATTCTGTGCCTTTCAAAATGCTCACAGAGCAGATTTTTCACTGGCAAGAATTGAGTCCAATAACATCACGGAATTTTATGCTGCAATTATCTGAAAAATATGGGTGTGAAAAAAGCGCATATTGAAGAATCACATAAAAGATAAAACACTTTTACTCAAAATCGACATAGATTCCCGACATTGTAAAGACATACTAGGTGTTAACGTTGAGTACTACCACAATCATGCCATTGGGTGTAGTTGAGCTGCATCGAAGAAACAATTGGCTCAATTCAAGCTTGAAAATTGAAAACATTTTGACAGAGCAGCAAATTTAAACCATCAATTCAAACAATGGCAATGTGAAAGTATTGAGTGCTTGAATGAAGACCACGAAAGTGTGCTCAATTCTGACCTGGAAAACGAGGAGCTCGTCAATCCCCAGTGCGGCATGCATTTACCGTGAAAGACATCACGCTTACGACCCATCGCAATCAACTACCAAACAAAACTAGAACTAATGCATAGAAAAATTTAAGCGATGCTGCATTAGAAAATTCTAAGCGAAAACCGAACTGTTTTTATTCTGTACACTATCCAGTGTACAGAGTAAAATAAAAGTATATATACACACATTTTCCAACTACATTTTGTCTGCATAACTAACAAGTAGAAACGTTGCAGTCGTTAATATGGATAGGCTTGGCATCCATATTTTTATGAATTTGGTTGGGGATCGTCGTTACCTATGTTAGCAAAAAATTTGGTGGCTCTAGCTCTAAAAATAAGGAAGATATAGGCATTTATGTCTTTAAACTGCGGGGGGCTGGGGGCGGAATGGGTGGGTGTGTCTCCAAAATTTTTGATGCGAAGTTTCAAGTCTCTAGGTTGAAGGGTATGGAAAAAAGTTGCGTCATACAGAAGGACGGACAGACGGACGGACACCATGACGGACATTGCACAAACCCAATATATTCTTCAGCTTCGGTATCGAGTATAAAAATAATATTATTGCAGCATCGTTTAAAATAATCTAAAATATTTTTTTTATATATACTTGTCGGAGGCAGCAGCAGACAACAAACAACTGAGCGAGCCAACGTTAATTTTAGTTAGCTATAAGTCGCGTGTTTACGCATCACTGATTTTCGTTCTCGCCTTGCACATGCGAATTATCTAATTGCATTGATAACAATTCTCGCAGCTGCTTAGCGTAAGTCAAGGCTTGCGCCACTCTCGCTTTTCGTCTCGTTTGCTACGGTTGCGCATCGGCACATTAAAACCTTACATGTAGATAATTAAGCGTAAAGGAAAAGCACTCATTTGTACGAACAATTAAATCACAAAATAACATTAAAACTTGATCTGAATGAATAAAACAATAAGGTGATCGTGTTTTATATATGTACCTACAACAAAAAAAACCTAACCTTCTGCACCAGTTCGAACATAGGTGAACACAAAAAAGTGCCTCCTCTAAACATTTGGTGACCCCGACGTGATTTTTTTGTGTAGAAGTGTGAACTTTCCGTCGCGCTTGTTAAAGTGTACAAGTTAAAGATCACAAGCTATTGTGTTTGTAAATGATCATTTCTAAGCGTCTTCTGCATAATTCGATGCAAAGACCGCACACGTATTCATTTTCGCACATCTTATTATTCTTTTCGTTTGTCGTCTACATTCTTGCATTCGCATATGCTTGTGATTAGTACAGTTGGCTCCCGTACTGCAAGGTGCCCAGCAAATGCATTGATTGCGCTGTGCTAAAATTTTCGGTAACACAGCGGTCAGTGAACTTATACTCGCCGTTAATCTCGCTTGCGTCGTTTGTCCGTTAATTCGCCAACTGCACATAACATACATACAGACCTACGTGCACATTTTGCCAGTGACAATCGACAGAGTGAAGCGTGTCCAACAATTAACATAATTGAAGATGAATCGGCTGCAAAGGTGGCTCCAGCATCTGACTAGGACTTTTACAAATCCAAGGCAGAATCTGTGGCTCGGCAACTTAATGCGCTAAGCGCGTTTTTAACGAGTGAGCAATTGTTGCGTTTTGATGAACGCGATTTGCAGGCAAGACTGGAATTAGTTCGAAATGTACGTGAACTTTGATGCTGCACAATTTAAGCTGGAGAAGCTCAATCTTATGGAGCTGGCCACTGACGCAAGGTCAAAATTTGATCAAGTCCGTTGCGAGGTGACATCAAAGCTCTCTCGTGAGCTCGCAAACCTGCGCAAGGATTCTTTTTTGCACTCTACAGCTATTTGGTTTTTGCTACCTCACACCCTCTCCTTACTTTGGGGGGCGGTGACGGAGTGTGACCTTCTCCGCTCCTGATACCTTTAACTGAATGGGCAGTTTCTGCACGAGCGCCCTCGTTTTCCTCTCGCTGCTCTGTTGTCCTAGAGGTCACTTCGCGACTGTAGACATCGGGTGTCTCACTAGTGCTCGGGTCTTCCTCTGTCTGCTTCGTATGCGTCGCGGAGGTCACTTCGCGACTGTAGACATCGGGTGTCTCACTAGTGCTCGGGTCTTTCTCTGTCTGCTTCGTATTCGTCTCGGAGGTCACTTCGCGACTGTAGACATCGGGTGTCTCAAGAGTGCTCGGGTCTTCCTCTGGTTGCTTCGTAAGCGTCTCGGAAGTCACTTCGCGACTGTGATGTGTTCCCTTTGGTGCCTGGGCTGTGACTGACTTTTCTTGGCTCGCGGTCGGCTTTATATATCATTTGGACGGCTCTGTTCTCTGCCACCGCTGGCAGCGCTGTCCTTATCGGGCGTCGGCAGCGCCGCGCTTATTGGGCGTCGACGCATCTCCTCTGCAGCCTTAGACTGCGAAGACAGCCAAACATAGATTTCCGTTGCAAAGGGGGGACGGTATGTTAAGGGATGGGCAAGGGGCGAAATGATTGGGCTTGAGGATTTTGACAATAAAATGGGCACAAAATAAGGACAAACATATCAACAAAAATAAAAATATGATAGAAAAATTTAGGTTATGACGACCCTAGACTCCCTAGGTAGTATGCGGTGGTGGTTCTTTACGCCACAAAGAAGTTATTCTCAGAAAATGTGTACCAGTGTCCCTGCTCGGGCGCCATCTGTAAGGACGTAATTACTGTGGCCGGGGTCGGCGTCTCAGTCGCGTCCGGCGTCGTTTACAGAACATTTCTAAACTGCTGGGACACTGGAGGAGCTGTACCGGAGTATACCTAGGGGCCGGGCCAACGGGGAAGAGCGTAGGTGAAATAGAAGGATGGTGGGGGGGTTCACGAGCACAACCCACGCGCTGGCAGCGATCGGTGAGGCATTCCAAAGAAATAGGTGGGTTAGTCCAGAGTAATACTCGGAGAACCAACCACCCATTCCCCCGAAGGCCTCTTCGTCACCGACCAGGGCGTCGAGCACAGTTCTGGGGGTACGAGGTGGGCGAGGGTTAAACAGCTCGTCGAACAGACTGAGGGTAAGACCCGGAAGCCTGCGCGCCGACTGTCCAATCTCACCCGCCCGCACCAGACACAGGCCGCGTCTTTGAGAAAGTCTCTCAGACACGTGTGAGAGACGCGAGTGAGAGGATTTACCACGCACAGAGAAAGAATCGGAATGCGTGTTCCTCCCCCCACTTGATCCCTCACCACTGCAACGCCTGGGTATTACCTGCTTGTCGCTTAACATGGGACATAGCCAAGAGGCAAGCGTCGCAGAATCTAGAGTAAGACTCGGAAGATTCGCTAACATACCCCTCAGGTTTGCCCCACGTGGGCCATATGGTGAGGCACCCCGAACTACTAGCCCGAGGCCGACTTGCTAAAAAGGGGTAGAAGAGTGGGACACGTAAAATACACAAACTCGGTCTACATTTAGTTTCTTTATTATATTTTCAGGAACAACAACATTTATACAAAATAAGCTAAGTCCTAGGCCGCAACAAATCTACGTGGGGCTGCCTGAGCAACCGTTTGGCACATCGAAGAATGGCCGTCACTTACCCCGATCTACGAACGTGCGTGTATGTATGTGCGCTGGTGTGCTTGCCGTTACGCAAATTTTCGGCCGCCACTGTCAATACTGCACTAAAAACACAGTGGTCGCTGCAACTGCTGAGACGCGTTGCTGTTGCAGGCTGCAGGCTGTTGTTGTGCCTTCGGCTGCTGTGGCTGGTGCGGTGGTGCCCAGTGTGTGCGGGTGCCGGATTGTGTGGGTATGAATGTGTGCGTTGCCAAAATGTGTGTCTGCCAAAGGTGTATGTGCGAGAGTGTGTCCGTGTGTGTATATGCCAGTGTGTATGTGGCAGAGTGTGTGCCGATGAGTGTGTGCCGAAAAATGTGTTTCCAGAGTGAGTGTATAAATGTGCGTATGTGCCCGAGTGTCAAAAAAAATTAGCGTGTACGCCTACTTTTTGTTGCCACTGTTCTTCTGCACTGGCTCGCTAACGTGCCGTCAGCAGCTGTCCCGATTTTCCACTGTTGTTGTTGTTGCTGCTGTTGTTGCACGCTGCAGTCGCTGCGCACTGTGCCGGTTGTTGTTGTTGCTGTGGTAGCTGTTGCTGCTGCTGCCTGCTGTCGTCTCCTGCTCGCTGTGTTTTCACTCCGTCTCGATTTTTAGTTCGCGCAAAACTGATTTTGCCAAATCATGCCCTTTTGCCGGCCAGCTCGCATTCCTCTTCTTTCTATTATCCGGCTCTGCCGGCGTCGCGCCGAGACGACTAGTTTTGCTCATTTGTGCGTCGATCGGGAGCAAAGCTTTTGCGCTTGCGGCAGCTTCCAAGAGTGAGCAGCGCAATAATTGCAATAATTCTTATCCTTTTCAAATTAAACTGCAAAAATATAGTATACTTAGATATTGTGCGGATTCACATTCATCAAGTCTCAAACAATCATACAAATAAACTGTAGACCAAACCAAATATTTTTTAGGGCAGTCTCGTTTGCACAAATCAACAAAATACCTTCAAACTCCGTAGCCCAACAAAAATATATCAAAGATCCGTTACATTGCTAATTGGGAATAGACGATCAAAAATGAAATACGAAATTTTTTTCTGTAATTTTTCTGCATTGCTTATGGGAAGAGCAGTTCATGTATACACTGCTCGCCTAACATAAAAGTTATTTGTCTGTACGAGTGAAAACAAAAGAGGCAACTGTGCAAATGTGCCTATGGCGTTGATGATGACAAATTTCTTGTGATTTGTTTTTCAAAGTCAAACTAGTAAATGCACTACGACCTCGCTCAACGCAACCCTCGTTAAACGCAACTCCTCGATATTCGCAACACCAAAATTCTTTACTTGAAAACAATTTCCCTCATTTTACGCAACTTCCTAAGGAAATCATACAAAGTACAGACCACAATTTCTAATTTTATCAAAAACTTAATAAATTAAAATTGCAGATAAACTCGATTTACTTTGATTTACATGATAAGAAAATGCATCTACTATTGGAAATAGGCCTCGTAGCCAACAAAAGATTATCCTTCGGTTTTTGCAACTACCTCAATTTTCGCAACAGGCCAAATTCTAATAGGTTGCGTGAAGCGAGGTTGTACTGTAGATCTTTTCATAGTAAGTTTACTTAGGAAAAGAAAAAACAATGCCCAAAAAAGTATGTTGAAAATATGCATATACTTTTCCATAAACCGCGTAAATAAATAAATTTAAATTAGTCGGCGGCGCTCACTCGATGCCAAATAGAAGAGCTGCTGGGCGATTAGACAGTGATGCTGAAGGGCGTATTCCTGACCATGAAAGCTCTCTTGAAGATTTCGAAATCTCATCAGATGAAGGATCAGTGACATGTATTTCCATATCCGAGGGAGAAAGTATTACCTCCGATGAACAACAAGTTTCTGTTCCAGCGCAAGACCCATCTCATGGATTTATTTCTAAGGACAAAAAAACTATTTGATACGAAAAATGTGGCAGCGCATTGGTTGGTAGAAAAACGCAAGAAAACATTATTACTACTATCCACTTATCCATGACCAACTCAATATGCCATTGCACGTGTTATTGATATCAAATCTACATTTGAGTTGTTTATGACAAAGGAGATGCAAATTATTATTTTTAAGATGACAAATATTGTAGGTATTGACGTATTTTGAAAATGTAGCACATTATAAACTTATTTATGCATTAATAGGTATAAAAGTGTTTGGAGAAGCTTGAAAGGAAATTAACCATGTTTCCTTGAATGCATATTTTGGATTGCTGTTATTAGCTGGCGTGTATCGCTCTTGTTGTGAAGCAATATAGACCCATATTCAAAGCAACAAAGTCGCTCCGTAGATTCCAAAATATTAGCAGAGTTCCTCGATTCGACGACAAATCAGGGCGGATCGGCGAGCTCGTGATAAGCTGGCACCTATAAGAGTTTTGTGGGAAAAATTGGTTCATAATTTGAAGATTATGTATAATCCAAACGAATGCGCGACAGTCGATAAGTAGCTATTGGAAAATGTCATTTAGACAATATATTCCATCGAAGCCAGCGAAATATGGAATAATAATTTGGGCACTGTGCGACTCTAACGCCAACTATGCCTGGTCTATGCAAGTGTATATTGGTCGAAATCGTAATTGCGCTCCTGAGAAGAACCAAGGCATGCGAGTGGTACTCGAACTTGCAGAAGGACTTAAAGACCGAAATATAACTTGCGATAACTTTTTCGCCTCATACGATCTTTCTGTTGAATTGCTGAAACAGAAAATGACAATAGGATAGGGACTGTCCGTTAAAATAAGTTGTCTACCTCCACGTATTTTGGACATGAGAAAAAAACCTATCTTTTACTCAGAGTTTCTTTTTGAACATAAATATTAGGTTACATTAGTAGCTTATGTTCCAAAAGAATATCGGTGCGTATATCTAATTAGCGCATTGCACCAAGACGCAATAGCACACGATAAACAGTCGAAGAAACCAGACATAATAGAGTATTATAACCATACAAAAGCTGGGGTGTATACACTAGACAAACCGTTTGCCACATATACCTGCAAGCGGAAGACTAATAGATGGCCTGTAGCTCTATTCGCAAATATTCTTGATTTGTCTGCATGCCATGCTTTTGTGATTTGGACGTAAGAAGCAGCCATATGGCACTGTAGCTAAGAAGCATACTCACCCGCAAGAAGAAAAAAAAAATAGTAAAGTGTTCCACTCGAACTCTTCGTAACAGTTTGTTCTGAAAAAGTTTTGGACACCAAAGCTCGTCAAAATTCGAAAAAGTAAATAATGGTATGGAAATCAGTAAAGCACCGCCTGGTATCGATCCTGTTGCCTCGGCGGCAAAAAACTAATTAAAGTAGTTAATTTGGCCTATCAAAATGTTCGAGGCCTTAACAGTAAACTTCTCAATTTTATGTAATCAGCTTATCCTTTGATTCACAGAAACCTGGTTAAAACCTGATATATCTGATTAGTCCGTTTTTCCGAATAAGAATAACTTTTACAGATGCGATCGAACCTCGCAGCCTTCAAGGTGGTGTTCTCATTGCTGTTGACTCTTGTATTTCCTCTGAACAGATTCTTTCTCATGATCTCCCGGGTATTGAGTTTCTATGCGGCCGCTAACTGTCTTTTACGGATCAACTTATAGTGGTGGGTGATATTCATTTCCACATGTTGTAAGTCTGTGAATATTCTTCGGCATTATAACCGGCCACTTCAGATGATTTTATCGATGGCCTTTTGGAGTTAGGCTTAGCTCAAATTAACAGGGTGTAAAACTGTAGTAATAAAATGTTAACTTTGATATTTATTTCTGCCTCAGATTGTAGTAATGTTGGTAGATTACCCACTTTAGTGCTTCCTGAAGATACCTACCATCCTACCTTTGAACTTTTTTTGAACTTCTTAACTTTAGACCAGCATCTAACAAATCCTTATTGACCCGTTGTTTTCGTAAAGCTAATTTTTCCTCAGCATTCTAATTGGTCTCACCTCTATTCTTGTAGTGATATAGAAACTGCCATTTGATTATCTGTATTCCCCTCACTTGTCCTTCAAGGGAAAATAAACCACTTTGGTTTACAAGGGAACTCTAAATTGAAAAAAGTGAAAACGAGATTCTTTAATAAATTCAAATAATCTGGAAATACTATAGATTTATCCTCGTACATAATGCAGCAAATATATTTCTGATAACACTTCCTGTTACAATAAATATCTCAACGTTGCAGCTTTAACTTTTCCCGTGATCTGAAACAGTTTTATAAATTTGTTAACTCAAAACGTATATCTTATCCTTGCCATCCTCTGTTCACCTCGATAATACAATGAATCAATTTGCTTATTATTTTCAATCAGTTTACTCATCGAGTTTATAGAGTTGCAATAATTCTTGTCCTTTTCAAATTAAACTGCAAATTGCATATATGTATGTCCCAGCTAAAACTGAATGTACGCTGCTAAGTGACTTTGCTATCATTCCCGGCCTCTTGCCTGGTCCAGATGGAGTGCCACGTTGTACATTAAGATATTGTGCGGATTCACATTCATCAAGTCTCAAACAATCATACAAATAAACTGTAGACCAAACCAAATATTTTTTAGGGCAGTCTCGTCTGCAAAAAAACAACAAAATACCTTCAAACTTCGTAGCCCAACAAAAAATATCAAAGATCCGTTACATTGCTAACTGGGAATAGACGATCAAAAATGAAATACGAAAATTTTTTTCTGTAATTGCATTGCTGAAGAGCAGTTCATTTATACGTAAACTGCTCGCCTAACATAACAGTTATTTGTGTGTACGAGTGAAAACAAAAGAGGCAACTGTGCAAATGTGCCTATGCCGTTGATGAACACAAATTTCTTGTTTTGTTTTTCAAAGTCAAACTAGTAAATACAGTTCGACCTCGCTCAACGCAACCCTCGTTAAACGCAACTCCTCGATAATCGCAACACCAAAATTCTTAACTTGAAAAAAATTTACCTCATTTTACGCAACTTCCTAAGGAAATCATACAGACCACAATTTCTAATTTTATCAAAAACTTAATAAATTAAAATGAAATCCTTGCAGATAAACTCGATTTACTTTGATTTACATGATAAGAAAATGCATCTACTATTGGAAATAGGCCTCGTAGCCAACAAAAGATTATCCTTCGGTTTTCGCAACTACCTCAATTTTCGCAACAGGCCAAATTCTAATAGGTTGCGTGAAGCGAGGTTGACCTGTAGATATTTTCATAGTAAAATTACTTAGGAAAAGAAAAAACCAATGCCCAAAACAGTATAATGAAAAACGCGTTTCTGTTCCAGCGCAAGACCCATCTCATGGATTTATTTCTAAGGACAAAAAAACAATTTGGTACGAAAAATGTGGCAGCGCATTGGTTGGTAGAAAAACGCAAGAAAACATAATTACTACTATCCACTTATCCATGACCAACTCAATATGCCATTGCACGTGTTATTGATATCAAATCTACATTTGAGTTGTTTATGACAAAGGAGATGCAAATTATTATTATGAAGATGACAAATATTGTGAAAATTTAGCACATTACAAACTTATTTATACATTAATAGGTATAAAAGTGTTTGGAGAAGCTTGAAATGAATTTAACCATGTTTCCTTGAATGCATTAGCTGGCGTGTATCGCTCTTGTGGTGAAGCAATGAAATGTTTATGGGACGATCTGAAAGGAAGACCCATATTCAAAGCAACAAAGTCGCTGCATAGATTCCAAAATATTAGCAGAGTTCTTCGATTTGACGACAAATCAGGGCGGATCGGCGACCTCGTGATAAGCTGGCACCTATAAGAGTTTTGTGGGAAAAATTGGTTCATAATTTGAAGATATGTATAATCCAAACGAATGCGCGACAGTCGATAAGTAGCTATTGGAAAATGTCATTTAGACAATATATTCCATCGGAGCCAGCGAAATATGGAATAATAATTTGGGCACTAACACCAACTATGCCTGGTCTATGCAAGTGTATATCGGTCGAAATCGTAATTGCGCTCCTGAGAAGAACCAAGGCATGCGAGTGGTACTCGAACTTGCAGAAGGACTTAAAGACCGAAATATAACAGTGGCTGATCTATTTGCTTATTATTTTCATTCAGTTTACTCATCGAGTTTATAGAGTTGCAATAATTCTTGTCCTTTTCAAATTAAACTGCAAATTGCATATATGTATATCCCAGCTAAAACTGAATGTACGCTGCTTTTGACTCTATCATTCCCGGCCTCTTGCCTGGTCCAGATGGAGTGCCACGTTGTATACTTAGATATTGTGCGGATTCACATTCATCAAGTCTCAAACAATCATACAAATAAACTGTAGACCAAACCAAATATATTTTAGGGCAGTCTCGTCTGCAAAAAAACATCAAAATACCTTCAAACTTCGTAGCCTATCAAAAAAATATCAAAGATCCGTTACATTGCTAACTGGGAATAGACGATCAAAAATGAAATACGAAAATTTTTTTCTGTAATTGCATTGCTTATGGGAAGAGCAGTTCATTTATACGTAAACTGCTCGCCTAACATAACAGTTATTTGTGTGTACGAGTGAAAACAAAAGAGGCAACTGTGCAAATGTGCCTATGCCGTTGATGAACACAAATTTCTTGTTTTGTTTTTCAAAGTCAAACTAGTAAATACAGTTCGACCTCGCTCAACGCAACCCTCGTTAAACGCAACTCCTCGATAATCGCAACACCAAAATTCTTAACTTGAAAAAAATTTACCTCATTTTACGCAACTTCCTAAGGAAATCATACAAAGTACAGACCACAATTTCTAATTTTATCAAAAACTTAATAAATTAAAATGAAATCCTTGCAGATAAACTCGATTTACTTTGATTTACATGATAAGAAAATGCATCTACTATTGGAAATATTCCTCGTAGCCAACAAAAGATTATCCTTCCTCAATTTTCGCAACAGGCCAAATTCTAATAGGTTGCGTGAAGCGAGGTTGTACTGTAGATATTTTCATAGTAAAATTACTTAGGAAAAGAAAAAACCAATGCCCAAAACAGTATAATGAAAAACGCGTTTCTGTTCCAGCGCAAGACCCATCTCATGGATTTATTTCTAAGGACAAAAAAACAATTTGGTACGAAAAATGTGGCAGCGCATTGGTTGGTAGAAAAACGCAAGAAAACATAATTACTAGTATCCACTTATCCTTGACCTACTCAATATGCCATTGCACGTGTTATTGATATCAAATCTACATTTGAGTTGTTTATGACAAAGGAGATGCAAATTATTATTATGAAGATGACAAATATTGTGAAAATTTAGCACATTACAAACTTATTTATACATTAATAGGAAAAGTGTTTGGAGAAGCTTGAAAGGAAATTAACCATGTTTCATTGAATGCATATTTTGGATTTCTGTTATTAGCTGGCGTGTATCGCTCTTGTGGTGAAGCAATGAAATGTTTATGGGACGATCTGAGAGGAAGACCCATATTCAAAGCAACAAAGTCGCTACATAGATTCCAAAATATTAGCAGAGTTCTTCGATTTGACGACAAATCAGGGCGGATCGGCGACCTCGTGATAAGCTGGCACCTATAAGAGTTTTGTGGGAAAAATTGGTTCATAATTTGAAGATTATGTATAATCCAAACGAATGCGCGACAGTCGATAAGTAGCTGTTGGAAAATGTCATTTAGACAATATATTCCATCGAAGCCAGCGAAATATGGAATAATAATTTGGGCACTAACACCAACTATGCCTGGTCTATGCAAGTGTATATCGGTCGAAATCGTAATTGCGCTCCTGAGAAGAACCAAGGCATGCGAGTGGTACTCGAACTTGCAGAAGGACTTAAAGACCGAAATATAACTTGCGATAACTTTTTCGCCTCATACGATCTTTCTGTGTGAACTGCTGAAAAAGAAAATGACAATAGATGGGACTGTACGTTAAAATAAGTTGTTTCTACCTCCACGTATTTTGGACATGAGAAAAAACCTATCTTTTACTCAGAGTTTCTTTTTGAACAAAAATATTAGGTTACATTAGTAGCTTATGTTCCAAAAAAATATCGGTACGTATATCTAATTAGCGCATTGCACCAAGACGCAATAGCACACGATAAACAGTCGAAGAAACCAGAAATAATAGAGTATTATAACCATACAAAGGCTGGGGTGTATACACTAGACAAACTGTTTGCCACATATACTTGCAAGCGGAAGACTAATAGATGGCCTGTAGCTCTATTCGCAAATATTCTTGATTTGTCTGCATGCAATGCTTTTGTGATTTGGCTCGCAATAAAACCCGAGTGGAACAAATCAAAGCATTTTCGTCGCAGACTCTTTTTGGAAGAACTGGGATTTGAGCTTTTGAAAGAGGAAAAGCAGGAGCGTAAGAATCAGATATATGGCACTGTAGCTAAGAAGCTTACTCACCCGCAAGAAGAAAAAAAAAAAACCTGATATATCTGATTAGTCCGTTTTTCCGAATAAGAATAACTTTTACAGATGCGATCGAACCTCGCAGCCTTCAAGGTGGTGTTCTCATTGCTGTTGACTCTTGTATTTCCTCTGAACAGATTCTTTCTCATGTTCTCCCGGGTATTGAGTTTCTATGCGGCCGCTAACTGTCTTTTACGGATCAACTTATAGTGGTTGGTGATATTCATTTTCCACATGTTGTAAGTCTGTGAATATTCTTCGGCATTATAACCGGCCTCTTCAGATGATTTTATCGATGGCCTTTTGGAGTTAGGCTTAGCTCAAATTAACAGGGTGTAAAACTGTAGTAATAAAATGTTAAATTTGATATTTATTTCTGCCCCAGATTGTAGTAATGTTGGTAGATTACCTACTTTAGTGCTTCCTGAAGATACCTACCATCCTACCTTTGAACTTTTTTTGAACTTCTTAACTTTAGACCAGCATCTAACAAATCCTTACTGACCCGTTGTTTTCGTAAAGCTAATTTTTCCTCAGCATACTAATTGGTCTCATCTCTATTCTTGTAGTGATATAGAAACTGCCATTTGATTATCTGTATTCCCCTCACTTGTCCTTCAAGGGAAAATAAACCACTTTGGTTTACAAGGGAACTCTAAATTGAAAAAAGTGAAAACGAGATTCTTTAATAAATTCAAATAATCTGGAAATACTATAGATTTATCCTCGTACAAAGTCTTATATTATTTCTGATAACACTTCCTCTCACAATAAATATCTCAACCGTTGCAGCTTTAACTTTTCCCGTGATCTGAAACAGTTTTATAAATTTGTTAACTCAAAACGTATATGTATCTTCATCCTTGCCATCCTCTGTTCACCTCGATAATACAATAATCAATTCCGATCAAGCAGTAGCTGATCTATTTGCTTATTATTTTCAATCAGTTTACTCATCGAGTTTATAGAGTTGCAATAATTCTTGTCCTTTTCAAATTAAACTGCAAATTGCATATATGTACGTCCCAGCTAAAACTGAATGTACACTGCTAAGTGACTTTGACTCTATCATTCCCGGCCTCTTGCCTGGTCCAGATGGAGTGCCACGTTGTATACTTAGATATTGTGCGCGTTTTTAACGAGTGAGCAATTGTTGCGTTTTGATGAACGCGATTTGCAGGCAAGACTGGAATTAGTTCGAAATGTACGTGAACTTTGATGCTGCACAATTTAAGCTGGAGAAGCTCAATCAATGGAGCTGGCCACTGACGCAAGGTCAAAATTTGATCAAGTCCGTTGCGAGGTGACATCAAAGCTCTCTCGTGAGCTTTTTTTTGCTACCTACCTACCTACCTAACCTACGTGGTTTTTGCTACCTCACACCCTCTCCTTACTTCGGGGGGCGGTGACGGAGTGTGACCTTCTCCGCTCCTGATACCTTTAACTGAAAGGGCAGTTTCTGCACGAGCGCCCTCGTTTTCCTCTCGCTGCTCTGTTGTCCTAGAGGTCACTTCGCGACTGTAGACATCGGGTGTCTCACTAGTGCTCGGGTCTTTCTCTGTCAGCTTCGTATTCGTCTCGGAGGTCACTTCGCGACTGTAGACATCGGGTGTCTCAAGAGTGCTCGGGTCTTCCTCTGGTTGCTTCGTAAGCGTCTCGGAAGTCACTTCGCGACTGTGATGTGTTCCCTTTGGTGCCTGGGCTGTGACTGACTTTTCTTGGCTCGCGGTCGGCTTTATATATCATTTGGCCGGCTCTGTTCTCTGCCACCGCTGGCAGCGCTGTCCTTATCGGGCGTCGGCAGCGCCGCGCTTATTGGGCGTCGACGCATCTCCTCTGCAGCCTTAGAATGCGAAGACAGCCAAACATAGATTTCCGTTGCAAAGTGGGGACGGTATGTTAAGGGATGGGCAAGGGGCGAAATGATTGGGCTTGAGGATTTTGACAATAAAATGGGCACAAAATAAGGACAAACATATCACCGACCTGTGCGTCGAGCACAGTTCTGGTGGTACGAGGTGGGCGAGGGTTGAACAGCTCGTCGAACAGACTGAGGGTAAGACCCGGAAGCCTGCGCGCCGACTGTCCAATCTCACACGCCCGCACCAGACACAGGCCGCGTCTTTGAGAAAGTCTCTCAGACACGTGTGAGAGACGCGAGTGAGAGGATTTACCACGCACAGAGAAAGAATCGGAATGCGTGTTCCTCCCCCCACTTGATCCCTCACCACTGCAACGCCTGGGTATTACCTGCTTGTCGCTAACATGGGACATAGCCAAGAGGCAAGCGTCGCAGAATCTAGAGTAAGACTCGGAAGATTCGCTAACATACCCCTCAGGTTTGCCCCACGTGGGCCATATGGTGAGGCACCCCGAACTACTAGCCCGAGGCCGACTTGCTAAAAAGGGGTAGAAGAGTGGGACACGTAAAATACACAAACTCGGTCTACATTTAGTTTCTTAATATATTTTTAGGAACAACAACATTTATACAAAATAAGCTAAGTCCTAGGCCGCAACAAATCTACGTGGGGCTGCCTGAGCAACCGTTTGGCACATCGAAGAATGGCCGCCTACCCCGACACGAACGGCCGGTGGCGCGGGGCTGCCGACGCTTCGGCCGCCCGCCGCCCCAGGGTCGCTGCAGCGCGAGACGCGGGCGGCTGCAGGCTGTTGTTGTGCCTTCGGCTGCTGTGGCTGGTGCGGTGGTGCCCAGAGTGTGCGGGTGCCGGATTGTGTGGGTATGAATGTGTGCGTTGCCAACATGTGTGTCTGCCAAAGGTGATGTGCGAGAGGTGCCGTGGTGTATATGCCAGTGTGTATGTGCCAGAGTGTGTGCCGATGAGTGTGTGCCGAAAAATGTGTTTCCAGAGTGTGTGTACAAATGTGTGTATGTGCCAGAGTGTGTGCCGATGAGTGTGTGCCGAAAAGTGTGTGTCCAGAGTGTGTGTCAAATTTGCGTATGTGCCAGAGTGTATGCCGATGAGTGTGTGTCGAAAAGTGTGTGTCCAGAGTGTTTTTCATTAATGCTGACCTACTGTGACAGATTGTTAGATGTAGGTGTGGTGCGGCACTGGTGAAGTGCGATGTGCCAGTTGTGGCCGAGAGTGTGTGTGTCCGAGTAGTGTTCAATGTGCGTAGCCCGGTGCAAAAAAAATAGCGTGTCGCCCGTGCCACTGTCTTCTGCACTGGCTCGCTCGTGCCTTCTGCAGCTGCCCGATTTCCACTGTTGTTGTTGCTGCGTTGCGCACGCTGCAGTCGCTGCGCACTGGTGTGGTGCGTGGTAGCTGTGCTGCTGCTGCCGCGCGTCTCGCTCGCTGTGTCACTCCGTCTCGTGTCGCGCCGTTGCCAAACATGCCTGCCGGCCAGCTCGCATCCTCTTCTTTCTATTATCCGGCTCTGCCGGCGTCGCGCCGAAACGACTAGTTTTGCTCATTTGTGCGTCGATCGTGAGCAAAGCTTTTGCGTTGCGGCAGCTTCCAAGAGTGAGCAGCGCAATAATTGCAATAATTCTTATCCTTTTCAAATTAAACTGCAAATATATAGTATACTTAGATATTGTGCGGATTCACATTCATCAAGTCTCAAACAATCATACAAATAAACTGTAGACCAAACCGAATATTTTTTAGGGCTTTCTCGTCTGCAAAAAACAACAAAATACCTTCAAACTTCGTAGCCCAACAAAAAATATCAAAGATCCGTTACATTGCTAACTGGGAATAGACGATCAAAAATGAAATACGAACATTTTTTTCTGTAATTGCATTGCTTATGGGAAGAGCAGTTCATTTATACGACTGCTCGCCAACATAACAGTTATTTGTGTGTACGAGTGAAAACAAAAGAGGCAACTGTGCAAATGTGCCTATGCCGTTGATGAACACAAATTTCTTGTGCTTTGTTTTTCAAAGTCAAACTAGTAAATACAGTTCGACCTCGCTCAACGCAACCCTCGTTAAACGCAACTCCTCGATAATCGCAACACCAAAATTCTTAACTTGAAAAAAATGTACCTCATTTTACGCAACTTCCTAAGGAAATCATACAAAGTACAGACCACAATTTCTAATTTTATCAAAAACTTAATAAATTAAAATGAAACCCTTGCAGATAAACTCGATTTACTTTGATTTACATGATAAGAAAATGCATCTACTATTGGAAATAGGCCTCGTAGCCAACAAAAGATTATCCTTCGGTTTTTGCAACTACCTCAATTTTCGCAACAGGCCAAATTCTAATAGGTTGCGTGAAGCGAGGTTGTACTGTAGATCTTTTCATAGTAAGTTTACTTAGGAAAAGAAAAAACAATGCCCAAAAAAGTATGTTGAAAATATGCATATACTTTTCCATAAACCGCGTAAATAAATAAATTTAAATTAGTCGGCGGCGCTCACTCGATGCCAAATAGAAGAGCTGTTGGGCGATTAGACAGTGATGCTGAAGGGCGTATTCCTGACCATGAAAGCTCTCTTGAAGATTTCGAAATCTCATCAGATGAAGGATCAGTGACATGTATTTCCATATCCGAGGGAGAAAGTATTACCTCCGATGAACAACAAGTTTCTGTTCCAGCGCAAGACCCATCTCATGGATTTATTTCTAAGGACAAAAAAACTATTTGATACGAAAAATGTGGCAGCGCATTGGTTGGTAGAAAAACGCAAGAAAACATTATTACTACTATCCACTTATCCATGACCAACTCAATATGCCATTGCACGTGTTATTGATATCAAATCTACATTTGAGTTGTTTATGACAAAGGAGATGCAAATTATTATTTTTAAGATGACAAATATTGTAGGTATTGAACGTATTTTGAAAATGTAGCACATTATAAACTTATTTATACATTAATGTGTTTGGAGAAGCTTGAAAGGAAATTAACCATGTTTCCTTGAATGCATATTTTGGATTGGCGTGTATCGCTCTTGTTGTGAAGCAATTAAATGTTTATGGGACGATCTGAAAGGAAGACCCATATTCAAAGCAACAAAGTCGCTGCATAGATTCCAAAATATTAGCAGAGTTCTTCGATTTGACGACAAATCTTGGCGGATCGGCGAGCTCGTGATAAGCTGGCACCTATAAGAGTCTTCTCAGGAGCGCAATTACGATTTCGATACTCACCCGCTCAAACTCTTCGTAACAGTTTGTTCTGAAAAAGTTTTGGACACCTAAGCTCGTCAAAATTCGAAAAAGTAAATAATGGTATGGAAATCAGTAAAGCACCGCCTGGTATCCATCCTGTTGCCTCAACTTCGGCGGCAAAAAACTAATTAAAGTAGTTAATTTGGCCTATCAAAATGTTCGAGGCCTTAACAGTAAACTTCTCAATTTTATGTAAACAGCTTATCCTTTGATTCACAGATAGTTGTACTCACAGAAACCTGGTTAAACCCTGATATATCTGATTAGTCCGTTTTTCCGAATAAGAATAACTTTTACAGATGCGATCGAACCTCGCAGCCTTCAAGGTGGTGTTCTCATTGCTGTTGACTCTTGTATTTCCTCTGAACAGATTCTTTCTCATGTTCTCCCGGGTATTGAGTTTCTATGCGGCCGCTAACTGTCTTTTACGGATCAACTTATAGTGGTTGGTGATATTCATTTTCCACATGTTGTAAGTCTGTGAATATTCTTCGGCATTATAACCGGCCTCTTCAGATGATTTTATCGATGGCCTTTTGGAGTTAGGCTTAGCTCAAATTAACAGGGTGTAAAACTGTAGTAATAAAATGTTAAATTTGATATTTATTTCTGCCCCAGATTGTAGTAATGTTGGTAGATTACCTACTTTAGTGCTTCCTGAAGATACCTACCATCCTACCTTTGAACTTTTTTTGAACTTCTTAACTTTAGACCAGCATCTAACAAATCCTTACTGACCCGTTGTTTTCGTAAAGCTAATTTTTCCTCAGCATACTAATTGGTCTCATCTCTATTCTTGTAGTGATATAGAAACTGCCATTTGATTATCTGTATTCCCCTCACTTGTCCTTCAAGGGAAAATAAACCACTTTGGTTTACAAGGGAACTCTAAATTGAAAAAAGTGAAAACGAGATTCTTTAATAAATTCAAATAATCTGGAAATACTATAGATTTATCCTCGTACAAAGTCTTATATTATTTCTGATAACACTTCCTCTCACAATAAATATCTCAACCGTTGCAGCTTTAACTTTTCCCGTGATCTGAAACAGTTTTATAAATTTGTTAACTCAAAACGTATATGTATCTTCATCCTTGCCATCCTCTGTTCACCTCGATAATACAATAATCAATTCCGATCAAGCAGTAGCTGATCTATTTGCTTATTATTTTCAATCAGTTTACTCATCGAGTTTATAGAGTTGCAATAATTCTTGTCCTTTTCAAATTAAACTGCAAATTGCATATATGTACGTCCCAGCTAAAACTGAATGTACACTGCTAAGTGACTTTGACTCTATCATTCCCGGCCTCTTGCCTGGTCCAGATGGAGTGCCACGTTGTATACTTAGATATTGTGCGCGTTTTTAACGAGTGAGCAATTGTTGCGTTTTGATGAACGCGATTTGCAGGCAAGACTGGAATTAGTTCGAAATGTACGTGAACTTTGATGCTGCACAATTTAAGCTGGAGAAGCTCAATCAATGGAGCTGGCCACTGACGCAAGGTCAAAATTTGATCAAGTCCGTTGCGAGGTGACATCAAAGCTCTCTCGTGAGCTTTTTTTTGCTACCTACCTACCTACCTAACCTACGTGGTTTTTGCTACCTCACACCCTCTCCTTACTTCGGGGGGCGGTGACGGAGTGTGACCTTCTCCGCTCCTGATACCTTTAACTGAAAGGGCAGTTTCTGCACGAGCGCCCTCGTTTTCCTCTCGCTGCTCTGTTGTCCTAGAGGTCACTTCGCGACTGTAGACATCGGGTGTCTCACTAGTGCTCGGGTCTTTCTCTGTCTGCTTCGTATTCGTCTCGGAGGTCACTTCGCGACTGTAGACATCGGGTGTCTCAAGAGTGCTCGGGTCTTCCTCTGGTTGCTTCGTAAGCGTCTCGGAAGTCACTTCGCGACTGTAGACATCGGGTGTCTCAAGAGTGCTCGGGTCTTC
>JAWNNU010001481.1:0-14421 GCA_035044585.1 Scaptomyza polygonia
TGCGGTAAACTCGATACAAATAGTAAAACAGATTAAAAAGAGCTGATTGCAAAGGTGTGTGGATACGGCAGGGGCTTACGCTGCCTCAAAGATTGTCTGGTGCAGGTGAGGATGCCAAAAAGCTATCTTCCTTCCAAATTTGGTGACTCTAGCTCAAACACTATGGAAGATACACGCACTACCGTTTTTAGCGAAGCGGTGGGGTGGTTGAGGGCGGATAGGGCAGTATAGATGGGCGTGGCATCCAAAGTTTTTATGAATTTGGTTGGGTTATGTTCAATTCTAACATCAGTTGCATTTCCTAGTTGGTCGAAAACCGACCAACTGGGAAATGCAACCGACCAACGGGGAAATTTGAACAAGATTCTCATTGTGCATAGGGGAATCTTATACAAACGGAAGCAACATTCCCGAGCTCCAATTACATACTTGCATTCGGCTTGTAGTGGAATCGGGGTATAAACCCGATGTGTATACTGATAAAAATACTCAGCAAATAGATCAGCCTTTTCTTGATCGGATTTTGCTTCTGTATTATCAGAGTGGTAAGGATGGCAAGCAAGAAGATTTACGTTTTAAGCTTACAAATTTATAAAACAGTTTTGGATCACGGGAAAAGTTTACACAGCAACGATTGAGATAGTTTATGTAACAGGAAGTGTTTTGAGAAATAAAATTTGATTATGCTACTAAATACAGGGATAAATCTATAGCATTTCCAGAATTCTCAAATTTTTATAGGATCTCGTTTTCACGATTTTTAATTTAGATAGTTCCCTCGTTAACCAAGGTGTTTTATTTTCACTTAAAGGACAAGTGAGGGGAACACAGATATCTAAATGTGAATTCAAAGTCCTGTAAAAAATGGCAATGGCAGTTTCTATGTCACTACAAGAATATAAGTGAGATCAATTTGTATTCTGAAGCAGAATATTCCATTAAGTTAAGTTGGTTTTACGGAAGGTGTCTTCGGAAAGCAATAGAGGGGGTACTCTACTAACATTACTACAATCTGAGTCAGAAAAAATATTATATCTAACATTTTATTACTACTGTTATGCTTGTGATAGGTTTTACTCCAGAAGGCCATCGATAAATTCATTAGAAAAGGCTGGTAATTGCGCCGAAGGTGTGTCTTTCACAGACTAAAATATGTGGCAAATTAGTTTCACCAACCCCTTTAAATTAATCCGTTCCCTTTAACATCGACGAAACAAGTCGCAAGGCATTCAGATGGGATATTTTAATGTTATGATCAGAATGGGGAGGAATATATGGACAATTAATATACAGGGAGCGGCCGCTATATAAAATTTTAGCACATAAAAACTCAATATCGGGATGATCATTTTAACCATAATTCTGTGAATGTATCTATCTGTGAGTCAAAGTAAAAACTGCTTACATTAAATTTAGAAAGATTAGTGTTAAGGCCTCGAACATTTTGATAGGCCAAACTAAGTACTTTTATTAGTCTTTTCCGCCGAATTTGAGGCAACGGGATGGATAACAGGCGGTGCAGTATTGATTCTTATACCATTAATAATATTGTTGAGCTTTGGTGGCCAAAACTTTTCAGAACATATTGTTGCGAAAAGTTCGTTTTTTTTAATTGACAGACTTATCTCCATTAATATCTACAATTGAAACTAAATAATATTTTGGGTGCAGATGCGGTTGTTGTTTATAATCAAATTTGCAAATAAAAAAATTTTTTATAAATATAATAATTTTTAAATAAATTACCTTCAACAATTGATATGCTTTATCAAACAAAGAGTAGGGTGCAGGAATTAAATATGAAAGTGTATATGCAATGAGCACTAAGAGAGCTTTGAAGCGAGAGAGCGTGAGCGCGTTGGCAGATTCAACCGCAAGTACGACGGATAAGAGCGGACGAAAGCGGGAGAGGACTGATGCTAACAAGTAAGAGCAAGAAAAACAGCCAAGCTGTTTGTTGTAAGTAAACGAAGAGAGCACAGAGTATGCAAATACAAATATATGTATGTATATATATACTTTTGTTTTGTATATTTCATAGCACTGCAGCCTAGGTAAGGTTAGGTTAGAGCGGTAGTGAGCAGTTTGATATAAACCCCTCACTCACATAGGCCATATATTGGCCCATTGTGATGCCGCGTCTTGGACATAGTCCACAGACAGTCTACCAGACGCAGAGTTTGTCACACCGTTTACGAGGGCGTGGTCCCAGCTCGAATAAAGGACAGGATATTTTTCGGTTTAGTGTCCGGCAGTTGAGAGAGGTCCGATAAGAAGAAAGAACCAAGGTAGCGATTTCTGTTTTTTCAGAGAGCTGGACAGTCGCAGAAGCGGTGGGAGACCGTTTCCTCCTCCTCCTCGTCTCGGCAGCTTCTGCAGAAATCTTTGAAGTCTCTCTGTAGTCTCGCTGTGTGAGTCCCCACTAACCTGTGCCCCGTAATGGCCCTGATCACGGCAGCACAGCCAAGTCTGTTTAAGTGAACAAGGCCTGAGGACCGCTTTTTACAGTGCGTTGGCCAGGTTTGCCTGGCAACCCTACCCATGGCGGTGGTAAGTTGCCATCTCCTGTTTGGTTCAAGTTCGAAGTGCGATCGGACTGAATTTAATTTTTATTGAGTTTGTCGGCCCTGGCGTGCGTGAGCACCAATCGTCCCCGGAGGAGATTAGTGTATAGAATGGAGTTTTGGGGAATTTCTGAGGACGACAATAGTTCATGTTTTTGGGAATAAGTAGGTTTTCCACAAGAACATTTAAGTGTCCGTAAGTCCTCATGCGTAGGGCAGAGAGAGTTGCTAGTAACTTCCCCATTTGGTCTATTGGCAGAAGATTAAGTATGTTATCAAGAGCTTCAGTTGGGGTCGTACTGAGGGCTCCTGTTGTAGTCAGTCCAGCGGCACGCTGTACCTTTTTAAGCTTGTGGACTGTTTTCTTCTTTGATAGAGCTGGCCACCACACCGACTCTCCGTACAGTAAGATAGGCCTGACGATGGCTGTGTACATTCAGAGGGTGATGTGAGGTGCCATTGTGGACTGTTTTCTTCTTTGATAGAGCTGGCCACCATACCGACACTCCGCACAGTAGGATAGGCCTGACGATGGCTGAGTACATTCAGAGGGTGATGTGAGGTGCCATTCCCCATTTTAATCCAACGGATTTCCTGCATGTATATAGTGTGATTGAAGCCTTCTTAACTCGTTCCTCCGAGTTGAGGTTCCAGTCTTGCTGACTATTAAGAGTGAGCCCTAGGTATTTGGCTGATTTACTGAAGGCAAGTTCTACCCCATTCACACAAGGATTGGGGATACTTGCCCGAGAAGGCTATGGCAACGTCATTTGCGTAAGCGATCACTCGACAGCCCCCTCCCTCTATAGAGCGCAGCAGACTGTTCACCACCACATTCCAAAGGAGAGGGGAGAGAACACCTCCTTGCGGGGTGCCTCTGTTGACAAATCTGGTTGAAGACCCCAGAGTGGCCCTGACTAGCCTGCTTTTGCGCAGTTGATCAATCAGTCCCGGAATGCGGTGACCGCCAACCCTGACAATGCTTCGGTAATCGCCCACGGCTCGACGTTATTGAAAGCGCCCTCAATGTCTAGAAAGGCTATGAGGCAATACTCCTTGTGGTGGAGTGATTTTTTTTCTTTTTTTTTGTGGAGACAACAGCATGAAGTGCTGTCTCGGTAAAATTGCCTTTTTGGTAAACTTGTTGTGCTTGGGAGAAGTGATCGGTCTTGAGCGTATCTCTAATATGTAAGCTCAGCACTCTTTCTAGTGTCTTTAGTAGGAAGGATGTTAGGCTTATGGGTCGGAAATCCTTGGAGGTCGTGTGTGAGGCTTTTCCCGCTTTTGGAATGACGACAACTTAGATTGGCTTGTGGATCGTACCTGTTGTCAGGGTATCTGAGAAAATTTTCTGAAGCCAGTTTATGGCGATGAACCCTGCATACTGCAGTTGGAATTCATTGAATCCATTGCGATCACAATAAACAAATCGCAGGGTCAGACCTTAAAAGTAGCTGGCATTGATATCAGAGAAAGCTGCTACTCCCATGGACAATTTAATGTTGCTTGCTCAAGGAGGAACCACAAGTAACGTGGTGTAAAAGGAAGTCCTTCAAAGCAGATTAATTCTAACCGAAGTTGAACGAGGTGAGCAAAACGAGCAGTCGGTAACCGTCTAGTAGATATATATAATAAACTAGCTAACCCCGTGCGCTTTGCTGCCCCAAAAACACACACGCGACTGACATTGTCCTGTGTTATCGATTACTATTTAATTATTCTAATGCTTTATGATGTACAATTTTCAGGGGCGTATATAAATTGTTTTGTTGGTATTCCGAATCCGTGGAATTAAAACGTCTTCACCTTTATATTTCCCTTTCAAAATTGTGGCTTCGATGACTTTGTTCATTAATTTCTTCACTGGCTGGTTTATATTCCGCAACATAATGATAACTGATCCGATTTTTAATTGGTAATCCAGTTAAATTCAGCGAATTTAAAAATTTATGATTTCTATTCGGTCTCGGCACAGGTTTTCAAATGAACCGACTTTTCACACACGGATTCAAATTTAAAAATTTAAGATTTAAGACATTTAATAATAATTTTGAGTTTCGTACACAATAAACTGGCTTGACTGAATGTAAAAATTTCTAACTTCACTTTACTATCTCAAAATATAGTTTAAAAAGCCAGCTAAGAGCATTCAAAAGCAACTGTTCTTCATTTTTATATATTCAGAAGATAGAAGATTATTACTATTATTAATATTATAATTAATTAATAATAATAATAATGATAATTAATAATAATAATCTTTTCATTATTACCTTTTTTATACTAAAATAATGTATGTTTGAAAATTGGCATATACAGCTACTGGCACCTACCTGAGGGGTGTCGAACCTATATAGAAACCATCCTCAAGACTCGCTGAACAAATTGATATAACGGTTCAGTTTGATATCATGCATATTTTTCGAGTTTATAAGCCTCACACAAACAGACATTCATTTATATATATATAGATAATTTTCTGATACTAATGAGATTTTTTATAACGAATTAAATAAAAGTTGTGTTGAGGCAGCGGAAAATGGGCATACCGAGGCATGTTTAACGGTTCATCATGAATATTTTGCTGTGCATAATATTGCTGTAAAAATGTATCATCTTTTGAGAACGAACTTAACAAACCGAGGGAGTGAAAAAGCGTCAGACAATGCTTTAATGCCTAGCTCGTGGTATGCTTCTGCATAAGTCTTTCCTCGTACCATTGTCGAAGATGGCTGCCAGCTACCTCACAGTTGCAGGTACCGTGATCATCTTGAGTCGCGATTATCGTGGCTGGTCAAAATTTCGTTGCTTTGACGACCGTCTCGTGGTTGCAGGCGACGTCCTTGCTTTGCCTCCTCGTCTCTGGTCTTTTTTTGACAACTGCTTCGCGGTTGAAACCGTCGTTTTGCTTTTCTTCCTCTTCGCTGGTCTCTTTGATCCTGGATTCGCGACTGTCTCGCGGTTGCAGACGTCGCCTTGGCTTTGCTTTAAGATCTCTGTTCTTGTTTTGACGACCGCCTCGCGGTTGCAGGCGTCGTCCTGGCGTGGCTACATTGTCTCTGGTCTTGGGGTGACGACCGCTGTGCGGTAGCAAGCAATGTTCTGGCTTTATTTCCTTGGAAAAGTAGTGGCTCGCTGTGCCGCCCGCTGAACTCGCTTTTTCTTTGGGTACTACTGGCCGAGGCCTGGCTGGTGTTCACCGGTTGGGAATATTCCGCAGCTTTCGGGTTTGGTATACTCAATGGGATAAGCAGACCACCCACCTGCAACTTAGCATCTATTGTATTAAAAAAGTCAATTAGCTTGTGCCCTTGTGCTGTTGGAGCCGCAGCTGACGTTGTTTTTCTGCTCTTCGCTGCTAGGGGTTCCGTTATAAATACATATTACCATTGTATACCGTGGGCCACACATTATACAAACTAATCATGCAAAATTGTGCATCGTTACACAATTCAAAATTAATTCGAAAATATTATCACATTGGACCAAAATGTAAGGATGTTAAAACCACCACTAATAATAACGAAACTAAAAGTTAATTTTCTTAATAAACAAAAAGGTTAATTTCATTCTTGGTGGGCTGTAGAATCGCTTACTAAAATGTTTGCGTTGTTTGAAAATGCACAGATTAAAAGGCCTTAGGGCATAAAAATAATTCGTGTTAAGATAAATTCCGTTCATTTCAGATTGAAAATGATATGGAGAATGATTCAATATTCTCCTATAAAACTGGAAATGGGCGACGTGCATCGACAACAAATAACAACAATCCTAAATCTGTGGAAATAACTGAGAGCCCCATTGCAGTGCGTTCAAAGTAAGTCGCTTAAGAACGTAAATAAACTATTTCATTATTTCATTTTAAATTGATCCTACAGTTCCGAGACAGCTGAGCATGACTGCAACCGAGTGCAGCAAAACGAACGACAGGCGACAACGATGTCTGGAAGTGCAATCGCATGAGAATTGTTTCTCTGATTTAGTTGCATCATTCTCGCACATATGATTTTTATATTAATACGAAATAGAACTGAAACATTACGTAGTTTACATTTAATGAACAACTGAAAGGAGGAAACAATATTTTTTGGAAGTACTTGAACAAAGCAATAACATTTTTATATAACATTAAAAAAAATTCAAATTTTCTTCCACAAGAAAAAAAGTAACAGCTATATTTACGAACATTTAGATAGACTAGTAAAAGTTCGACTAATCAAATATGTACAAACAAAAAGAATCACTTTAAAAAATAAGATAACTTAAACGCTTGGATATTGTCTGGGCCTATATGATTCATAAGTCGCATCCGTCTCTGTGACTTTTTTGACAAATCCAGTTGGATTGCATGGAAATAGAAAATTGTTTTTATGGACAAAGCTTATCGACCTACCAAGTTTATATTATGCAATAGCAGACGCCCCCCTTAAACGCACTTATTGTTTCAAGATAAAACTAAAATTATGTTTAAAGAAAATCAATAACAGATATCCCTCGTATAACACGGTGGTAACGTTCCAAAAAATCGGTAGAAATTGACTACCGAAACTTTGCGGTGTTCTAGATATTTTCTTTTAAATCGCGTTCTATCGAAAACGCTTTGTAGACGTTCAGCGTTATACGAGAGATACCTGTTATTATAAATGTATTAAATTTTATTTCAAGCTTATATCAAAAACACTGTTTGTTTAGTTTGTAAATTTTTTTCGTCGTATCTATAAAGCTTACAAATATAGCTTATAAATTAAATCATTTCAAAAGCTTATCGATACACTCTAGCTTAAGCCACAATATAAGCATAAGGATTTTGTGTAATTTAGGCTACAATTTATGTTAGCTAAGATATAAAATATGAAAATTTAATAATAATTGTTTAATCTAAATGCCAAAAACTTGTGTAATGCGTCTTAACAAGATTTTTCACCGAATACTGATTTAAACAACACTTTTATCGCAATCAGAAACATCATAACACATACAAAATATATTTTCCAAACGAATTTTGGTGTGGAGTCGGGTGTAGGTGACTTTATATTACTCTGTTCCCTCAAAATATTCAAATGTTGGCAGATTGCGATAGTGAAGTGAGTTATTTCATTCAGTGGGAAAAACTTCAACAATTTATTCTTTTAATAAAAATGTTATGGCTATATTATGTTTTTCTTAGAGTTAACTTACAATAAAAATAATATGCCAATGTTTGTGTGTTTTTTTTTTTTTTTTTTTGTTGACTAATGCAAAGTTGTACTTTAGCTCGATCGAACTAATCAAGGTTTATATTTATACCCACTTTCATGGCTTTTCATTATCATTCTATTTTTTAATTGAGTGTTAAAATATAAAATATAAATATAATATTTATATTAAAATAATATATAATACTATATTGCTTAATAAGTTATAGGTAAGTGCTTTGTGAAGTATTATATAATTTTTAGTGTGTTTGGTGGTATGAGGTTTGAGGAGCATTGTAGTGGGTTGATGTTTTTAAGTATTGCTTCTCTGTGATTTTTGAGGAACTTGCAGGTATCTTCTATGTGTTGCGAGAATAAAGGCTGAGTGGATTATCTATCCGTCAGTATCCGTCCCTTCACCACAGTTCTCAAAATGGAGAGTGCTAGAAGAGCACCCCTTCTCCGACCACAGGAACATCGACATAATGTTCTGCCTTGATATACCCAGACCCAAATGGTATTGAAACTTTAAACGCACAAACTGGACCAATTTCAAAGAATGCCTTGAAGGGCTAATCCCAGAGCACCCCCAGCGGGACTCCCCTCTCCCAAGTACACAGAGTTACTCACAAGCAAGCTCACGGATGCATGCAAGTCCGCCCTAAACATGACATGCACCAGTGCAAACCAAGAGGCAAAACAAAACCACAATGGTGGTCCTCGCAAATAGGCGAAACTTCCCGAAAGCTCTTTAATAGAGCTAAGTTGAGGGGAGACGACCAATCATTAAGTCTCTACAAAGGCTGCCTATCCTCCTTCAAAAACAACCTCCGACAAGCTCAGAGCTCCACATGGCAGAATTTCTGCTTCACAATCGAGAGCACTACAGAAGCTCAGTCGAAAAACCACTTCCTATCCAAAGAGAATTTCGTGAGAATGACTCCACTGTCCTAATCTCCAGAGATATCATCTCATGGGCTATTCGTAGCTTCTCGGCCTTTAAATCCCCAGGGCCAGCCCAACTTCAGTTTGCCATAAACTGGCTTCAGAAAATCTTCTCAGATAACCTGACAACAATCAAGACACTGGAAAGGGTGCTGGGCCTACAAATTAGAGATTCGATTAAGACCAATTCTCAAAAGCACAACATGCTTACCAAAAATGCAAATCTACTTAGACAGTGACTCATGCTGTTTACTCCACAATAGAAACAGCTCTCCACCACAAGGAGTACTGCCTTATAGCCTTTCAGGGCGCCTTCAATAGCGTCGTACCGTGGGCAATTGACGAGGCATTGTCGGAGCTGGCGGTTGGACACCGCATTGTGGAACTGAGTGATCAACTGCTCAAGAGGGCCACTCCAGATCCGAAAATAAAGGAACCCAGCAAGGAGGCGTTCTCTCCCATCTCCTTTAGAATATGGCAGTTAATAGTTTGCTGCGCTCCATAGAGGGACGATAAAAATTTGAAAACATTTAACAAGCAAATAATAGAAAACTTTTCAAGCTTAAAAATGAATGTTCGTCAAGAGTGCCAGGTATCCGTGCGGCTTAAATATTCAAGGTCAAAGTTAAGAAATATTTTCAGCATATTTTACCTATAAATATCCAATTAAAAACTTTTTATAATTTCAATGCCTATGATGATTTTTTTAAGCTAATTTTTAATAAAGTTGCTTTCTTCCAAATCCTTTCGTGATCGCACATGTTTCAGCAATGCAAGAAGTGGATCCGATGAGGCTGCCATCATGCTAAAAAGGTCATCATTTTGTCGAACCCGAGAAGTTTTGTTCTTTTTAGTGTATCTGAACCTTCTGTAGTACTTGTTTTTACATTCGCCAAATTTAGCACTATTTATAATTCCTTTGCAGTTTCTATTACTTAGGATAACAGCTAACCTCTTAATGATCTCATGATGAAAACCTGTTATCAAATATGTAATTTTATCATTTTAAAAATCTTTCGAAGTATTTCCATCTTTCGCATTCCCGTATCCGTGCTTTGGGCAGTCAACTTTAAATCCTAGCTTCCGAGAGAATTTAGCTTGTATAACTTCCTTTCTACTCTGTATAGCCTCGGTAGCTGTATTATCTGTTTTTGTTTCTCCTGGCCAAGGAAGTGTGAACGCGAGCTTCGGAATAAAATACATTTTATTCTGCAATGCAACAGAGAATTCCAATGTTCAGAAGATTCACTCCATAGGCGTAAGGGAACTACAAAAGCCATAAACATATTTTCATCAGAAATAGTTTCGTCATCTGTGTTTATAATGTGTTTGTATACGCGTTGTATACGCACATCCACAGTCAGTCAGATTATCAGGAAGAAGCTCTTCCTCTTCATCAGGCAAACTTTCAACTAGACGCATAGCATTGTAATCCATTCAATCCTGGAGTTTTATAACATCAGATAACTTTGTTTTTTAGTGTATTTTTTAAACGATTCTAATTAATAAGTATTTAAGTTTATACTAAAAAAATTTATTTTAAAACTTAACCTGAAAAACACTATAAATTAACAAATTTGAGAAGCTCTTCTCTAATACCCGATTTCAAAAAATCTTTTGGATACATAATCTGTGAAGTATTTTCAATCGAATACTTTACTTTAGCCAAACGCGTCCATGAAAAAAATTTATTTTTATAGGCTTTATGGACAGATGCCCCACTGTGCGACGTTGCCATAGCCTTCTCGGCAAATACCCCCAAACTCTGTGCGAACGCATGATCATTGCACTTCGTACACTGTCCTCATGGGCCACATGAAAGGGATTGGGGCTGAACCCAGCCAAAACTGACTTAGTCGTCTTCAGCAGGAAGTATAAGATCACTCCCCTCAAACCACCATCACTGAATGGGGAAGAGCTTGCCTTCAGTTAATCCGACAAATACTTAGGGCTCACTCTTGCCAGAATGCTGGACTAGAATCTTAACGGGAGAACTCAGTACGACCCAAACTAAAGCCCTTAAAAATATACTTAATCTTCTGCAAATAGACCAAATGAGATAGTTATTATATCCCTCTGCCCTTCGCATGAGGGAAACAAAGTAATGGTCCAAAAAGGCTTATGGACACTCCACTTCTAGAAGTCCTGCGTTATACGAGAGATACCTGTTATTATAAATGTACTATGCATTATGTCAAGCTTATACTTATATAAAGCTTAATACAATAAGCGAAATGATTCCGAAATCTTTTCGTTACACTCTAGCTTTAGCCACAATATAAGCGTAAGGATTTTGTGTAATTTAGGCTACAATTTATGTTAGCTGTTAAAATATGAAAATTTAATAATAATTGTTTAATCTAAATGCCAAAAACTTGTGTAATGCGTCTTAACAGGGTGCGGATACGGCAGGGGTGTATGCTGCCTCAAAGACTGGCTGGTGCAGATGGGGATGCCAAAAAGCTATCTTCCTTTCAAATTTTGTGACTCTAGCTCCAAGTTTGCTAAAGTTGTGGGCTTGGGGCGGTATGGGGGCGTGAAATCAAAATTTTTGCTGATGATCTGTGTATGATGTCAATGCTATCTTCATACCAAATTTGGTGACTCTAGTGCAATGTTTGTAAAATATGATGGAAGTGGGGCTGGGGGCGGCATCCAATTTTTTTGGGTTTCTTCAGCACCAATCTTGGCACCAAATTTGGCGGCTCTAGCTGAAAAGCTGTGGAAATTATAGGCGTTTTTGATTTCAAAATGCAGGCGTGGTCCCAAAACTTTGATGCAGTCTTTAAAGGATCGTTAACAGTTATCTTCCTACCAAATTTGGTGACTCTAGCTTTAAAACCGTTTGAGTGAAGCGTTGGGGTGGTTCGGGGCGGCTTGGGCATTATGGATTGGCGTGGCATCAAAAGATTTTATGCATTTTTTTGGAGGTTGTAATCACCTATCTTGGCACCAAATTTGGTGGCTCTAGCTCAAAAACTGAAGAAGATATATATGTTAGTAGCTATCTTTTCCCCAAAATTGGTAGTTCTAGCAGTAAGGGCGTGCAAAATAGCTGGGCTGATCGATTTTGAGTTATGGAATTTATCGATAAATAGAATAGTCTATTCAATATGTAAGACTCCATGAAGTTGAAGTAGGGCGTAGGGATATTCGCTTTAATTTTGTGGAGCAGGCCGGGGTGCCAGAACCTGTCGAAGGCTTGTTTGATGTCAAGCATAACCGCGCAGCAATACTTCTTATTAGCAAATGCATGTGGAATTCGCTCGAGAAGTCTGTGGCATTGTTCGGGGTCCCATGTGAGCGCCTGAAGCCAAACTGGTGATCGGGGATCAGACCAACCTCGCCAATTACCGGCAGCATTCTGCGCAGAAACACTCGTTCGAGAATTTTTGAAAGAATTGCCAGCAGACTATTAGGACGATAGGAGGCGAGGTTTGCTTCAGGCTTGCCTGGCTTGGGTATCAGTATAACTTCCCCACATTTCCACTGCTCTGGGAAGTGCCCAATTTGCATACATCGATTGAAAATTCTGTATAATAGCTGAGTGCAGGTAGGTGGGAGCATTTTAAGCGCCAAGGCGTCGATGCCGTTAAAGCCAGGTGACTTGCTGCATTTGAGCGAGGCGATGTCTTGCTCTATATCCTCAAAAGAAGCTGGAGAGATTGATGCGTCGTAGGGCCTTGGGGATTCAAGAAATCTTCTAACGGCCTCGGCGTCCTCAGCTGAGCATCTCTCAAAGGGCGACAAGGCGTTCTAAAGGTGGTCCGCAAAAGCCTCGGCACGTTTGCTATTGGATCGGCACCATACACTGCTAGCATTTTTAACTGGCATAGCTCCTTTCACATGCCTACTTATATGTCGCGTTACCTGCCAGAAATTGTGCTGAGGGTCACCAGGCTCAACGTTCTCCAGAAATTCGCCAAGCGCGCTTCTTCTTAGGAGCAGCAACAGCTCTTTAAGTTGTTTGGATGCTCTGTTAAGCCGGTTTTTCTCAAAGGGGCTGCGTGACGCAAACCAAATACGCCTGAGACGTCTCTTTTCAGTGACCAGGGCAGCAACATCCGGGGTCCAAAGGTGCAAGTCTCTAGATGGAGTAGGTGTCTGGGTGCTTCTACGCCGAGCAGTTGCGAATGCAGCAGCATTATGCATTTCCCGCGTAAGATGCTCAATTGTGGCGTCAATGTCCTCAGAGGAGATGAGCGCGGCGTTTGGGTTGATTGTATGTTGCAGCCAGGATTTGTACTTCGCAGGGTCCATGTTTCTCTGGGTAAGCCTTCTGAGGGCAGATTTCCTCTCCACGCGGGTGTTCAGGAGCAAAGAAATAGCGCTATGATCAGAGAGAAGGTCCGAGTTGGCAATGCAGACAATTTTGCCTGGGCTTATGCCCTCGGAGATGGCAATGTCCAGGATGTCAGGGTTCCTGGGAGGATCAGTTGGCCAGTAAGTGGGCTCACCCGAGGAGTGGCAAATAAGGCCTTCGCCCTGTATGCATTTTAGCAACTCATTCCCTTTGGAGTTATTGGTTCTGGAACCCCACCACGAGTGCTTTGCGTTGAAATCACCGCCGATGATGAACCTATCCAGGATTTGGCCGGAATCGTCATCTTTGACGTTGTGTCTGGGAGGCACATACGCAGCAGCAACTGTGAGATCTTCTAAAGGGCTGAAAAATACGATCTAGCGGTGAAGTGTGTTTTCGCTTCGGTAGTGCGTGTATCTTCCAAAGTGTTTGAGTCAGAATCATTAGGTTTAGTAGGAAGATAACTGGTAATGACCCCAAAAAAATTCATCAAAGTTTTGGAGCCCCATCCACCCATTCCGCCCCCAACCCCCCACGATTTAAAACCAAAAATGCCTATATCTTCTATATCTTCTACAGTTTTTGAGCTATAACCACCAAATTTAATGCCAAGATAGGAGATGACAACTTCCAAACAAACGCAAAAAAGTTTGGATGCCACGCATATCAATACTGCCCTAGCCATCCCAACAACCCCAACGTGTATCTTCCAAAGCGTTTCAGCTAGAGTCGCCAAATTTAGTAGGAAAATAACTGTCTGTGACCTCAAAAAAACTGCATCTAAGTTTTAAAAACACGGCCCACCGTTCCACTACCCAACCGTAAATGATAAACAGAAATGCCAATATCTTCCACAGCTTTTGAGCTAAGCCACCAAATTTGGTGCCAAGATTGGTGATGAAGAAACAAAAAAAATTTGAATGCCACGCCCCCCATACCGCCCTCAGCCCCCCTTCCACCATATTCTACTAACTGTGTGCTAGAGTTACCAAATTTGGTAGGAGGATAGTAATTGACATCATATATAGATCTGCAGCAAAAATGTTTATGAGGTGAAACAAAGTTTTACATTACCAGCAACTATCTAAGCACGAGAGTAAGCAATAACAGCAGGAAGATTGTTAATAAATAGATTAAATAGCAATGGTCCTAGGTGACCCCCAAGGAGAACTCCAGAGGTAACAAAATTAGATTTGGATACAGAAGATTTAAAAACTACTTTTTGTGTTAGGCCACACAAGTACTCCGAAAGCCAAGACAAAAGATTTGCTGGATTTCCAATAATATTTAATTTTGGAAGCAACAAGGAATGAGTTACAGAATTAAATGGCTTACTAAACTTTGTGTAAATGACTTCAGTTTGCATTTCGGCCTGAAACCCTTTGATCACAGCTAAACTCTTGAGGTAAAATCAAGAAGGTTGGTGGTAGTAGAT
>JAWNNU010001482.1:0-19635 GCA_035044585.1 Scaptomyza polygonia
ATCCGTCAACAACGACTCAACAAGTTGTAGGGCATTCAGATGGGATATGTGAATGTTATTATCAGAATGGGGAGGAATATATGAGCAAGTAATATACAATGAGCGGCCGCTATATAATAAAAGGCATTTATTGACGAAGAAAATGCACAAGCGGTCGACAAACCAGGCAAAGAAAACTGGCAGATGCCCTGTCCCGACAGAATATAAATGCTTCAGAAGACGAAATCCTGTCAGACGCTGCAACGATTCACAGCGAAATATCACTAGCCATTAAACCGGAACATTGTACTCTTTGGCCAGAAAATACGATACCTAATAAACTTCACAGATAAAAATATTCTCTTCGAGACAATCAAGTCATTCATTAACACAGACGCAGTAAACGCGATACACTGTGATTTACCGACATTAGCCAGCATACAACATAATTTAGTATTACATTTTTCAGCTACTAAGTCTTGGCATTGCAAAAATCTTGTAGTAGATATTACCGACAAAAATTAACAGATCGAAATTATCACCACAGAACACAACAGAGCGCATAGGTAAACAGATAAACAGATCCTTCGCGATTATTATTTTCCAAAGCAAAATACGACAGACATCCTAAGAAACAAATTTTCGGGGAAACACCAATTCCATCATACGCTGGAGAAATCCTCCACATTGACATTTTTTCAACAGACAAAAAATCATTCCTCACTTGCATTGACAAGTTTTCAAAATTCGCTGTCGTACAACCACTCGTACAATAGTGGACGTAAAAACGCCCATCATTCAACTTCTAAATTTGTTTCCCCAAACCAAGACAATATATATATTCCATAGCACACTTGCAGACATAGCTAGAGCATTCAGTTTAAAGAAGTGTCTGACGGCACAGTTGAGTTAATATTACGGGCAACAATAGCTTACAATCGATTCATACACTCGGTCACAAAACAAACGCCAATCGATATAATACACGCGGCGCCTAGCGAACTTAGGCAGAGCATTAAAAACAAAATCGCAAAAGCCATACATGATAAAATCGAAAAATCCAACCCAAAGGATAACCTCAAATAATAGTTATTTACACGCGAAAAAATCGCATAGGCTTCGATTAACACCTAAAGCGCGCAACAATTTTAATTTACATGTCTCTTTCTATTCTTACAGGATTGGACTTGCAAACCTTTCACGATTAGGGGTAATACATGCTCGGATTATCGACTACTCCCACGATAATTACATCCCGGTAATAGATGGAAAGGTATTGGTATAATAGAAAGTCACCATCTTCCCGGTCTCACACAACCACGTCATACTACAGCTACAAGACGACACCATAGCCGAATGTAACGACAATGTACTACCAGTCAGTGAGTGCATAACAACGACCTACGCCTCCATCTGTAAACTAACAGCGCAAGACACATGCGCACGGGCACTACAAGCTAGCAGCACAACCTTTTGCCGCACACAGCCAAGCCACCTGAAACCCATCGCATATGTCGATGACGGAAATATCATCATCAACGAGAGCGCAGCAAAAATCAGCACAAGCGACGGCCCAGAGTTAGCCACCAATGGGACACATCTCGTCACTTTCCGCTCCTCTGCAATCATAAATGGTACAAAATATGTGCACCAGCGCGAGATACTAAATAGAGCGCCAGGCGTAGCGAGATCATCTCTGCTTAACATCAACTGTCACAACCCATTACTGAGCATGCTCCAACTCCATAATTGAACAACCAACACCTTCGTGTCATACAAGAATTCAGAGACAAATTGGAGTTTGTCGAATTGCATAAAATTTGGTGCATAGCCGTCATTGCTCTCAGCGCCATTTGTAGCGTCTTAATTATCATCTGGCAAATTATGAAGAAGAGACGAACATCGAGGGAGGCGCAAAAAGCCATCAACAGCTATAAGATAACCGAGAACGGTCATAAACTTGAGGGGGGAGTAGTTAACACATTAACATTGCATAATTATAATGTACACTTGCCTATGCGGATTAGGCTTGCCGAATGCAGCTGCATAGCTTCAAGCGCCAAGCTGTCAGCTTTGATTTTATATTTTGTAGTTATAAGTTTGATAATAAAAACTAATCATACTTTGATTTTATGCATACACAATATAATTCGCCTCAATAAAGACACGGCTCCGACAATCGTTGTAAAATACATATATTATTTTTGACTAAGTTTATGACTACCAACAGAAGGTTAACCCCTACGACACGGCCAGGATACCTTAACGCAACTAAATAATTTGTATGCGATTTGTGTCTTTTGCGTCGGTTTTTACTTACACAGAAAATATACACATATGTACATGCATACAGAAGAATACTTCTTTTTTCTACTTTTAACATTTTGCTCATTTGCAGACACTCATATTCTAAGACAAGACAACTTGTCTCTCTTCAAGTTCCCAGTGGCTCAAATGCCCATTCTTAGATCGATTAGTAATCGTGCACTTTGTGGGCGGCCCGCACAAAACGTTTACGAAAACCTGGATTACTTTTACTCAGCGAAGGCCGTTTTGTGAGCGGTGCGCCCAAAACCTATGCCACTTGTGGTACAGGTTGTTAACAGCAGCGGAAGTGTTTTCGAAATGCGCTCGGCTGCCGATAAAACAGCATATACTTTTTATGAAATTGTAATGCAGATTGTGGGCGGTCTGTCCACAAGCTGCATTAGAATTTCGGAAAAGTATATTGCGTTTTAATGCACATGTTATACGACTCAGTATACATTTTTGGAAAAGTATATTTAGTTGTAATGCGCGTGTTGTACGACTCAATATACTTCGAAATAAAAAGTATATGGAGTTGTAAAACATATGTTATATTTTATGCAGCAAAAATATAAATTTTCAAACCTTTGCTGCAGCAAAACTATGAGAGCTATCTTCAAAATTTAAATGCAGATTTGTTGAGTAAGGTCTTAATATATTTAATAAACAAATAAAATTTTCATAATCGTAACATATAATAAGTAAGGAAGCAAAAACTTAAATTAGAGCTTCATTTCATGTCGCAGCTTATTGTATGCAGTCACTTTGTTTTCATATAACTTTTTAGATTCTTAACCTAATACTTTGTGGGGTATCCCTTTTTCTTAATAACATTTTTTAAACGGTCTATTATCGAAGAAACTAATTTCATTGTTGTTTCTGAAGGAATTTTTTGCCATTCTTGCAATAAGGCACGTTTTAGATCATTTTTGTTGAAAATCTCCCTTTTGCGAATTAACAAGTCCAAAATATGCCACAAATTTTCAATGACATTTAGGTCTGGAGACTGTGCTGGAGTTTGAATTACATGGGGACAGTTCCAGATGATCCATGTCTTAACAATTGCTGCCGAATGCTTTGGGTCGTTGTCTTGATAAAGACGGAACCCGTTGCTTATCCCCAGTTCTTGGGCACTTTGGAGCAAGTTGTCCTTCAAAATGTTTAGGTACATCTTTGCGTCCATGATACCGTCAATAAAAACAAGTCTTCCAACACCCGAAGCCGCCATAGGGGCCCAAACCATTACATGACCACTGCCATGCTTGACTGTGGGTTTTAGGTGCTTGGGGTCCAGCTCTGTATTCGGCTGCCGCCAAACAAATTGCTTCCCATCAGATCCAAGCATGCTAAAACTTGGACTCGTCTGCGAAGATCATCGTCATTCCAAAATGAAATTGGGCGCCCTACATGCTCACGGGCATATGTTAGTCGATTGCCTTTATTTTTCTTGCTTATGAATGGTTTTTTTCGAGCTACTCGACCGTGGAAGTTGTGTTCGTGCAACACTCGCCGGATGGTATCTGCACTACATTTCTTGCCCATTTCGTTCTCCACCTCCACAGCTAGTTTTGGAGCCGATAGCTTCGGGTTTGCCTTTATTTTTCGGACTATTCGGCGTTCTTCGAGTTCGACCCTTGTCTACCACTCGATTTTCATGGACGAATCGCTCAATTATTTTTTGAACTGTGCTGGGACCTAAATTAACTATTTCTGCTATAGCGCGTTGACTTTTTCCTTCTTTAAAGAATTTGAGAACTAATTCTCGAAGTTCAATTGATGTGCGTGGTCCCATTTTTGTGATTCCGCCAAATTTGTGTATTTAGAAGTGACCAAGTCGTAAAAAAGTAAAATATATCAGAAAATGTAGTGAGAAAATGGAAAGAGGAAGAATTTGCGATTTTCCCGCCTGAAATTAACTTTTTTCCAACACTTAAAGTGACTGCATACAATAAGCTGCGACATGAAATGAAGCTGTAATTTAAGTTTTTGTTACCTAACTTTTTATCTGTTACGATTATGAAAATTGTATTTGTTTATTAAATATATTAAGACCTTACTCAACAAATCTGCATTTAAATTTTGAAAATAGTTCTCATAGTTTTGCTGCAGCAAAGGATTGAAAATTTATATTTTTGCTGCATAAAATAAGCTGCGAGGAAGTTTTTAATGCGCGTTATATATGCACGGAGGTCTGAAATTTTTGATAATGTCCTGGATGCAAAACTTACAGGACGACCATTCTGCATCAAAACACGTCCCAGTCCATCCTTTGGAGCGTCAGTTTGTATTGTTACGGGTTTGCTTTTATAATAAACCGCTAACACTGGCTCCTCAAGGATGATTTTTGTTAAGTCTTTAAGTTCATTTTCTTGATCTTCACCCCATATAAATTGTGTATCATTTTTTCTTAAGTCTCTAAGTTTAGCCGATCTAGCTGATAAATCTGGGATAAACTTGGCAAGGTATTTAAAGAGACCCAAAATTCTTAATACTCCTGCTTTATCAGTCGGGGTTTTAATGTTCCTAATTGCCTCCAAATGTTTTTTCTGTGGTTTTATTTTCCCTTCTGATAAAACATGTCCCACAAATTCCACTTGTGCTTGTCTATATTGAACTTTTTCTTTATTAAACGTCACTCCATTTATCCTTGCCCGTTCTAGTACCTGGATTAGAGTCTCATCATGTTCTTCTAACGAATTTCCCATGATTTCAATGTCATCGAAATACACAATAACATTTGGAATATCTATTTATATATATATATATTTCTTTGAAACATTTCAGGGGCACTGTTAATACCGAATGGGACTCTGTTAAATTTATATCTTCCAAATGAGGTCAAGAATGTGGTTAGTTCAGAACTTTTTTTGTCTAGTTCCATTAGCCAAAACCCTTTTGACAAATCTAATATTGTGAAGAACTTTTTTCCTACCATTTGTATTGTGAAATCTTCTATAGTTGGTATGAGGTAATGTTCCCGTTTAATTGCTTTGTTCAATGGTTTGGGGTCCAAACATATTCTTAATTTCCCATTTGGTTTTTCCACTAATTGTATGTTATTTACCCAACTGGTAGGGTATGACACTGACGATATGATACCTTCTTTTTCCATTTCCTTTAGTTCATTTTTTAATGCATCTGACAGACTTTGTGGAAACCTTTTTTTGTAATGTATTACAGGTTCGATTTCTTTCTTTAATACAATTGATTGTTTCCATGGCAACTTTCCTAACCCTTCAAAAATTGCTTGAAATTGTTCTACAAACGAATTTTTAGACGATGGTGATATCGTTAGTGTATCTATATTAAAGCATCTGAATAATTCGAGTTTTACAGATGTTTCTTGGCCCAATATTGGCTCACATTTTTTATCAACAACCAAAAAAGATATATTATGCGAAACATTTGTTTTTTCATCAAAGCATTTTAACAAAACACTGCCATAATTCATTACTTTGGTCTTATTATAATCAAAAATAGTTAATACTTCAGTTTTTTCTCTTAGTTCTATATCTTTGATTAGGCCTAATGGTATGCAGTTAACATCCGCACCCGTGTCTACTTTAAATGTGTAGTTTCTTCCATTAATTTTTAAAGTTTTTTCCCACTTGTTGCTTCCGAATCCACACTGACTTATGCTAAAATAGTTTTTCTTATTAATATTTTCCACTATTGCTTTCTTTGTTTTACTGATACCTGCTTTATTACGCATTGTAGCTGAAAATCCTTCCTCTTGTTTTTTTGATTTGCAGTATTTAATGAAGTGACCCATCTTTCCACAGTTGTAACATTTTACCTTCTTTGCTTTGCATTCGTTGATATGCCCCTTGTTGAAAAGGGCTCCACAGTTGTAACATTTGCGTGCTTGCAAGTTGCATATCCAGTATTTTTCTTGTTTGTCCACTATTTTTCTTTCATTTATTTGTTGATGTCCACTTTCCAATAAAATTTCGGTGTTTTTTTTTGTTGCTTCAAAGGCCTTGCACTCTTGCAAAACCTCGTCCAGCTCTTTGTGTTTGTTATCCAGTTGTCTCAGTTGCAGCTTCTTATCGTAGACTCCAATAATCAGTCGATCCAGCAGCATCCTATTTTGAAACGATTTTCCGCAATCGCACTTGAAAGCGCAAAAATTAGCTTGTTTGCGTAAATTCGTCTCAAACTTCCTGTTGCTCGATGTTGTTAAATTTAAAGGTTTCCATGGTGATGTTTTTTAGTGGCATTGCATGTGTATTGATCGCTTTAATGACTTCGTCGAGTTTGCGTATTTGTAATGCATCAGTTTGATCCGCCACAACTCCCACCATGCTGTTTGCACTTCCATCATTTGGATATATAGTGTTATATATCTCTGTTACTCCAGGGCCAGCTAACCACCAAAACGTTGCGATCTATTTTGCTTCTGACAAGCTGTCTTTGCCAGATGCCATCATGTACATGAGAAATGTACTCTTCCACTTTGGCCACTCGTAGATGAGCATTGAGCAGTCCAGCTCCGGCAATACAAGTTCTGACATATTTAATATCGTTCGCTGTGTATTATTTTTATACCCTGAACCCATAAAATGGGTAAATCAGGGTATAATGGTTTTGTGCAAAAGTATGTAACAGGCAGAAGGAAGCATCTCCGACCCCATAAAGTATATATATTCTTGATCAGTATCAATAGCCGAGTCGATATGGCCATGTCCGTCCGTCTGTCCGTCTGTATGAACGCGTAGATCTCAGAGACTACAAGAGCTAGAGACTTCAGATTTTGAATATAAGTTCTCCTATACCATGAGCAGATTAAGTTTGTCGATAGCTACTCCGGTTTTCGATATACACATGAAATCGATAACAAAAAACTATCGAATTTGGAAAATGTAAAAATGGGGATTAGTGTAATGAGTAACGATAGAACTTTTCTTAAAATCGTCCAAATCGGTTAAGAAACACCAGAGATATCGTAAAGTTAAGTCAGTTATGAGTTTTGCTTAAAGTGGTCATTATTTGAAGCATACTTTTAGGACGCAAGGCCTGCAACTGGGTTCAGGGTATCTTCTGGTCGGGCTATCCCGACTAGAGCCTTCTTACTTGTTACTTCTGACACCATGTAATAAGTTTGATGCTTATTAGAATTTAAGATTTTATTCAGCTTTAACAATCACGTCTGTATGGCTTGGTATGTCACGAAGAAGGCCGCTTACATCGAGATGTGCCTTCATCGATCAATTCTTAAAACTATCGATAAGTTATCTTATTATACTATCGGCTAGCTATTAATATTACAATATTATTACAATACTTTCTTGTTTTGGTCCACTTTTAATACTTTTTGCCAGCTCTGTAAATCTTTTAACACGCGGCAAAGATCACAACTGCACGGAAATGTATGTACATATTAATGATCTTCTTCTTACTCATTCGACAAAACGTACTAGCACATAGACAAGATTATCGAATTCACGTCACGAACGCACTAACACAAAGACAAGATTCTCGAATTTACTTCACGAACGCTTCGCGTCGTTTCGTAGTCGTAGGGAAAAGTAGCGTTAAATTTTTCCAGCTCTCAACTGTGCACACAAAAGTTGGCAAGTGTAATGCATAACTTTTACTGTAGCGATAATGCATACTGTGGCCAGGTCTCATTATGCTGTGCGCCACTGGGTTGATATTGCAAGACCAATTCATGTGTTTTGCTCAATGGAAAACAAGAAACAAAGAACACAAGAGAACCGAAAATAAAGTGTTTTGCTAAGAGGGAGCAAGAGGGCGCTTGATATTTTTCTGTCTTTTAGGAAAAAAAAATAGGTGTTGAGATTTATTTGTGAGCTCTGATAAATTTACACAAAAATCGATCTAAAATATCGAAACATTTCTGTCAAATTATGCAAAGTTTGACAACACAAACAGCTGATATTGAGGATTTTCGTGACTCTAATTTATGTCTCTTATGTAAAAATCTTGCATTTTACCATTCTAATAGAGAAAAAATATGTTGGTCATAAGCTCATAAGCTCATAGCTGACAATAAATAATTAAATAAATAACCATTATTCTGACCAAAAATTTATATTCTTCATATTAAACCATTATTTTGACCAAAAAATTATATTGGTCATATTTAACCATTACCTTGACCAAAAAAATGATTTTGGTCAATAAAGACCTTTATAAATTTATTTATTTTTTTTTGGTCAGCCAATTCCTCTCAATGTTTTTTATATTTTTTTTGGTCTTTCTTATAAAATTTCTTTAAACCAAGATCGTTGCGGCAAAAAATGATAAAAAAAAAACAAGTAGAAACGTTGCAGTCGGACGCAACCCACTGCGGTATACTCGATACCAGTAATAAAACCAATAAAAAAAAACCTGATTACAATGGGATGCAGATACGGCAGGCGTGTACTGCCTCAAAGATTGTCTGGTTTGGTAACTCAAAGTTTGGTAGCTCAAAGTTTGTTAAAAGTGGTAAAGGGAGCCTGGGAGCGGTATGGGGGTGTGACATCCAAAGGTTTTATGCAGATCTTTGTGGGATGTCAATCGATATTTTAATTTTGTTTAACAGATTTTTTAATGCATGTATTTTAACATTATTTTGAGATAAAAAAAATATTATTCTATTATTATTATTATTATTATTTTTCAACTTAAACTTTTAATATGTACAAAGAATAGATCAAGATTATTATTTTGTGTTACAGATTAATTTCGAAATTAATAAAAATAGAAGCGCTCATAATATTATTCATGATAAACAGAAATGATTGGATTGTGGTTGCTAAAGTAGATATGAATACTTTAGAGTTTAAATTAAAATATGGCATCGATTTGTCTGCCGCTTTTAGTTGTGGCTTCATGTCTTGTATTATTAATTTTTATTTAAAATGTATCTCATAGAAATTCTAATTCTAACGGATTTGCAGATTGATGAACAAAATTTATATTGAAATATCCACTTAATAGAAGGGGTACTGAATTATAGCTTTTGTTTAGTAACAGCTCAAGCATAAAGGCCCAGTTACCCGAACTTGGACTGAATTACATTAGAAATTAGAGAACAGCTGATCTGTTCAACTTAAGGTAAAACACTGTTTGCTGGTTACCAAAAAACTGAATTGAATTGACAACCTGCAGAAAACGGCATTTTTAGTTCCAGTTCATATTCCCGTTCAAGTTACGTTCTAATTACGTTGAACAGCTGATTTAAAATGGACGAGCATAAACTTATTTGGTTGGTGCAGGCAAAAGATATTTTCTACAATAAGGCAAGCAAATATTTAAAAGATCCGGCAAAATAAAGGCTGCTTGGCTATTAATAAATATCAAAACAATGACAATCCGCTGTTCGGTAATCGGTTCAACTTCATGTTCATGTTTATGTTCAGGTTAAAGCTAAGTTCACGTTTGGATAATCGCTTGGTTTTCATGCACCAATTCACGTTCACGTTAAATTAAAATGCGATTCAATTCAAGTTCGGGTAACTGGGCCTTAAGTTAGTGGCAACATATGAAAGTGAATGAAGTCAATGATTTTATTAAAGATTGTATTAGGTAAAATGTAAATGGTAATGATAACGAATTCTTGCCTCTGTGAAGTTGATGAACGTGCAAAGAAAATGTCTCTAATTTGAGAAGTGAGTAACTATTTATATTGCTTACTCCTTGTTAAAATACAAATGTCAATAAAAGGTGTTACCGCAGTAGTTGAATATCAATTGTTGTTAAAAAGAGCAACACCACCTGTTCTTACTTTTCCATGTTTAAATTCAATGATGCATTTAATGTTGGATATGACAATACTTATGCGGTATTAGTAATATTCGTTTTTGATAAAAGAAGGAAATGACATTTTGTGCAAATGTTGTCATTCAGATCCTGAACATGACTTCGTAGTCCCTGACAATGTAAAGAATATAATGAAATAGATGGTATTTCTGTTATGAAATAATTAAGAGCTAATTATTATATTTATGGTTTCTAATCTGTTCGAAGAAAGTCTTTGTTATAACGTTTGTAAAGGAACCATAGAGCCGTGACAAACTTTATTGTTTTTGTTTGCATTAACATTTTTTAAATTAGCAGTTAAGAATTGTTACGCGCGATAATGCCACATAAACTAAATAATTGATGACAATGCCGTTTGTTATATTCGTGACAATTTCATTAAAATTGACTCTTTCAAGATAGAGACTTGAATTTTTGCAAATATCTTTGTCCATGGCAAAGTATATTAAAGTATTAAGATTGTGGTTCACGATAACTGGGAGCTGGCAAATCGAAAAGCTCGATAAACCCACCTATTTCGCACGCCCTTACAGCTAGAACACCCGCCATTGAAAATCAGAAACGCCTATATCTTCCACAGTTTTTTACCTAGAGACACCAAGTTTTAGGCCAAGATAAGTAACGACAACGCCCAAAACAATTTATAAAATTTTGGACGCCACGCCCATCCATACTTCCCTATCCGCCTCCAACCCCCCCAACACCATCTATCTCTTACAATTGTTGAGCTGGTCACCAAATTTGGTATGAAAATAGCAATTGATGACGCCCAAAGATCTGCATTAAAACCTTGGGTGCCACGCTGCCATACCACTCCCTAGCTGGTCACATCCCTAAATGCATCAGACAATCTGTGAGGCAGCGTACACACACCTGCAAAATTCGCACCAATTTGCAATAAGATTCTTTTTATCGATTTTATTACTGGTATTTTGTTACGAGTATTCCGCAGTCGGTTGCGTCCGACTGCAACGTTTCCACTTGTTCGTTTTCGTCGTGCAAATATGGTTTTGTTATATTTCGCTTAATTTTAAGTGCAGCTAATTTTTTTCGTAGCTCCTTCCCAATTTTAGGCGATTTTTAACCAAGGTCATATTAAAACATTTTCATTGTTATGTTCGAGATGTACCAATTTTTCACCATTAGCTAATTCATCACTTACGTAAATGTTTGTTGTTATTATGTAAGTTTTATGCAAACAAAAACAATTTCATACGGCAGCGCACTTTTTGCTTAACTTCGAGTAGTTTCAGTATCAATACTTTTCCCAGACATGCACATTATTGCGTTAGCAATTTTTATTATTATACTCGATATCGAAGGTAAAGGGTATATTGGGTTTGTGCAATGTCCGTCATGGTGTCTGTCCGTCTGTGTGTCCATATGTGCGCCACTTTTTTCCACACCCTTCAAGCTAGAGACTTGAACTAAATCTCTTTATCTATGGCCGTGTAAGATAAAGTGCTATGATTGGGGCTCTACGATAACTGGGGGGCTGGCAAATCGATAAGTTCGATAACTCAATATCGATAAATACAGCTATTTCACACGCCCTTACAGCTAGAACTACCAAATTTGGAGAGAAGATAACAACTAACAACCTCCAAAAAACTGCATCAAACATTTGTTTAGCCACGCCCACCCATTCCGCCCCAAGTACTTACGCAGTTTAAAGCCAAAAATGCCTATATCTTCTATTGTTTTTGACCTTGAGTCATCAAATTTGGTAGTAAGATAACTATTAACGATCCCCAAAAAGCTGCATCAAAGTTTTGCAGCCCCATCCACCCATTTCGCCCTCAGTCCCACCGAAGTTAAAAAACAGAAACGCCTATATCTTCCACAGTTTTTGAGCTAGAGACACCATATTGACTAGGCAAGAAGCCTGGTTTGATAGAGTTAAGGTCACATAGCAGCGTACACTCAGTTATAACTGGGACATATATGCCACCGAATCTCATTGTCAAGGAGTATGTGAATAGGCGAAAAAGTAATAATAACGATAGTAGGATCAGTAGTGCACCGCCACCCTGTTGCCTCAACTTCGACGCAAAAAACTAACAAAAGTAGTTAGCTTGGCCTATCAAAATGTTCGAGGCCTTAACACTAAACTTTCTGAACTTTATGTAAACAGCTTGTCCTTTGATTCACAGATAGTTGCATTCACAGAAACCTGGTTAAAAGCTAATATATCTGATAATTCCGTTTTGCCTAATAAGTATAACTTGTACAGATGCGATCGCACCTCCCGCAAGGGGGCAGTGTTCTCATAGCTGTTGACTCTCGTATTTTCTCTGAACAGATTCATTCTCATGATCATCCGGGTAAAGAGTTTCTAAGTGTTAAATTATTATGTAGCGCCCGCTCATTGTATATTACTTGCTCATATATTCCTCCCCATTCTGATAATAACATTTACATATCCCATCTGAATGCCCTACAACTTGTTGCGTCGTTGTTGACGGATATGGATCAACTTATAGTGGTTGGTGATTTTAATTTGCCACATGTTGTATGGTCTGTGAATGACACATCTTCAGCGCAATTACCGGCCACTTCTGATGATTTTATCGATGGCCTTTGAGAGTTAGGCCTATCACAAGTTAACAGGGTGCATAACAGTAGTAATAAAATGTTAGATTTGATATTTGTTTCAGATTCTGATTGTAGTAATGTTAGTAGAGTATCCCGTCTAGTACTTCCTGAAGATACCTACCATCCAACCTTAGAACTTTCCTTCGAACTTCTTAACCTTAGACCAGCATCTAACAATTCTTTAAAGACACGTTGCTATTGTAAAACTGACTTTACTAAATTGAATGATTTGCTTCAGCATACTAATTGGTCTCAACTTTATTCTTGTAGTGATATAGAAACTGACAACGCCATTTTTTACAGGACCTTAATCTCGAATTTGGATATCTGTGTTCCCTTCACTGTTCCATTAAGTGAAAATAAACCACCTTGGTTTACAAGGGAACTTTCCAAATTAAAATACGTGATAGCCAGATCATATAAAAAATTTAAAAAATCTGGAAATACTATAGATTTATCCTTTTATATAATAGCAAAGTCAAATTTTATTTCTGTTAACACTTCCTGTTACAACAAATATATCAATCGTTGCAGATTAAACTTTGACCGTGATCCGAAACAGTTTTATAAATTTGATAACTCAAAACGTAAATCTTCTTACTTGCCATCCTCTGTTTATTTATTTATTTATATATTTATTTATTGTCAGCTATGAGCAGCTGACATGAAAATAAAATTAGACCCCTTTTACACGATGAAGTTTTTTGATGCATTTTTTTTTTTCATTCTGTTTTAAAGCTTCTTCGCAAATCTGGTAGCATTTACACGATGAAGCATTTTCATTGAGTGTTTTCTGTGTAAATGCAACTCTGGTTTAAATTTATGGTCGATAAACATATTTCTTTGCCATCGATTGTTTTATTTGTGAAACCTCTAATTGATTTTATAGAAGTAAAAAGTAAATGAAATGGATTCAGTAAAAGAGCTTTTGAGTGCGACAGCTATGGCGGTTGAGGAATCTGATTTTGATTGCTAAGCAGATGTGAAAATTGTTTTGAAATTGCTGGATTGCTGTGTTTGGTCTTTATTGCATCCACAGTCATTTTTGGCTCTTTCTCCTTTAAAATTTCACAAATTGCAAACAAGCTGTTGGAGCGCTTAACATGGTCCTTGTAGCTTTCGCTCCGCACACTATATAAATGATCGTGCTGCTCATACTGCGTTAGCAGCAATTCAATTAAATCCTTTGTCCAAAACATGCTTTTCATTAATTGCAAAACCAATACAAAATATGTTCCCGCTAATATTGGCAAGTGCGATATTTCGTATCGATAGATTTTTTATTCACATCAAACAACTCTGTGCAACTCTGTGTTTACATTCAATCGAAATAAGGCAAAGCAAAACAAGTAGAAACGTTGCAGTCGGACGCACCCGACTGCGGTATACTCGATACCAGTAGTAAAACAGATTAAAAGAGAGCTGATTGCAATGATGTGTGGATACGGCAGGGGTGTAGGCTGCCTCAACGATTGTCTGGTGCAGATGGGGATGCCAAAAATCTATCTTCCTCAAAAATTTGGTGACTCTAGCTCAAAAATAGTATAATTTGTGGGAAGGGGGGCTGTGGTTGGTAAGGGGGGCGTGGCATCCAATCTTTTGCTGCAGATCTGATTGTGATGTTAATTGCTATCCTCATACCGAATTTGGTGACTTTAGCTCAAAGTTAGTAGAATATGGTGGAAGGGGGGCTAGGGGCTGGTATGGGGGGGCGTAGCGTCCAAAGTTTTGCTGCAGATCTATTTATGATGTTAATTGCTATCCTCATACCAAATTTGGTGACTCTAGCTCAAAGTTGGTAGAATATGGTGGAAGGGGGGCTGGGGGCGGTATGGGTGGGGGCGCCAACCAAAATTTTTGGGTTTCTTCACTTCCAATCTTGGCACCAAATTTGGCGGCTCTAGCTCAAAAGCTGTGGAAAATATAGTCGTTTTTGATTTCAAAATGCAAGGGGCTAGGGAACGGGGGGGCGTGGCTCCAAATTTTTGACGCATTTTTTTGGGGATCGTTAACAGCTATCTTCCTACCAAATTTGGTGACTCTAGCTTTAACTCTTTGGAAAATACACGCATTCCCGTTTTTAGTGAAGCATTGGGGCGGTTTGGGGCAGCTTGGGCAGTATGGATTGGCGTGGCATCCAAAATTTTTATGCATTTTTTGGAGGTTGTAATCACCTATCTTGGCACAAAATTTGGTGGTTCTAGCTTAAAAACTGTAATAGATATAAGCATTTCTGTTTTTAAGCTGCGAGGGGGCTGGGGGCGGAATGGGTAGGTGGGGCCCCAAAACTTTGATGCAGGTTTTGACGGTCGTTTCCAGTTATCTACCTACCAAATTTTGAGACTCTAGCTCAAACACTTTCGAAGATACACGCACTACCGTTTTTAGCGAAGCGTTGGGGTGGTTGAGGGCGGATAGGGCAGTATAGCTGGGCGTGGCATCCAAAGTTTTTATGAATTTGATTGGGGATCGTCAACACGTATCTTGGAACCAAATTTGATGGCTCTAGCTCAAAAACTGTAGAAGATATGGGCATTTTTGATGCAGTTTTTTGGGGGTTGGTAGTAGCTATTTTCTCCCCAAATTTGGTAGTTCTAGCTGTAAGGGCTTGCGAAATAGCTGCATCTATCGATTTTGCGTTATCGAGTTTATCGATTTGCCAGCCCCCAAGTTATCGTAGAACTCCAATCTTAACACTTTAATTTACTATACCATAGATAAAGACATTTGCAAAGTTTGAAGTCTCTAACTTGAAGGGTGTGGAAAAAAGATGCGTTCATACAGACGGACAGACGGACAGACACCATGACGGACATTGCAAAAACCCAATATACTCTTTACCTTCGGTATCGAGTATAATGAGAAAAATAAATCATTGCTTCACAAGTCATGAAGCATTGCTTCCACTTGTTACCCCCCTACCCTCTTTGCCAACAAACGAATGTTGCATTGGAAAAAACTTCATCGTGTAAAAGGGGTTTAAATTTAAAATAATTATAATAAAAATAATTAGGTTAATTGTAAAATTTAAAATTATATGTAGTTCTGAAAGTAAATTAAGGTTGAAATAATTATAAAGTTAACGTTAAAGCTCTGGGAAATTCAACAAGAAAATAAGTGGCCCAACATTTGTTGCGTGGGTTGGGAAAAACCCAGAAAAACCCAATCAGACCAGTGGTAGATTAGTGATTAGTTGTTACGACTAGATAAGGCAGAAAGGATAGATCGTTTTAGTACTGGAGTCGAGGTCTCCAGAGAGACAAGAGAATAAAGCTTGTTATAGTCAGAACTTAATACACGAAATGGTTCATGAACTTAATAGTTGCTTAAGCAACGATTGAGGGTGAGGGGTAAAAAGTTACGTGTGGATCTAATGGGAACATTTAATTTTATTCGACTTAGAAGAACTGATGAGTCGATTTCACCATTAAGTAGATTAGTGATAAATGCATAACTCTGCGGTTCAACAGGGAAGGAAGATTGATCAAAAGAAGTCTACTTGAATAGGGGGGTAGGTCTATTCCAGGAACCCAGTTAAAACATCTAAGCGCAAACAGAAGAAATTTCCTCTGCACAGACTCAATTGTATCCTGGTGAATCCCGTATTGTGGGGACCACACACAATATCCATACTCCAGGATGGGACGTACTAGGGATGTACATAGCGTTTTAGGGGTGTAGGGATCATTAAACTCTTTTGACCACCGCTTGATGAAGCCAAGAACGTTTATGGCCTTATTGACCATCGACAATATGTGAGAATCAAATTTTAATTTGCTATCAAGAATGATGCCTAAATCTTTAATTTAAAAAACGCGGACAAGTGGTGCAGCATCTAGCACGTAGTGAGCAGTATTTGGGGTACCTCTACAAAAAGTCATGATTTTACATTTTGAACAATTTAAATTAAGTAAGTTATAACGGCACCAAGCCGACACTGCACCCAAGTCCGACTGTAGTAAGTTACAAAGAGAATTATCATTATAGGTGAAACATAGCTTTAAATCATCAGCAAACATAAATACACGAGAATTAGTAATAACAGCAGGAAGATCGTTAATAAAGAGATATAATAGCAATGGTCCTAGGTGACTCCCCTGAGGGACACCAGAGGTAACAAAAATAGATTAAAAATAGATATCTTCTTTTGTTACCTCTGGTGTTCCTCAGGGGAGTCACCTGGGACCATTGCTATTTAATCTTTTTATTAATGATCTTCCAACTGTTATTACTAACTCGCGTGTTTTTATGTTTGCTGATGATGTGAAGCTTTATTTTACCTACAGCGATACTTCTCTGTGTAACTTACTACAGTCGGACTTGGGAGCACTGTCGGCTTGGTGCCGTTATAACTTACTTAATTTAAATTGTTCAAAATGTAAAATCACGACTTTTTGTAGAGGTACCCCAAATACTGCTCACTACGTGCTTGATGCTTCACCACTTGACCGTGTCCTTGAATTTTAGATTTAGGTATTATTCTCGATCGTAAATTAAAGTTTGACTCGCATATATTTTGTGAGGGTTGCGAATAACATGAATTTTATGTTATGTTAATTGTGGTTATTTAAGTACACGCATGCTAAAATATCAGCGTATGTTTATGCTTATAATCAGTACATGCATATGTTTGTATGTTTATTGATTTGGCTTTGACGTTAGAGCTTTATCTCTTATAAGATGAGCTTGTATGTTCCCTTCGAATTGCACTCAAAAGTGCAATGAGAGACACCTCGCGCTCATCCAGCGATAGAAAGCTTGCGCTCATCCAGCGATAGAAAGCTTGCACTCATTCAGCGCTGCCCATGCGCATAAGCTTTCGTCGAAAGCCCTGGAACTTTTAGGCCTGACGGACTTGCGCTCTGAGCGTGAGAGATGATTCTGGCGGAAGCTGCGGTCAGAAGCGGTTGTGGGAGTGCGTGCGGTTAATTTTACACCGGCTCTAGAACATAACATGCTTGACCAAAATTGACAAAGTCAATCTCAAGATATCTAAACCATCGGGATATCTTGATTCGAAATATTACCACCTACGTGACGTGGAAGACCATCTCTACACGACGCAGTGTTTATTTTCTGGAATTCTGGTGATTTTGCTACTTCGACCGTGCGCGTGTGTCTGAGTTAGTGATGGTGTGTGAAGCATCAATGTGCTTTTGTATGTGCTAAGAGTAATTACTACTGGTATGATGTGCAGATCACGACGCAGGTAATCAAGCCTGGCCGTGCACTTGATGTAGGCTTAACTATCAAAAGCATACCGACTACCTTACACTCTGCCGTTGCACACAATTAATGCACAACCACCACTCTCGCCATTTGCAACCCACATCAATGCACACTCTGACCACGTTACGAGATTCTGCCATCCCGTATTTCTTTTGATGCTATCTACAAAATCGTCATCGCTTTGATAATGCTTGCTCCGAGTTGTGCGAATGCACTATACCCACGTTTAATAATTTTGGACCTTCGAATGGATCAGGCCAACCCCAAACCTAAGCCAAGGTTATTTTGGAAGACATCGATGGATTAAACAGCCCAGCGAGCTACATATATCGTTCACGTTTTTATATTTAATATTGAATTTGTTCTTGTTGAAGACATAACTAAGAAAATTTAAATTATATCTTCCAGTTGAGCGCTTTATTTTGAATTGTTGCCTTCATAACTTTTGATTATCATCACCTACAGTTCATCTACGTCGACAGGCCTGCTGACAGCAATGGATTGGATAAAAATAACGAGGTTGTAAGTACGGCATAGCCGATACGTAGTCGCATCAAGGTATGCAATAGAAGTAAATAAAGCGCCCAAACAAAAGTAGATGTTGTGTCAAAATTGTGAACTTTAAGGAAAGTAAAATTAATATTTGTAAGAGCTCACAAATAACGTAAATTATATATTTTGAATCTTTTGGAATTATGACTTCGAACTATATTGAATTTTGAATTATGAATACCATACATTATTATAATTAAATTATGTTATACTTTATAGAAATGAATTAATTTCTTTCCTTTAAAGGCACCTTAGGTTTAAAGCACCGCAGGCATGTTAAGGGTAGGATCAAATAACGATATTGATTGACTCCTACAGGTTGGGTGGGTAAAGATGGGGAGCAATACCATCTCAGTTCTCCAAATATAGATAGCGTATTATACATATTGGTCCTGTTAAATTTTGTCTGGTTTCCCAAACCCTCTGTTGTCGTTTCTGTCTACATTATTGATCTGTAGCGCCGTTTGTCTACGCAGCACAAGACCCACGCCACTTTTCCCTGAGCTAGGCGGCAAAACTAGTAGACAGATTGTGCAAGCCGAGACAGAAAATTGGCGCCCAACGTGGTGCCCGAACGTTTGTTTGTTATGCAGCTAAGCTAAGCCCGAACGTTTGTTTGTTAGGCAGCTAAGCTAAGCCCGACCGATTGGTGCGTTCATAATTATAAACTTTTATATTGTTGTCAGGATAGTTACTGAATATTATCCTAGATGAATAGTAACACCGCGCGATTCCAAATAACCTTCTAATTTCCTTCGTGGTAGCCAGAGACCACCCACTTTTTTTAATTTTTAGATTCAGCTTGGACTAGCTGTTTACCTCGGAAATGCTAGTATTTTTGATTATTGTCAGAACCAGACCTGGAGATAGGGTAGTTCCAGAACATTGACTTATATTTATTGTTCCTTTCTGAGAGAGAAAAGAATTTTAGGTAGTTAAATCAATTGTTTTTTTTTGGTACCGAATTGCGCAGGATTTTTAATTCTGGCAATGAGTCGGTGCTATACCGCGTTATCGAAATCCAAGAAGTATAATTCATATTTCTGATTTAAATTGAGATTGTTCAACCTGGCGATACCGGTTCGTTCCTCTTTAAATTGGGAATTATACACTCTAATAAAATTGTATTATTAAATTCTGCTTACTTAATATGTTTAATATGTATATATACCTGTCAACTATACCTGCGGTGCTAGGCCTTTG
>JAWNNU010001488.1:0-45884 GCA_035044585.1 Scaptomyza polygonia
AGCTGTTCATAGCTGACAATAAATAAATAAATAAATAAATAAAAAAGTAACATAACCTTAAAATTCCACGAAAAATTCGTCCGCACTCACAACTTATCACGTTGACAGCTGCTTTGCGACTAACAACAGCCCAGTGGCGAAATTGCCCATTATTATCGATGAGTAATCGAGCACTTTGTGGGCGGCCCGCACAAAACATGTACTAAAACCTGGATTACTTTTATACAGCGATGGCCGCTTTGTGGGTGGTGCGCCCAAAACCTATACCACTTCTGGTACAGTTTGTAATCAGCAGCCAAAGGGTTTTCGAAATCCGCTCGGCTGCCGAAAAAACTGCGTATACTTTGTATGACATTGTAATCCAGTTTGTGGGCGGTCTGTCCACTAACTGCATTACAATTGCAGAAAACTATAATGGGTTGTAATGCACATGTTATACGACTCAGTATACATTTTTGGAAAAGTATATTGAGTTGTAATGCGCGTGTTGTACGACTCAATATACTTCGAAATAAAACGTAAATGGAGTTGTAATGCACATGTTATACGACTCAATATACTTTGTGGAAGGTTGTAATGCGCGTTATATATGCACACAGGGCTGAAATTGTATTGGGAAAATGAATAAGCATTTAATTTAAATTTCAACAAACAATATTTTTAATTCATTTAAGCACGTTTACAATGTCCACTGTGGACAATTTTCACAAAATCGCAAGTATTTTTGATTAGTTTGTCAAAATTATTTCCTGTGTTTGTTTTATGTTTTGTTGCTCCTCCATAATGTTTTCAATTTTTTCCTCCATGCTTTTTTTTTTAAGTTCCACTGTGTCTTCTGCTCCAGTAAATTTTTGTGTAAACATCTTTGATCTAATAAAAAGACATGTAGAGTGTAAATAAGTGTGTCTGTATGTTAGTATTTATATATATATGTAAATGTATAATTTTAATATTTATAATATTGAAATGTTAATGTTTGTTTTAAAAAAATAGTTTTTAATAATAATACTTTCCTTTATTGGTCCACTTTTAATGCTTTTTGTCTAGACTGCTGCTAAAGGCCTGTTGTCACCTACACCGGAAACCGAAAAAAAAATATTGATTGCAGTTTCGGTTGCTGTTTCGTTTGCTGGACGATTTTGCGAGGGTTGCCACATACAACGGAAACCGAAACCGAACGGAATATATGGGAAACATAAACAAATGACAGGTTTTTGTTATTTTTGATATTTTTAATTTTTCTGTGTCAGCGGCAAACGCGCGCTTAGATTTACATATGGACCAATGTACTACTGAATACACTTTCGTAATTTGTGTACTTCTTTGCATAACTGTATTGCAAGGATTGTTAGAAAGTGTCATAGGGTAAAAATTGGGAAGTGAATGTATGATCAGCAATAGCAAATCTGATATTTGACTGGCTTGAAAGACAAAATCTTGTTTTCTAACTCAAGCGCAATTATGGAGGGAAGAAAAATAGTTTTGTAGACAAGTGCTTGCTGAAGCCTAGTTTTTAGCTCATGTACTAATAGATACTTGGTTGGCTAGGTGCATATCAGTTGCTAGTGCATATGTTTTGTGGGGTAGGACAGGTATCAAAAGTTCATAGAATACGTAAAGCAGGCAAGCTATCATTCATATCCAAGAATCTTATGTATTGCAAAACTAACTAAATTCAAACAGGTACAAACAGGTGTTAACACATCGCTCATGAGTTCTAACACTCATTAGTTTTTTTTCTTCCTTTTTCTGTGTCGGCGGCAAACGACATCGACACGAATGCACTACTGTACTACTGAAATTGCTGAATAGTGTCATAAAACTGAAATTATGAAAGAGCATTGATGTCCAGCAATTGAAAAGCGATACTTGGCTGTGTGTTCATGTATGCATAGATTGCACAAAAGATTCTTTACAAACATCAATATGCAGCATAAGCATTCATGAGACCACACAGCCAAATATCAGTATTAAATTGCTGGTCATTAGAAATCTTCCATGTTTTCAGTTTTATGACACTAGCCAACAATTTTGCCAACTCAACTACTATGCGAAAATGCACACATATTCCGAAAGTGTATTCAGTAGTGCATTTGTCGACTTCGGTTGCCGCTGACTCAGAAAAAGGGATAATATCAAAAACCTCGACAGGCGACCCCATAATGAAATAACATATGTATGTTATTCCATCATGGGCGACCCGGCAAGCAATGAAACAAATGCAGATACACCCAAACATGGTTGAATTATACATGGTTAAGTCGTGAGAGCATGCTCGCTCAATTTTTTGACGCCTCCCAGTTGCGCACAGCATAATGAGGCCTGGCCACAATATACATTATCGCTACAGTAAAAGTAATGCATTACACTTTCCAACTTTTGTGTGCACAGTTGTAAGCTGGAAAAATTTACCGCTACTTTTCCCTATGACTTCGAAACGACGCGAAGCGTTCGTGAAGTAAATTCCACAATCTTGTCTTTGTGTTAGTGCGTTCGTGAAGTAAATTCGAAAATCTTGTCTATGTTCTAGTACGTTTCGTCGAATGCATGGTTGAATTATAATAATAATAATAATAATAATAATAATAATAATAATAATTATAATAATAAGTATAATTCAACCATGGTCGAATGTGTAAGAAGAAGATCATTAATATGTACATACATTTGCGTGCAGTTGTGTTCTTTACCGCTTGTGAAAAGATTTACAGAGCTGGCAAAAAGCATTAAAAGTGGACCAATAAAGGAAAGTATTATTATTAAAAACTATTTTTTTAAAACAAACATTAACATTTTAATATTATAAATATTAAAAATATACATTTACATATATATATATATATAAATACTAACATACAGACACACTTATTTACACTCTACATGTCTTTTTATTAGATCAAAGATGTTTACACAAAAATTTACTGGAGCTGCAACAGATTTTCCAGCAGAAGACACAGTGGAACTTAAAAAAAAAAGCATGGAGGAAAAAATTGAAAACATTATGGAGGAGCAACAAAACATAAAACAAACACAGGAAATAATTTTGACAAACTAATCAAAAATACTTGCGATTTTGGGAAAATTGTCCACAGTGGACATTGTAAACGTGCTTAAATGAATTAAAAATATTGTTTGTTGAAATTTAAATTAAATGCTTATTCATTTTCCCAATACAATTTCAGCCCTGTGTGCATATATAACGCGCATTACAACCTTCCACAAAGTATATTGAGTCGTATAACATGTGCATTACAACTCCATTTACGTTTTATTTCGAAGTATATTGAGTCGTACAACACGCGCATTACAACTCAATATACTTTTCCAAAAATGTATACTGAGTCGTATAACATGTGCATTACAACCCATTATAGTTTTCTGCAATTGTAATGCAGTTAGTGGACAGACCGCCCACAAACTGGATTACAATGTCATACAAAGTATACGCAGTTTTTTCGGCAGCCGAGCGGATTTCGAAAACCCTTTGGCTGCTGATTACAAACTGTACCAGAAGTGGTATAGGTTTTGGGCGCACCACCCACAAAGCGGCCATCGCTGTATAAAAGTAATCCAGGTTTTAGTACATGTTTTGTGCGGGCCGCCCACAAAGTGCTCGATTACTCATCGATAATAATGGGCAATTTCGCCACTGGGCTGTTGTTAGTCGCAAAGCAGCTGTCAACGTGATAAGTTGTGAGTGCGGACGAATTTTTCGTGGAATTTTAAGGTTATGTTACTTTTTTATTTATTTATTTATTTATTTATTGTCAGCTATGAACAGCTGACATGAGAATAAAATTAATTAAAATAATCATAATGAAAATAATTAAGTTTAAAGTAAAATTTAAAATTATGTGAAGTGCTGAAAGTAAATTAAGGTTGAAACAATTATAAAGTTAACGTTAAAGCTCTGGGAAATTCAACAAGAAAGTAAGTGGCCCAACATTTGTTGCGTGGATTGGGAAAAACCCAGAAAAACCCAATCAGACCAGTGGTAGATTAGTGATTAGTGGTTACGATTAGGTAAGGCAGAAATGATAGATCGTTTTAGTACTGGAGTCGAGGTCTCCAAAGAGACAAGAGAATAAAGTTTGTTATAGTCAGAACATATCACACGAAATGGTTCATGAATTAAATAGTTACTCGAGCAACGATCGAGGCTGAGGGGTAAAAAGTTACGTGTGGATCTAATGGGAACATTTAATTTTATTCGACTTAGAAGAACAGATGAGTCGATTTCACCATTAAGTAGATTAGTGACAAATACTACACCAAGCATAATTCTACGGTTTAACAGGGATGAAAGATTAATTAAAAGAAGTCTACTTGAATAGGGGGGTAGGTCTATTCCAGGAACCCAGTTAAAACATCTGAGCGCAAACAGAAGAAATTTCCTCTGCACTGACTCAATTCTATCCTGGTGAATCCCGTATTGACGGGACCACACACAAGATCCATACTCCAGGATGGGACGTACCAATGATGTATATAGCGTTTTAGTGGTGTAGGGATCATCAAACTCTTTTGACCACCGCTTGATGAAGCCAAGTACATTTATGGCCTTATTGACCATTGACGATATGTGAGAATCAAATTTTAATTTGCTATCAAGAATGATTCCCAAATCTTTAATTTCAAAAACGCGGACAAGTGGTGAAGCATCAAGTACGTAGTGAGCAGTATGAGGGGTGCCTCTAGAAAAAGTCATGATTTTACATTTTGAACAATTTAAATGAAGTAAGTTAAAACGGCACCAAGCCGACAGTGCTCCCAAGTCCGACTGTAGTAAGTTACTAAAAGAATCATCATTATAGGTGAAACATAGCTTTACATCATCAGCAAACATAAAAACACGAGAATTAGTAATAACTGCAGGAAGATCGTTAATAAAGAGATTAAATAGCAATGGTCCTAGGTGACTCCCCTGAGGGACACCAGAGGTAACAAAAACAGGTTTAGATACAGAAGATTTAAAAACTACTTTCTGTGTTCGGCCACACAAGTACTCAGAAAGCCACGACAGGAGTTTTGGTGGAAATCCAATAATGTTTAATTTTTGAAGCAACAAAGAATGACTAACAGAATCAAATGCCTTACTAAAATCCGTGTAAGCGACGTCAGTTTGCATTTTGTCCTGAAACCCTTTGATAATTAGTGAGGTAAACTCAAGAAGGTTGGTGGTAGTAAATCTTCGCCTAACAAAACCGTGTTGATAAGGGGATAAAATTGAACAACATAAGTGCTGCAATTGAGAGCATATAATTTTTTCAAACACTTTCGGAATGACAGATAACTTGGATATACCCCTATAGTTTTTAACGTTAGACTTAGAAGAATTTTTATGAAGTGGAATAATAAAAGATTCCTTCCATATACCAGGAAACACAGCTGAGTCAACCGATAAGTTAAATAATTTATGTAATGGTTTACAAAGTGAATCCGCACAGTATATAAGTATACAACCTGGCACTCCATCTGGCCCGGGTAAAAAGCCCGGTTTGATAGAGTTAAGGTCGGATAGTAGCGTACACTCATCTATAACGGGGATATAAATGCAGTTTGAAGCTTGGACTTGAAAAGGATAGGAATTATTGCAACTATATGAACTCGATGAGTATACCGATTGAAAATACTCAGCAAATAGATCGGCTACTGCCTGATCGGAATTTGCTTTTGTATTATCAAAAAAAATATATCGATTGCAGTTTCGGTTGCTGGACGATTTTGCGTGGGTTGCCACATACAACGGAAACCGAAATCTAATATTTCTTCTTATTTTTATTCGTTATTTTTTACCGCATCGCGTTTTATTAGTTGCAAAATGCAAAATTATTCATTGGAGCAAAAAAGAATCGCAGCATTCCTTGCTGCAAATGATCGTTTTGAAAAAGATTTTTTAATGTTGTTCATGCTGATCAACAACAAAGTTAACAAAAGGAAAAGCACACACAAAATCTACATTGGGTGGTTTTAATGGTAAGAAATCACTGGGCTTTAGCCTATTATTTAGAAATTTACTTTACAATTCATTCATCGATGAGTTCGATTGTTTTCTTGAGCTGGAGGGAAGCGAATCAGAACACAAAGATTGCATATCTTTCCCCGATGGTGAGAGAAGGTTTGACATATCCCAAGAATTCTCTTCTTCGATCGGTGACTCTGTGCTGCTGCCGTATTGGTTATCTTTACTGATGACAAAGATCTGAAAACAATAAAAATGAAAACAAAATACATCGAAATTATTTACAATTAATTGCAAACAATTCAACAATAAAACTTACTTTTTCTTCATGATCGATGTTTCCAGCAAAAATGAAAGTGAATCGTCTCTTTTGCTGGGTGCTTGCGCTGCGGAGCCGGTTGTTTTTTTGCCATTATTTTTCACAAAAGAGTCCCGCATTGCTACCCATTTCTTCTTCACTACATCAACTGTATTGAAATATTAATGAACATAAAACAAAACATTGAAATGAAATTGATTACAAAGCACTCAAAATAAATTACCATCGATAGACAACTCATTTGCCAACTGCAACCACAAATGATTTTTCAGTGCTGTGTTTCTAAACTCACTGTTAGTACGTTTATGCTTGCAAAAAATCATGATTACAGATCGTGATTTTTTAAAAATATACAAGCATAAACACAAAATCATGATTTTTTCTACACACGTATTTTGACCATGATTTTTTGGAAAAATCATGATTTTTTGTGGAAAACAGCGTGGCAACGCTGCTGTGTAAAATCAGCTGTGCTGCACTGAAGAAGAAAAACGTTAAAAATGGAAAATAATAAAACCCACTGGACTTTTGCGGAGACAAATGAGCTCCTTAGCATAGTTAAAGAACATAATGTGCTATCGGAGCTAGACGGGAAAACCAAGAGAAATAATATAATATACAAAAGCATTGCAGAACGCATGAAAAATAAAAGCATGCAAAAATCGTCTGAGCAGGTCAAAACAAAGTTGCGGGCATTAAAAAAAAATTTTATGGAAGCGAAAAAAAACAATGGAGTAAGTGGCGCTGGAAGAAAGACCTGTGCGTTTTTTAATGAGCTCAACGAGCTGTATGGAGCGCGTCCCGTGGCCGCGGCTGTTGGGGTCGACACCTTAGAAGACTACATTGAATATTCTATTGAGCCGGAGAATATTGAGGTTGAGGTGTCCGACCTAACGACAATAGAGGACGATGAGAATGCCATTCCCGAAACTTCCATTGTCGGGCGTCGCCAAACTTCATGTAATAACAGCTTTAACGTTCTCCTTGCAATTTAATAAAAATTATTTAATTTAAGCTAAAAAAAATGTTTTGCGAGTTTTGGAGGACATGTCAAAAAACTTCAATGATGGTTTGGATAGGCTGGACCGCCAAAACGCACAGTTTATAGAGGCTATGGACAAATCAGACGAAAAGTTCTCCGTTCTAAAAAACAACGGATCATCTGCGATGTTCGCGCTTGCCGTTTAATAAAATAAAACTTTAAATTTTTATCCATTTTTACAATTTAAACCTTTTAACGTTTTCGATTTCGATCCATCAGCTGTTTGTGCTGATGTGCTGCCACCTTTTCCGTTTGAAGCTGCCAGCCCATTTGTTAATTTTCATAGGTGGCTTCAGCAAAATCATGATATTTATAAAATAGCATAAACAGGCGTATTTTAAAAAGCGTGATTTTAAAAAAGCATGATACAGCAAGCATAAACGTACTATGTGTCGCACGTTGCTTTAACAAAATCAATTAGCTTCTCCTCGTCTTCCAAACTTAATTTCAATTTTTTAATGCTCATAGTTTATATTTTTAATTTTCAATTCACATAAAAACACAAAGAATTGACCAGCGTTAAGTTGGAAAACAGGTGATCGTCGGTTGGCAGCAACCGAATAAAGTCAAAAGTACATACTTGTTTTGGTTTCGGTTGCTAATGTACTGAATTCGATTACGATTGCTAGCAACCGAAAAATACCGATGTTTCGGTTGCAGTTTCTATCTCAGTCGCAAATGTACTGAATTCGGTTTCGGTTTCCGGTGTATGTGACAACAGGCCTAAAGCTAGCATTATGTTTACAAAAGTTTGATAAAGTCAGTGCTGACATTGCTCGCATGCAAACAGCCTTTAAATTAAAAAAACTAATGAGTGTTAGAACTCACGAGCGATGTGTTAACACCTGTTTGTACCGTTTTGATTGCTATACATAAGCATAAAAAAGAAAAGAATAGTTGAATTGAATTTAGTTATTTTTGCAATAAATAAAATTCTTGGATATGAACGATAGCTTGCCTGCTTTACGTATGCTATGTCCTTTTGATTCCAGTCCTACCCCACAAAACTCATGCACTTGCAACTGATATGCACCTAGACAAGCAAGAATCTTGAGCTAAAAACTAGGCTTCTGCAAACACTTGTCCACAAAACTATTTCTTCCCCCATTATTGCGCTTGAGTAAGAAAACAAGATTTTGTTCAAGATGTTTTTTTAAATATAGGCGCTTTTTAGGAGGCATTTTAATATATTTTCATTCTATTTAGTATATTGGTAGGGACTGTTTTCCACTGTTTTTTTTTTTTTTTTGTGAATACACACACACACTCATTTCCCTGCCGAATCACATACAATAATAGTCAAAAAAAGCTATAAACCAACAACAACACGTGCTGGCTTGTCGTAGCTGAGACCCACAAAATGCACAAATAAAAAATACCCCTTGTACAAATATTTATTAATAGTCAATAAAAAAACTCAAATATATAATTTAATATATAGATAATATATTTTAATTATGTACTTACAAAAAACGTCGACTAGTACTAGTTTATTAAATTATATCCAACATGTTTTATTGATTATGAACGTTCTAACTCATTGCCAAAATATAAACATAATATTGAAGTAATTACGTCTTGCTATATAATTGCACAAAGTTCATATTGAGATTATACAACTCTTCTAAGTTGGTTTGCATTAATTAGTATAAGTCAAAAGTTGAGACGACATGAGAAATAAAGCGCGGTTGCTTCTTTTATGAAAACACACAAGCTTTTACCGTTGTTAGTTGCTGCTGCACTATGGGGCACTTTGCCAAAAAAAAAACTGTCCTTTATTAATTTTTTACATGTCCTAAAATTAACTACTTGTTTATGCAAATCTCTAGTAAAAATTATATAAATGGCCGATATCGATGATTTTTGAAAAAAATTTAGTATTATATAAACAAGCTTAACTCCCAGATTTGGACCTGATATGTTGAAAACAAAGGGCGGCAACATGCCAATTTTATTAAAATGATTTTCCTTTGGTTCTTACAAACCTAACGCAAAAAACCAAATCAAAATATCTTGCGTGGTTTGCAAGCTATTAATTAATGCCAGTTTTTGGTAAAATGCCCACAGTGCGTTGGCACGCCGCTTGCTTTGAAACACTATTGATTGCAAGGGCAACTGAAACACACTATATGCACAGTCTATCCGCTATAGCTATCACCATCGCGCCCGCCCGCGCTTATTGCTAATACATGTGCATATAAAACACGCATATGAAAATTGCCGAAAAATGTATTGCGCTTAAAATTTCATTTACTTATGGATTCAAAAACTTTATATGTAGCAGTATTATACTTTATATACTGTTCGAAAGCTAACAAATTCAGTTAACTCCTATATAAATGAGATTCCATTTGGGTATGTTTAAAGTATAAAAAAATCGAAATGAACGCGGCGAAAGTGGTCGCAAAATTTTTACTTCAAATTGCACCCTAACCAGCCGAATAGCGTATTCTACGTTTAATGTGAGGAGGATGTAAATGGCTTAAATGTTACAATTTTTTTATTTTATTTTTAACCCAACAAGTGTGTTTGAAGTGGGCTAAATGTGAGAAGGCGCATTAATCAAATATAAATACAATTTTTTTTACATAAATTTATTTTTTTATGCATACATACATATGTATATGTAATTTCATGTAATAACTAAATGACGTTAACAATATTTGTATTCAATTAAATCTAAATTACCAAATCAATATAAATGAACCCATATACATATGTATCTATATATGTATATAGAAAATCTCATATCACCCAGTTCGTAATCAAACTCCTCCGAAACGGCTTAGCCCATTATTATAAAAATGTATATGCATAGGAGGACAGTATGAAATTTGGCTACTATCTTTTTTTCAAAGTGATAAGAGGAGTCGATCACAAAATGATAAGATAAGTGTCAAGAATGAAAAAATCGAATTTTCAGTAAGATATTAACATAATTTATCGAGAATTCAAAGTGTAGTTAGAAATTTTAGAACACAGCCAAGACAGTTTATTGTGTGTTAAACTAAAATAAATTTCAAAAATAGTAAGACAATCAGCTAGTTCGCTTACGGAATCCTCGCTGCACATATAGTAGATTTGTAAAAATTTTCCCATTTTATGATAAACTTGGCCTAAGGTGTAAAAAAATTTTTAACTATTTTCAGTATAGTAGTATTCAGTAGCACCAATTACCATTTTTAAATTAGAATGATATTCAATATCGGGCTCATACTGGAATGCTAGACGCAGGAATGATTTTGCTACAAATGCTCGATGTGCCCGTTGGCTTTGTTGGTCATTTGTTCTGCGTCTTTTGAAAGTAAAACGTTGTGATTGTAGTTGAGCCGCTCGTGTTTCGTCTAATTTTTCTTGACGCAATTGCGCCATTCTCACATTCTATTTTCTTCCTGAACTTCTTCTCCTGTTCTATAGGCTCTTAAATTTCGAAATTACCCTTTAAGTTTAAAATTACCCTTTAGTTTTTGTTGGCATTTTTACTCTTTGTCCTTATATGCGTTTCAAGTCAATAAAAACTGAAATTTATGATTTTAATATATATAAAGTTTATTTTAAGTGATTGAATACACAATACGTGAAATGAGGAGTTGGTTTATTTTACTATATACAACTTGTTTTATTATTTTTGAATAACCTAAATAATTCACAAAATATAGATACTCTTATATAACGGAAAGTATATCTTAAAGCTCAGTTACCTAAACTTGAAATAAATTGAATTAGAAAACAGCTGATCAGTTCAACTAAACGTAAAACATTGTTTGCTGGTTACCCTCAACTCGAACTGTATTGACAACTTGCATTAAGCAGAATTTTTAGTTTCAGTTCATATTCCAAATCAAGTTACGTTCCAATTAGGTTGAACAGCTGATTTAAAATGGACGAGCATAAACTTATTTGTTTTGTGCAGAAAAAATATTTCGTTTACAATAAAGCAAGCAAATATTTTAAGGATCCGGCAAAAAATAAACGCTGCTTGGCTGTTAATAAATATCAAAACATTGACAAACAGCTGTTTGATAATTTAATGTTCAGGCATTATTCAAGGAATATTCTTTGATTAATGCACGTACCAATTCACGTTCACTTTCAATTAAAATTCAATTCAATTCAAGTTCGGGTAACTGGGCCTTTAGTTTTTTGCCCTACTAATGTGCAAAGTTCATACAAAGTCCATACCACCCTTTCATGTTGGTCAGCAGCAAGTAGATTCAAGCAAAAATATAAAAATGCCAAGTATTATGACAACAACAAGAATAATGAAGTACAGCAACATCTACGCATCGCATAGTTAGCAATCAAAACAAAAGCCTAAACAATGATGGCCGACTTCATTTAGTTACCGCTTCCCCATGCCTCAGCTGGTTTTCAACGAATTGGCAGAATGTATTGAAAAGGCAGAGAGCAAATTTATTTCCCCACGAGCTAACGTTGGGGTAGTACATTTTCTATTAAAGTGGATGTCTCTGAATTCCGCTGTTAGGTATATACTCGTTGCTCTCCGTTCATTTGAATGTTTTGGTGCGGTAACGTTGAATTTGTGCTCGCGTCAAAACGAATCGATTGAAAAAAACTAATGAACTCACCAGCGATGTGTTTGATTGCTATATATTAGCATAAAAAAGAAAAGAATAGTTAATTGAATTTAGTTATTTTTGCAATAAATAAGATTCTTAGATATGAACGATAGCTTGCCTGCTTTAGGTATTCTATGACCTTTTGATACCTGTCCTACCCCACAAAACACATGCACTAGCAACTGATATGCACCTAGCAAACACTTGTCCACAAAACTATTTTTCTTCCCCCATTATTGCGCTTGAGTAAGAAGACAAGATTTTGTCTTCCAAGGCAGTCAAATATCAGTTTTGCTATTGCTGATCTCTTCCCAATTTTTACCCTATGACACTTTCTAACAATCCTTCGCATACAGTTATGCAAAGATGTACACAAATTATGAAAGTGTATTCAGTAGTGCATTGGTACATACATATGTAAATGTAAGCGCGCGTTTGCCGACACAGAAAAAGGAAAAATATCAAAAATAACAAAAACCTCGATAGGCAGGCACAGTAAGAAATATATGTATATTTCAAACGCACTTGCATACAACATGTACCAACAACATTTCAGTCGGTCCACGACAGCACTCCTAAATTTGTTCGTAAGTCGAGACCAGCGCAGCACGGCACGCTGCATTGTTTGCATGTATTTAACTGGCAGAAATGGATACCCGTGCCTATAGATGTTAACACATCAAAAACATAACTAAACTAATAATAACATGAACAAAAATGTCTTAAATATGCAAACACAGCGAAATTAGGATTCATTTCATTAATTTAGACAACGCGAGAATCAAATTCAAATACTGCAATAGTATTGTAAGCATTAAGTGGAAAAATCGTGAATTTTTGGCGATGTTTTTGCAGCTCTAGATGTGATAAACAAACTTGACAATAAGCTAAATGCTACGGCAAGTTGAAAGCAAATGTACAAAACAATTCGTGCGGCTCACAGTGAAATAATAAATAATAATAATAATAATAATAATAATAATAAATAAAAGCTATTTGCAGCAATGCACATAGTAAAATTTTATTATATCTTTAAATAAGTGCAAGAAGTGACAACAGCCGCAGCTGTTTTAGTAATGCGCCTAAAAAAATGGTTAAAATATTCTTCAGGTAAATTTGACTGGCATAGAAAACAAGGGCAAAGGCAATCGCAAAACCACGACCAAAACAAACGCGTCAGTAGCGATGCTCTTTGCTCTACCTTTTTATATTTATGAATGACGTAATCGTGCATAGCGCAAACAAAATAACAACTTTCTTTTATGTGGTTTGTGCTGTTGCTTGTTATTAGATTTGGTCAAACAGCGGAGAAGGAATTTAAAAAGTGCATAAGTACATACATATGTACATACTTAATACAAAAGAAGTGCATGTGGGAATTTCGTGTTTTTATGTTTGCCGGAGTGCTCCCAGGGGTTAGAAATGTAATTTTTGTAGCCACCCAAAAAGTTATTATGTACATACATATGTATGTATGTATGTATGTATGCATATCATTTCGGTGGAAAGATTATAAGAGTTAATTTTAGATGCAATTTAGCATATGCACGCAATGAGGAATACATACATACATGTGTATGTATGTCCAGTTGATCTCATATTTATTTATTTATTTATTTATTTATTTATTGTCAGCTATGAACAGCTGACATGAGAATAAAACTAATTAAAGTAATCATAATGAAAATAATTAAGTTTAAAGTAAAATTTAAAATTATGTGATGTGCTGAAAGTAAATTAAGGTTGAAACAATTATAAAGTTAACGTTAAAGCTCTGGGAAATTCAACAAGAAAATAAGTGGCCCAACATTTGTTGCGTGGATTGGGAAAAACCCAGAAAAACCCAATCAGACCAGTGGTAGATTAGTGATTAGTGGTTACGATTAGATAAGGCAGAAAGGATAGATCGTTTTAGTACTGGAGTCGAGGTCTCCAGAGAGACAAGAGAATAAAGTTTGTTATAGTCAGAACATAATACACGAAATGGTTCATGAATTAAATAGTTGCTCGAGCAACGATCGAGGCTGAGGGGTAAAAAGTAACGTGTGGATCTAATGGGAACATTTAATTTTATTCGACTTAGAAGAACTGATGAGTCGATTTCACCATTAAGTAGATTATTGACAAATACTACACCATGCATAATTCTACGGTTCAACAGGGAAGGAAGATTAATTAAAAGAAGTCTACTTGAATAGGGGGGAAGGTCTATTCCAGGAACCCAGTTAAAACATCTGAGCGAAAACAGAAGAAATTTCCTCTGCACTGATTCAATTCTATCCTGGTGAATCCCGTATTGCGGGGACCACACACAAGATCCATACTCCAGGATGGGACGTACTAGGGATGTATATAGCGTTTTAGTGGTGTAGGGGTCATCAAACTCTTTAGACCACCGCTTGATGAAGCCAAGAACGTTTATGGCCTTATTGACCATCGACGATATATGAGAATCAAATTTTAATTTGCTATCAAGAATGATGCCTAAATCTTTAATTTCAAAAACGCGGACAAGTGGTGAAGCATCAAGCACGTAGTGAGCATTATGAGGGGTACCTCTACAAAAAGTCATGATTTTACATTTTGAACAATTTAAATTAAGTAAGTTATAACGGCACCAAGCTGACAGTGCTCCCAAGTCTGACTGTAGTAAGTTACTAAGAGAATCATCATTATAGGTGAAACATAGCTTTACATCATCAGCAAACATAAATACACGAGAATTAGTAACAACAGCAGGAAGATCGTTAATAAAGAGATTAAATAGCAATGGTCCTAGGTGACTCCCCTGAGGGACACCTGAGGTAACAAAAATAGGTTTAGATACAGATGATTTAAAAACTACTTTTTGTGTTCGGCCACACAAGTACTCAGAAAGCCACGACAGGAGTTTTACTGGAAATCCAATAATATTTAATTTTTTAAGCAACAAAGAATGACTAACAGAATCAAATGCCTTACTAAAATCTGTGTAAACGACGTCAGTTTGCATTTTTGCTTGAAACCCTTTGATAACAAGTGAGGTAAACTCAAGAAGGTTGGTGGTAGTAGATCTTCGCCTAACAAAACCGTGTTGATAAGGGGATAAAATTGAGCAACATAAGTGCTGCAATTGAGAGCATATAATTTTTTCCAAGACTTTCGGAATGGCAGACAACTTGGATATACCCCTATAGTTTTTAACGTTAGACTTAGAAGAATTTTTATGAAGTGGAATAATAAAAGATTCCTTCCATATACCAGGAAACACAGCTGAGTCAACCGATAAGTTAAATAATTTATGTAAAGGTTTACAAAGTGAATCCGCACAGTATCTAAGTATACAACCTGGCACTCCATCTGGACCGGGCAAAAAGCCGGGTTTGATAGAGTTAAGGTCGCCTAGTAGAGTACACTCAGCTATAACGGGGACATAAATGCAGTTTGACGCTTGGACTTGAAAAGGATAGGAATTATTGTAACTATATGAACTCGATGAGTATACTGATTGAAAATACTTAGCAAATAGATCGGCCACTTCCTGATCTGTATTTGCTTTTGTATTATCAAGGTAAACCGAGGATGGCAAGCAAGAAGATTTACGTTTTGAGTTAACAAATTTTATAAAACTGTTTTGGATCACGGGAAAAGTTTGATCTGCAACGATTAAGATAATTGTTATAACAAATAGTGTTTACAGAAATAAAATTTGACTTTGCAATTATATACAAGGATAAATCTAAAGTATTTCCAGATCTTTTAAATTTTTTATAGGATCTTGTTTTCACGTTTTTTAATTTTGATAGTTCCCTCGTAAACCAAGGTGGTTTATTTTCACTTAAAGGAACAGTGACGGGAACACATATATCCAAATATGAATTCAAAGTCCTGTAAAAAATGGCAATGGCAGTTTCTATATCAGTACAAGAATAAAGTTGAGACCAATTAGTATGCTGAAGAAGGTCATTTAATTTAGTAAAGTTAGTTTTACGAAAACATCGGGTTTTTAAAGAATTTTTAGATGCTGGTATAAGGTTAAAAAGTTCAAATGAAAGTTCTAAAGTTGGATGGTAGGTATCTTCAGGAAGCACTAGAGGGGATACTCTTCCAACATTACTACAATCAAGAATCAGAAACGAATATCAAATCTAACATTTTATTACTACTGTTCTGCACCCTGTTAACTTGTGATAGGCCTAACTCTAAAAGGCCCTCGATAAAATCATCAGAAGTGGCCGGTACTTGCGCCGAAGATGTGTCATTCGCAGACCATACAACATGTGGCAAATTAAAATCACCAACCACTATAAGTTGATCAATATCCGTCAACAACGACGCAACAAGCTGCAGGGCATTCAGATGGGATATGTAAATGTTATTATCAGAATTGGGAGGAATATATGAGCAAGTAATATACAATGAGCGGCCGCTACATAATATTTTAACACAAAGAAACTCTATACCCTGATAATCATGGGAATGAATTTGTTCAGAGGAAATACAAGAATCAACAGCAATGAGAACACCGCCCCCCTTGCGGGAGGTGCGATCGCATCTGTACAGGTTATACTTATTAGGCAAAACTGAATAATCAGATATATTAGGTTTTAACCAGGTTTCTGTGAATGCAAACTATCTGTGAATCAAAGGACAAGCTGTTTACATAAAGTTCAGAAAGTTTAGTGTTAAGGCCTCGAACATTTTGATAGGCCAAGCTAACTACTTTTATTAGTTTTTTGCCGCGGAAGTTGAGGCAACAGGTTGGTTATCTGGCGGTGCACTACTGATTCTAATACCATTATTAACGTTGCTTCGCCGATTAACATACTCCTTTACCACGAGCTTTGGCGGCCAAAACTTTTCTGAACAAATTGTTGCGAAAAGTTCGGGCGGAACACTCAGCTTGAAGGAAGATATGCTCCGGGCATGTTTAAACTTAAACTTTTCAACATTAATAAAAGGGGAGTCTATTTTACTTTTAACATAGGCACTCACATCTTCCAACGAAGTGTCGGATGCTAGCCTAGACACGAATATAAATTTATTGATAGGCACAACAATAAGAGGTTTGGGGGCCCCAAGTGTACCTATAGAAGAATTAATAGGGACGTTAGCTGTGGATATTGAGGGTTCACATTTATAGGATTGGGAGTAGAGTTGCGAGCAGGCGAATTAAATAACATCAATGGGCATGTTAATGTGCCCATTGGAGGATTTACACTAGGGACTAGAAGAGGTTTGGTTGGTTGGATAGGTGGGGCTTTTAACGAATTACTATCCGAAGCCTTTTTTCGTTTCGGAGAATCTACAAGTACCCTGCCATTTTTAAAATTTGACTCTAGCTCTTTAAATGATACATGCAAATTGTTAAACGCAACCTGCATAGCTTTAAAGCCTGCGTGAGTCTGCCTTATGAACTTTGACGATTCATTCATCACTTCTCTGCAGGGCTCACAGTACCATTTTAAGCCAGTATTTGCTAGTAAGCAGTCTCTTATTTTGGCTGTAAAGCCCGAACATTTTAAGTGGATCATGTTATCACATAATCTACATAAAATAAAGTCTTGGTTGTTGGACCCAACCAATTTGCAACTTGAACTGCAGCAAGCAAGCATATTGAGTATAATTTAATAAATATGTGGAATGACCTAGAAAAGTTGATATGCTTTATCAAACAAAAAGTAGGGTGCTAGAATGAAGTAAGAAAGTGACAATGCGATGAGCACTTTAGAAACGGTAAAAATCAGAAGAGCGCTTAAGCGAGAGAGCGTGAGCGCACTAGCAGATTTATCCGCGCGTACGTCGGATAAGAGCGGACGAAAACGTGAGAGGACTGATGCTGGCAAGCAAGAGCAAGAAAAATAGACAAGCTGTTTGTTGTTAGTGTACGAACGACAACACAGAGTAAGCAAACGCAAATATATGTTTGTATTAATATGCGTTTGTTTTCTTTATTGCAAAGCACTGCAGCGTAAGTTCTACTGCAAGTTAAAATGAGATTAAAGACGGCAATCAATTGATGCACACAAAAATATATATATATGACGTATATTTGCGTTCACTTTTAGAATTGTTTACCAAATAAAACCAATTAAAACTCCGTAAAAACACACAAGAAACAATATATTATTGAGAGCACTAAAAAAAAACACAACCGTCACCAACGAAAGACAAAAGCTTTTCGATATTCGGTTATTTTTTTTTTCAACTTCAAGCACGAATAAAATGAATAAAACTATCAATAATAAAAAATGTATAAATTGTAGATTGTAGCTCGTAAACTTACCTTTTGATAGAAGTATGTAGGTAGATGAAAGGGTGATCGCTGCCTTTCGAGCTGAGACGTCTTCGTCCAGGTTAGATGAAAGGCTGATCAAAACTTTTCGAATCGAGACTTCTTCGATAAGTTTAAAACGAAACACTCAGGTTTCGTTTTAGTAAATCGTTTCTTGGTACGTCTGTACTGATTTAACTCTTCTTATCTACTCTCATTAATAAGAGATAAGCTTAAACTCCAGTTTAAAGCTCCAAGTGAAATCTTAGCTGCAAGGTGCATACAAACATAATGATCTTAATCTAATAAGTGGGAATCTGGTGTGGTGTACATGACTATATATTTTTATATTTTATTTTAAACTAATAAAGAAAATATGCATACACAAAAAAAAAATCTATTTAATCGCCAAAAATTCCTAATCTAATATTTTGTGTGATACCCATTATATTTTATAGTATCGACAAGGCGTTTGGCATATTTTGTATATTTTTGGGTATTCCCATGCCTTATTTTAGCCCAATCTTCCTGAAGTCCTTTTTTAAGACGGATATGGACGATATTGGCGTTTTGTGCACCCGATGGTCCGATTCACTCCACAAATTTTCAATAGAACTTAAATCAGGGGATAGGGGCGGCGTTTCCAAGTTTTATGGGCAGTCATATAATAACTACACTTGACTAAATAGGCCTTATTCTTTAGGTTATTGTTCTGACACAACTTGGACGTGTTGGAAAAATCCAATTTCTCCACCGACTGCTTTAAGTTCTCCTCAAAAATTTTCATGTGATGATCGAGGTTTATTATGCCATCAATATACACAAGAATTCCCACTTCTTTTTTGGAAATGCAGCCCCAAACCACTTTACCACCCCCGCCTTGTTTCACGATTGGTTTTAAGTGATTTTTCTGCAGCTCGGTTTTTGCTTTACGCCAAACCCCAGTTTTGCCGTCACTGCCATAAATGTTTAGTATACTTTCATCTAAGAATATAACATAATACCACCAGCTTTGGTCGTTTTTCGAATACTCCTGTGCAAGCGTTTACTTTCATTTTGTATGTATGTCGTCTATACACGTTTGTATGAACACCATTGTAGGTAAATTATTTTTTACTTCAAATCGTATAGGGTGAATATTATATAAAGCCAATTCTAATATATACATATACCGCGCGTTCAAAGACTTAAACTTATCTAAACTAATAACCGTCGAAGAAATTTGAATGTAGCGCCCTCCAATGCTGGCCGCGCCCTTTCGCTTTTTTAAATCGGTAGACTCTGCACCTTTCACAGATTTTAAGTTGGAGCAAAAAACTTGATGGTAAAATAGTTGATAGGGTTTTTCTAAGGCTCGCATAAAAATATTGATGTCACAGACGCTTAAACCGCACCCATCCACAATATTTTACATAAAGAAAAAACCTTCACAATTTTTGAACTGGCTAATTAGGCAGAGAGGCAAGAGAATGACATGTTTGTGAATTTGTTTTGACCACACAGCATCTTCAGTATCGAATATAAACATGTAAAACATGAAAAAACGTACAATAATCTTCTACCAAAATTTAAACAAATAGTAGATAGTTAGATTGAATAAGCGAGTATATTCTAAACTGTGAAAGACAAACGCATTCATAATTATTTAGAGATTGGGCGTGAGGCGTAGCTTGGGCGCGCGGCACCCAAATTGATTTATTGCAGATACATATGTTATGTCACCAGCATGCGAAAATTAACCAAAACCAATAAACATACTCTTACCTTCGATATAAGTGGATAAATCGAGTAGTGTACAAATCCTGCGAACACAACTTGTACTTAAACATGTATATATATATATATATATATATATATATATATATCTGTTACATGTGTACCTACATATTTCTGCATTTCCAGCAACGGCATTTAGTTTTTTTTAACGTAGAATAAGTTATTCGGCAAGGTAAAGGTGCAATTTGAAGTAAACATTTTTGCGACCACTTTCGCTGCGTTCATTATGATTTTTTTATACTTCATAAAAACCCAAATGAAATCTTATTTATTTATTTATTGTCAGCTATGAGCAGCTGACATGAAAAAAAAATTAATTTAAAATAATTTTTTTTTTATTATTTTTATTTATTTATTTAATTTAATGTCAGCTATGAGCAGCTGACAAATCAAAATTAACTATAATTATAATATTAAAATAATATAATATAAAATAAATAATTATAATATCTGAATCAAAGTTCAAAATTAAGATAAAAAATTTAAAAAGTTAACGTTAAAGCTCTGGGAAATTCCAAATAAATATAACTGGTCCAACATTTGTTGCGTGGATAGGGAAAAACCCAGAAAAACCCAATCAGACCAGTGGTAGGTTAGTGATTAGTGGTTACGATTAGATAAGGCAAAAAGGATAGATCGTTTTAGTACTGGAGTCGAGGTCTCTAGAGAGACAAGAGAATAAAGCTTGTTATAGTCAGAACATAATACACGAAACGGTTCATGAATTAAATAGTTGCTCGAGCACCGATCGAGGCTAAGTGGTGTGAAGTAACGGGTGGATCTAATTGGAACAGTTAAATTTATGTGACTCAAAAGAACTGAAGAGTCGATTTCTCCATTAAGTAGATTAGTGATGAACACTACACCATGCATAATTCTACGGTTCAAGAGGGAAGGAAGATTAATTAAAAGAAGTCTACTTGAATACGGGGGTAGGTCTAACCCAGTAACCCAGATAAAACTTCTAAGCGCAAACAGAAGAAATTTCCTCTGCACAGATTCAATTCTATCCTGGTGAATCCCGTATTGCGGGGACCACACACAAGATCAATACTCCAGGATGGGACGTACCAATGATGTATATAGCGTTTTAGTGGTGTAGGGATCATCAAACTCTTTTTGACCACCGCTTGTTGAAGCCAAGTACATCAAATTTTAATTTGCTATCAAGAATGATGCCTAAATCTTTAATTTCAAAAACGCGGACAAGTGGTGAAGCATCAAGCACGTAGTGAGCAGTATGAGGGGTACCTCTACAAAAAGTCATGATTTTACATTTTGAACAATTTAAATTTAGTAAGTTATAAGGGCACCAAGCCGACAGTGAACCCAAGTCCGACTGTAGTAAGTTACATAGAGAATCATCATTATAGGTGAAACATAGCTTTACATCATCAGCAAACATATAAACACGAGAGTTAGTAATAACAGCAGGAAGATCGTTAATAAATAGATTAAATAGCATTGGTCCCATGTGACTCCCCTGAGGAACACCAGAGGTAACAAAAATAGATTTGGATACAGAAGATTTAAAAAATACTTTTTGTGTTCGGCCACACAAGTACTCAGAAAGCCACGACAGGAGTTTTGCTGGAAATCCAATAATATTTAATTTTTGAAGCAACAAAGAATGACTAACAGAATCAAATGCCTTACTAAAATCTGTGTAAACGACGTCAGTTTACATTTTGTCCTGAAACCCTTTGATAACAAGTGAGGTAAACTCAAGAAGGTTGGTGGTAGTAGATCTTCGCCTAACAAAACAGTGTTGATATGGGAATAAAATTGAACTACATATGTGCTGCAATTGTGAGCATATAATTTTTTCAAAAACTTTCGGAATGGCAGACAGCTTAGATATTCCTCTTTAGTTTTTAACGTTGGACTTAGAAGAATTTTTATGGAGTGAAATAATAAAAGATTCCTTCCATATACCAGGAAACACAGCTGAGTCAACTGACAAGTTAAATAAATTGTGTAAGGGTTTACAAAGTGAATCCGAACAATATTTAAGTATACAACCTGGCACTCCATCTGGACCAGGCAAGAAGCTGGGTTTGATAGAGTTAAGGTCGCCTAGCAGCGTACACTCAGTTATAACTGGGACATAAATGCAGTTTGACGCTTGAACTTGAAAAGGATAAGAATTATCGCAACTATATAAGCTCGATGAGTATACAGATTGAAAATACTCAGCAAAGAGATCGGCCACTGCCTGATCGGAATTTGCTTTTGTATTATCAAGGTAAACCGAGGATGGCAAGCAAGAAGATTTACGTTTAGAGTTAACAAATTTAAAAAACTGTTTCGGATTGCGGGAAAAGTTTGATCTGCAACGATTGAGATGATTGTTATAACAAATAGTGTTTACAGAAATAAAATTTGACTTTGCAATTATATACGAGGATAAATCTAAAGTATTTCCACATCTTTTACATTTTTTATAGGATCTTGTTTTCACGTTTTTTAATTTTGAGAGTTCCCTCGTAAACCAAGGTGGTTTATTTTCACTTAAAGGAACAGTGAGGGGAACACATATATCCAAATACGAATTCAAAGTCCTGTAAAAAATGGCAATGGCAGTTTCTATATCAGTACAAGAATAAAGTTGAGACCAATTAGTATGCTGAAGAAGGTCATTCAATTTAGTAAAGTTAGTTTTACGAAAACATAGGGTCTTTAAACAATTGTTAGATGTTGATCTAAGGTTAAAAAGTTCAAATGAAAGTTCTAAAGTTGGATGGTAGGTATCTTCAGGAAGCACTTGAGGGGATACTCTACTAACATTACTACAATCAGAATCAGAAACGAATATCAAATCTAACATTTTATTACTACTGTTATGCACCCTGTTAACTTGTGATAGGCCTAACTCTAAAAGGCCCTCGATAAAATCATCAGAAGTGGCCGGTAATTGCGCCGGAGATGTGTCATTCACAGACCATAACACATGTGGCAAATTAAAATCACCAACCACTATAAGTTGATCCATATCCGTCAACAACGACGACACAAGCTGCAGGGCATTCAGATGGGATATGTAAATGTTAATATCAGAATTGGGAGGAATATATGAACAAGTAATATACAGTGAGCGGCCTCTAAATAATATTTTAACACATATGAACTCAATATCCGGATGATCATGAGATTGAATCTGTTCGGAGGAAATACAAGAATTAACAGCAATGAGAACACCGCCCCCCTTGCAGGAGGTGCGATCGCATCTGTACAGGTTATACTTATTAGGCAAAACGGAATAATCAGATATATCAGGTTTTAACCAGGTTTCTGTCAGTGCAAATATCTGAGAATCAAAGGATAAGCTGTTTACATTATAATAAAAATAATTAAGTTTAAGATAAAATTTAAAATTATATGTAGTTCTGACAGTAAATTAAGGTTGAAAAAATTATAAAGTTAACGTTAAAGCGTTAAAGTTACGTGTGGATCTAATGGGAACATTTAATTTTATTCGACTTAGAAGAACTGATGAGTCAATTTCACCATTAAGTAGATTAGTGATAAATACTACACCATGCATAATTCTACGGTTAAACAGGGAAGGAAGATTAATTAAAAGAAGTCTACTTGAATAGGGGGGTAGGTCTATTCCAGGAATCCAGTTAAAACATCTGAGCAAAACAGAAGAAATTTCCTCTGCACAGATTCAATTCTATCCTGGTGTATCCCATATTGCGGGGACCACACACAAGATCCATACTCCAGGATGGGACGTACCAATGATGTATATAGCGTTTCAGTGGTGTAGGGATCATCAAACTCTTCTGACCACCGCTTGTTGAAGCCAAGTACATCAAATTTTAATTTTCTATCAAGAATGATGCCTAAATCTTTAATTTCAAAAACGCGGACAAGTGGTGAAGCATCATGCACGTAGTGAGCAGTATGAGGGGTACCTCTACAAAAAGTCATGATTTTACATTTTGAACAATTTAAATGAAGTAAGTTAAAACGGCACCAAGCCGACAGTGAACCCAAGTCCGACTGTAGTAAGTTACATAGAGAATCATCATAATAGGTGAAACATAGCTTTACATCATCAGCAAACATAAAAACACGAGAATTAGTAATAACAGCTGGAAGATCGTTAATAAAGAGATTAAATAGCAATGGTCCAAGGTGACTCCCCTGAGGGACACCAGAGGTAACAAAAATAGATTTGGATACAGAAGATTTAAAAAATACTTTTTGTGTTCGGCCACACAAGTACTCAGAAAGCCACGACAGGAGTTTTGCTGGAAATCCAATAATATTTAATTTTTGAAGCAACAAAGAAGGACTAACAGAATCAAATGCCTTACTACAGTCTGTGTAATCGACGTCAGTTTGCATTTTTGCCCAAAACCCTTTGATAACAAGTGAGGTAAACTCAAGTAGGTTGGTGGTAGTAGATCTTCGCCTAACAAAACCGTGTTGATAAGGGGATAAAATTGAACTACATAAGTGCTGCAATTGAGAGCTTATAATTTTTTCAAAGACTTTCGGAATGGCAGACAACTTTGATATACCCCTATAGTTTTTAACGTTGGACTTAGAACAACTTTTATGAAGTCGAATAATAAAAGATTCCTTCCATATACCAGGAAACACAGCTGAGTCAACCGATAAGTTAAATAATTTATGTAAAGGTTTACAAAGTGAATCCGCACAGTATCTAAGTATACAACCTGGCACTCCATCTGGACCAGGCAAGAAGCCTGGTTTGATAGAGTTAAGGTCACTTAGCAGCGTACATTCAGTTATAACTGGGACATATATACAATATATACAAGTGTTTACAGAAATAAAATTAGACTTTGCAATTATATACGAGGATAAATCTATAGTATTTCCAGATTTTTTAAATTTTTTATAGGATCTCGATTTCACGTTTTTTAATTTTGAAAGTTCCCTCGTAAACCAAGGTAGTTTATTTTCACTTGATAGAACAGTGAGGGGAACACAGTTATCCAAGTGCGAATTCAAAATCCTGTAAAAAATGCAATGGCAGTTTCTATATCACTACAAGAATACAGTTGTGACCAATTAGTATGTTGAAGCAAATCATTCAATTTTGTAAAGTCAGTTTTACGAAAGCAACGTGTCTTTAAAGAATTGTTAGATGATGGTCTAAGGTTAATAATTTCAAAGGAAAGTTCTAAGGTTAGATGGTAGGTATCTTCGGGAAGCACTAAAGGGTGTACTCTACTAACGTTACAACAATCAGAATCAGAAACAAATATCAAATCTAACATTTTATCACAACTGTTACGCGACCCGTTAACTTGTGATAGGCCTAACTCTAAAAGGCCATCGATAAAATCATCAGAAGTGGCCGGTAATTGTGCTGAAGATGTGTCATTCAACGACCATACAACATGTGGCGTGGCATCAAAATTTTAGCTGAAGATCTGTGTATGATGTCAATTGCTATCCTCATACCAAATTTGGTGACTCTAGCTCAAAAATAGTAAAATTTGGGGGAAAGGTGGTTGAGTGTGGTAAGGGGGGGTGTGGCATCCAAACTTTTGCTTCAGATCTATTTATAATGTCAATAGCTATTCTCGAACCGAATTTGGTGACTCTACCTCAAAGTTAGTAGAATATGGTGGAAGGGTGGCTGGGGGCTGGCATTGGGGGGCGCGTGGCGTCAAAAGTTTTGCTGCAGATCTATTTATGATGATAATTGCTATCCTCATACCAAATTTGATGACTCTAGCTCAAAGTTAGTAGAATATGGTGGAAGGGGCTTTGGGCTGGTATGGTGGGGGGGGGGGGCGTGGCGTCCAAAGTTTTGCTGCAGATCTATGTAGGATGTTAATTGTTATCCTCATACCAAATTTGGTGACTCTAGCTCAAACACTATGGAAGATACACGCACTACCGTTTTTAGCGAAGCGTTGGGGTGGTTGAGGGCGGATAGGGCAGTATAGATGGGCGTGGCATCCATTTTTTGAATTTGGTTGGGGATCGTCAACACCTATCTTGCTACCAAATTTGATGACTGTAGCTCAAAAACTGTAGAAGATATTGTAATTTTTAGTGTTAAACTGCGGGGGCGGGGGCGGAATGGGTGGGCGTGGCTCCAAAATTTTTGATGAAGTTTTTTGGGGATTGATAGTAGCATTTTCTCCCAAATTTGGTAGTTCTAGCTGTAAGGGGTTGCGAAATAGCTGGATCTATCGATTTTGCTTTATCGAGCTTATCGATTTGCCAGCCCCCTAGTTATCGTATAACTCCAATCTTAACACTTTAATTTACTATGCCATAGATAAAGACATTTCCAAAGTTTCAAGTCTCTAGCTTGAAGTGTGTGGAAAAAAGTTGTGTTCATACAGACGGACAGACGGTCAGACGGACAGACACCATGACGGACATTGCACAAACCCAATATTCTCTTTACCTTCGGTATCGAGTATAATTAAATATAAATGCCTCTTGGAAATTGTCTTTTGCTTGACATGCTGAGAAAAGATGAGTTGGAAAAAGAAAAGATTGAGCACCGGCTACTTAGAAGCGCATCGGATCCACTAATGGCTTGACAGCACGTAAGTTATTTTTAGCCTTGCCAAGTATTGACAATATCAAAGTTTTCACACGTTTTTGACGCTGTCAAGAAACTTATTACACAAATTATTTTTATATAAAGGCCTGTACGCAGATGACCGTACAGCGTACGGACCGTAAAAACTTCATATAAAAAAAATGGTCTCGTACAGCGTACGGCTCGTAATAACATAACGCAGTCCGCAGCACTGTTAGTTACGGGCCGTAAGGCAGTGTTGAACAATGAAAATGTTAATATGTTATTGCTTCCGTAAATGGCTGTCTGCACCTATTTGCGGAAGCTAAAAGTGCAAAACAATGTCAACACGGAAGAGCCGTTTTGTTAATTTCGAGGAAGAGAGCGACAAAATTGCGCTAATTAAGGCAATGGAGTGTCGGCCAAACAAGTCGCACATGTACACATGTATATTAAATACTTACATCTCGGGTAAATCTCCCATGTTCTGCTCTTCCCATTAAATATGGATTCACCCAAATGCGTCTCTGGCGTTTTACTTTTGCAGCATCCCTCCTTTTTACCAAAAGTGCCAACAGTGTGGTGTTGGTTGCGCACATTAAAGACAATATTTTATGCTCTTCGCTATCCATCTTTATAATAATTTAATTGATTCAAATGTAAACAAGCAACGAAACACAGTTGCTTTCCGATTTATTAAAAGAAAGTATTCGACCAACCGCCACAATATGTGAATTTTTCAACACTTCTCGCTACTGTCAGTAAAGTTTGTGTATTACGGTTCGTACGCTGTACGGGCCTTCTGCGTACAGGCCTTAAGTGGAAAACTATTTGGCATTAAAAATTTGTTAAAAGCGTTTGACGTTGAATTAACCAAACAGTATGCAAAATTCTAGTGAAATATTGTGCCACTCTACCCGTAATGCCTTTTTAAGGTTTTGGGGTGGTGTATCAAAGAATTTTGAAGCAAATAGTAGAGGAGGCCGTAAAAGAAAAACTTGACAAAGAGCAAACCATGTCCAACTTTTTATCGGTAACGTAAAGCTTTAAATTTTAAAAACATTTCACTATAGAAAATGAAAGTTATTTATCGAAACTGGTTGAGAATAAAAGTATATATAGAAAATTTAATTTTAGTCAAGAAAGCAACAAAGACTTACAAAGTGACTCAAAAATACCATGTGTCTTTATCAAACAAGTTCCATATTTCACAAGGTGTGATATTTACGTGACCACCCGAAATACAAAGTAAATTCAATAGGTGTTTAAAGAACATAGTGAATTAATGCAAAAGGTAGCAGAGCTTCTTAAATGCACAATAGTTTAAAACGCAATGTACGAAACCACCTTGACAATAAAGCCTTTGCACTTAGAAAACATTTTTAAAAATTATATATGTTTTTAAATTCATGCTAATCGCTCATTTTCTGTACCTGTTTGAAAAAGCGTTTGCCCTGATCTCTGAAATGGATAAACAAATTCAATGGTTTCTTGCAAATGTATTTACACTCACTCGTATATCTTTGCGTGCACCCCTAAAACTTTTCAAAATCAAACTTTAAACAGAAATTGTTCAGTCTATTATGCAAATATTTAACCAATTCTTTTTTAAAACGTAACTTTAGTTTATTGTCTTCTGTATAATGTTTAATATTAGCTGCGAACACCTCCCCAGAGTCCTGATCTCAGCCCTATTGAGCATTTGTGGGATCTTCTTGAGAGAAAAATCCGAAAACACTCAATAACATCAAAAAAAATGCTCAAGGATGTAATTGTGGAGGAATGGGGAAAAATTACTGCAGAGGTGACACAAAAACTCATTGATTCCATGCCAAGACGCCTTGCAGAGGTTTTGCAAAGAAAATGATACCCTACAAGCTATTAAAAATGGTTTTCTTTTAAGTCTAAGTACACTGTACGCAGACTTTTGCGTGTACATTTTTTCGTTGTATTTAGTTTAAAATAAATAATTAAACCGGAAAGCGGAAACCCGCTCTCTGGAGCACTATATATGATATATGTCCGTCCAAAAAATGCGCGTTCGTACTTACAGACTTACAGCATATCGGACAATGCACTAACTCTTTACCTTCGGTATCAAAGATTAAAAAAATACAGGTGAACCCGGTAATTAGAAGCCGGGCCACAAAATCAAAAAAAAAACAAGTAGAAACGTTGCAGTCGGACACACCCGACTGCGGTATACTCGATACCAGTAGTAAAACAGATTAAAAGAGAGCTGATTGCAATGGTGGTTGGATACGGCAGGGGTGTACGCTGCCTCAAAGATTGTCTGGTGCAGATGGGGATGCCAAAAAGCTATCTTCCTTCCAAATTTGGTGACTCTAGCTCAAAGTTAGAAGCATATGGTGGATGGTAGGCTGGGGGAGGTATTGTAATTTTTTAAAAATTTTAGCTGAAGATCTGTGTATGATGTCAATTGCTATCCTTATACCATATTTGGTGAATCTAGCTCAAAAAAAGTCAAATTTTGGGAAAGGGGGGCTGGGGTTGGTAAGTGGGCGCGTGGCATCCAAACTTTTGCTGCAGATCTATTTATGATGTCCATAGCTATCCTCAAACTGAATTTGGTGACTTTAGCTTAAAGTTAGTAGGATATGGTGAAGGGGGGACTGGGGCTGGTATGGGGGGCGTGGCGTCCAAAGTTTTGCTGCAGATCTATTAATGATGTTAATTGTTATCCTCATACCAAATTTGCTGACTCTAGCTCAAAGTTAGTAGAATATGGTGGAAGGGGGGCTGCGGGCGGTATGGGTGGGTGGCGCCATCCACATTTTTTGGGTTTCTTCATCACCTATCTTGGGACCAAATTTGGCGGCTCTAGCTCAAAAAATGTGGAAAATATAGGCGTTTTTGATTTCAAAATTCAGGGGCTCGGAACGGGGGGCGTGGCTCCAATTTTTTGATGCAGTTTTTTGGGGATCGTTAATAGCTATCTTCCCAATAAATTTGGCGACTCTAGCTTTAACGCTTTGGAAATAACACGCATTCCCGTTTTTAGTGAAGCATTGGGGCGGTTTGGGGCATCTTGGGCTGTATGGATTGGCGTGGCATCCAAAGTTTTATGCATTTTTTTGGGGGCTATAAGCACCTAATTTGGCACAAAATTTTGTGGCTGTAACTAAAAAACTGTAAAAGAAATAAGCATTTCTGTTTTTAAGGTGCGGGGGGGCTGGGGGCGGAATGGGTACGTAGGGCTCCAAAACTTTGATGCAGTTTTTGGAGGGTCGTTACCAGTTATCTACCTACCACATTTGGTGACTCTAGCTCAAACACCACCGAAGATACACGCACTACCGTATTTAGCGAAGCGTTGGGGTGGTTGAGGGCGAATAGGGCAGTATAGATGGGCGTGGCATCCAAAAATTTTATGAATTTGGGTGGGGTTCGTCGACACTTATCTTGGCACCAAATTTGATGGCTCTAGCTCAAAAACTGTAGAAGATATGGTAAATTTTAGTGTTAAACTAAGTGGGGGCTGGAGGCGGAATGGGTGGGCGTGGCTCCAAAATTTTTGATGCAGTTTTTTGGGGATTGTTAGTAGCTATTTTCTCCCCAAATTTGGTAGTTCTAGCTGTAAGGGCTTGCGAAATAGCTGGATCTATCGATTTTGCGTTATCGAGTTTATCGATTTGCCAGCCCCCTAGTTATCGTAGAGCTCCAATCTTGACACTTTAATTTACTATGCCATAGAAAAAGACATTTGCAAAGTTTCAAGTCTCTAGCTAGAAGGGTGTGGAAAAAAGATGCGTTCATACAGACGGACAGACGGACAGACGGTCAGACGGACAGACACCATGACGGACATTGCACAAACCCAATATACTCTTTACCTTCGGTATCGAGTATAATCAAGTGGAATTGATGCAGTCGGACGCTACAGATTGAGGTATAGTCGATACCTGTATTAAAATTGGGGCCTGATTGCAATGGGGTGCGGATGGGGCAGGGGTTTACGCTGTCTCAAAGTTTGCCTGATGCAGATGGGAATGCCACCAGCTATCATTCTTCCAAATTGTGTGACTCTAGCTCAACGTTTGTAAAAGGTGTGGGAAAGGCTAGAAACAGAATGGGTTGGCGTGGCTTCAAAACTTTGAAAACACTTTTTGAGTCTCTTGTATCTATTTTCTCACTCAATTTGGTAGTTCCAGCTGCAAGTATGTGCGAAACAGATGGATTTACCATTTTACGGATGGACAGACACCCCGACGGACCAAATCCAATGTTCTCTTTACCTTCGGTATCAATAATAAAAATCTTTTACAGGTAATAAGCGAGAATCATAAATTTTGTTAAGAAGATAGCCAACGACTTCCCTCAAAGATCTGCATCTAACTCTTAATTTTGTGACAATATAGCTAGTAAAACTCTTAAAAAGAGAGCCGAAGGCCTGGACGCTAGCGCTCTTTAATTTTACTTAGCTTAGCTTTAATATTCTTAGGTATTATAGCTAATTTAAAAAAAAAAAGAAAAAAACTTAAAAGATCTGCATCAAAGAACATAGACGTATCTTATTGCAGTCAGGCCGTTTTTTATTAATTGAGAACGGCCTGATTTGGACAAAAAGTAGTTATAAATAAACAAATACAAAGGCTCTAGTGGGGAGAGCCCGACTAGAAGATACCCTCAACCCAGTTGCCAAAAATAGTTTACTCCTCTCCGGTGTTTCTTAACCGATTTAGAAATTTTGAGAAAAGTTCTATGGCTACCCCTTATTTCAACCCCTATTTTAACATTTTCCAAATTCAATAATTTTTGTAATCGATTCCATGTGTATATCGGAAACCAGAATAGTTATCGATAATTTAAAACAAACGTGTTCTGCTTATGGTATAGAAGAAGTTATATTCAAAACCTGAAGTCTCTAGCTCTTGTAGTCTCTGAGATCTACGCGTTCATTCAGACAGAAAGACTGACGTACAAACGGTCAGGGCCGTATTGACTCGGCTGTTGATGCTGATCAAGAATATATACTTTATGGGGCGGAGATGCTTCCTGTTATGATGCCTGTTACATATTTTTTCACAAAACCGTTATACCCTTTTAACCCATTTTATGGGTTCAGGGTATTGCAGCAAATGGTGGTGTGATGGTATTGCAGCAAATGGTGGTGTGATGGTATTGCTTAGCAGCAAAAAAAAGGACAACCTTGTCTTTACAGATTTTGATAATTTTTTTTTATGTAAATGTTTTTTAAAGTTGGTACCGAAGGTAAAGAGAAATAATTGAACAACTTTCTAAAATTATTAATGACTTGAGAAAAAAATTAAGACATTATCATAAGATATTTTTTGACAACCAACTTTCCGTTTTGACGCAAGTAAAATCATTTTTTAAAAAATCTATAAGTTAAAAGAAAATGTAAATTGTATCCATATTACTTCTACAGCGTGCTTTTGATATAACGCGATTTTACTAGCGAATTACATGAATGATTTTGTTAACAAATTACATTTATAACAACTTAGTTATAAGCGCGGTTATAAGTAAAAAACGCATTAAACTACAAATTTTCCCAGGCTTGCTAAGTGCTTAAAAGCAAACTGTACACACACAAGGTACACATTTTATTTAATTTTAGTATATAAAACACGTTGTTGCTCAGCTGCTTTTAAACCGATTGAGCGCAGTGGCAAATGAAAAGAGAGGCACACGTGCATGCGCTCCCAGAACGCTAACCGCTGAGCGAAGTACTTTGGCTCTTAGCATTTCATTTGCCAGCGCTCGCTCGACTCGTTGACAACGCGTATTCACTGTCTGTGCTCTGTGTGTGTGTGTGTGTGTGTGTGTGTGTGTGTGTGTATATATATATTAATATAAAATATGGGCTCTTCGAGTGCCTTGTGTATGTTGTGTGCGATTTCAGTTTATTTCTAAATATAGAAAACAGAATAAATGCGGATGTGTATTAATTTCGCTGAGGTGCGCTTTTTTGCCTCTCTCTAGTCAACCTTTTTAAATGTCTAAGAAAATATCGTTAAGAAGTGTTAAGGCACGCCAAAATCTGATAATAAAAATTCAATAAAATAATGAAACGAAAATTTAAGTGTTCATCATTTGAGTTCATAAACATTTAATTTTTATTTGTGTCTACATAAATTTAAACAAAACAAACCATCTTTTTTCTTTTTGATACACAAATTCTTTAGTTGAAAGTGAAAGCTGCTTCTGTGATTTGCTGCATTAATCAAGTCCAAAAAAACAAACAATCAAATGTATGTTGCAAAATGTTAACATATGTTACCCAACCGTGCCACAAAGGCATTAAACTTTAAATCACAATTTGATAAAACGTTGTTCAATGACCAAAATGCCAAAATGCTTTTGCAGCAGCGATTCAGTAACAAAAACTCCAGTAGGACAAAAGCAACACACACAATTAGCGGCAACAGCAATAATAACAAGAACAATAATACCACGCACGCAAAATTACCAAATCTCACCAACAATCACAAAAGTTTTTTTAAACTGCGCAGTACTTTAAAAGCAAGCCAAGAAACAACAGCAACAACGAACGACAACAACAACAAAAACTTATTGCTTGTCGAAACTCTGGAGGAGACTACAACAGCAGTGGAGCTGCGGTCTGCGGCTGCCGCCGTTACTGCTTCCGCTGAGAAAGGCTTGCATTATCGCACCTATACCACTCTGCGCAGTAACTCTTCATCGGCCATTTTAGCAGAAGCTGGGCTTCTGGGCAACAGTCCCAGCATTCTCTGTGCCCGCCCGCGCACTCTAAATGTGCATAATGTTTGCCAGACGCCAGCGCAAATAACGCAAATATTTTTTGGGTATGTTTTATTTTAGATTTTGTTTGTCGATTAAAATGTTCTGTATTGACTTTGACCATTATTGTTATTTATATTGAAAAACTCGCTTATATAATTGATTATGACATATGCGCTATAAATTCATTTGGATCCTTTCTTTTTACCACGCTTAAAGTAAACAGTCAAAACGTCGTATATTTATGTATGTATCTGTATATTATGGTGTCCATTATGTGGCCGAAAATTTTGGAATTAGGAATCAAAGATAGCACCAATACAAACATCAAGTTTTGCATATTTTCAAGTGAATTTTTACTCATAATGCTAAGACATTTTCCCCTAAACGTAGAGTATACGTTTTTATTGATACGATAAATGAAATTTTTTTTTTTAATTTGTTAAAACTGTTAAAATCATTTGAATGAAATAAAAGCCCCCATTTGTTTAAAATATTTAACTTATTAATATTTTTTTAATTATCATTCAAAAAATTAACCTGCTTACCGGCTTTTAAATTATGAGATTATCTTTGAGATATTAGCAACGTTTTTGACGTAAAATACGTCTCACTTTTCAGTAATGAGTGTGCTATCCAAAAAAGTTGTTGTGTAAAATGGGATTTCACAAAATCGCTCATTGCTCATGAACTAATAGATAGATTTTCCTCAAATTAATTTAATTTTGAAGCCAAGGTTTCATCCTTTATTTTAAACTTTATATTTATATATGTAGTGATTACATTTTCTATTAAAAAATGAGACCAAACTTAAAATTGCTCTAGCAATCTCAATAATCAATCAATTACTCTGATTTTTTAAGTTTTTAAGATTTAAGTTGAGATGAGGTAAACAAACATTCCCACATTCAATTTTTAAATACTTTTGCCAAATACACCCAACTCTCTTTTTACACAGTACATATGTTCCTCAGAAACCCGTGTAAAAAGAAACACAGTAAAAAGAAAGTTAGGTGTATATAACTTTTTAAGTCAAAAAATCAGTCCATAAATCACTACTTTTTTTCAAATGAGAATTGCTCTAAAACTCAACGATGAAATCGATTTTTAATATAAAATAGACTTTAATTCCCTTCGTTTGATATATACTCGGATATGACCGATAGATTCTAAATGTTGAAATATCAATAACCCTAGACGGTCATCGTTATTTTTATAACGTAAGGATCATCGTTCGTCCAATCGACGACGTAATTTTTAAAAATCCTTTAAACAATCCTATGCATGAAAACTCACAAAACATGTTAGTTTTGTTTTATTTTATTAATATATTTTTAGAAAAAAAAAAAAACGATTTCAAGTCGCTTTCCTGCAGTCTTTTGTTTAGAAATAAAAATTTCACAGCTCTTCTCCACTTGGCTTGTTTAACAAAAAATCTTAAAAAATAACAAAATAAAAAAAATTTATTTACTTATTAAAAGTATATTTTTTATTAAAATTAATGCTTTTTTCTAAAATAGGAACACGGTTTTAGGTACATAACTTTTCATTTTGAGCAAGAGGCTTGATGCTCCCCACATGTGTGTTTTCTAAATTTTTTGCAGGATGATTTTGTCATACGTCGCTTAGCGGAAGGGCAAATAGCAGAGATCTTGCAATTTTTTACATTCGTTTCACGATTTTCAACTTCAGCTTTCTCATCAGTAGCAATTAAATTTTAAATATTTGGTATATCAAGTCTGTCTGCCATATAACTTTTGACAAGGGCAGAATACAATTGTTTCATTCAAGCCGCGCGACTGAGGGGTGTTTGATTTGTTTGAAACAAATTATGTGAGTCAATAATATAACAGTTTATAAAAGTCATATTCAGTATCCGAAAAAAGAAGCATACTGGCCATCTATTTGTTTTGCGTGAAAAGCTCAGCTCAACAGACACTACACATTTGGTCAAAAGTGTCAACACCACCTTTTGTTTTGTTGTAGAATTCGATCATGTAAAGTTTGTTAGATTTCGGATTGACTGATTCTTCTTCATTGCAAGATGACAATTAATATACTTCGGGTGTTCACTTTGTGTTGCAAAAGTGCGAAAGTGCAAAATTGCAACACTGCTGTCGTGAACACTCAATTTAACGAACAAGTATTTTAACTTTGCACAAACAGCTGTTCGCTATCGTTTTGAGAAATTTAATTTACTGCTTACAATAAAAAATGCCGTTTAAGCGTTTAAAGCGTGAAAGATTCACTTATAGAATGGACAGCATCCCAAGCAATTCAGGAAATTGAAGCAATTGAAGGTTTATAGGTCGAAATGTAGTATGTTGTAGGTTAAGTATATGAGCTAAAAATTGTTGAAGCTGATGAATCGGCCATAAAGTCAAAAACAACATCATCCTTAACACTCGGTGTGTCCAAAGTCGAGGATGACTCTTGCTTCACAGGTGCCATTGTTTCGCGGACAAAACCAACCCTCATTTACTTTTAGCAGCCGCTCACAATTAACAGCTGTTTGTTTTGATTACACACCTAAAATTACCCCAAAAAATACCAGAAAATTGCTTGTATTGTGCAACACTTTTTCACTTTTGTATCAGTTTTTAGCACTGAAATCGTTTCGAATTAAGTACTTTTTACTTCATTCGGTTGCTGCCAACCGACGATCAGCTGTTTTCTACAAACGCAGCCAACTTAACGCTGGTCATTTATTTATGTTTTCCATATATTCCGTTCGGTTTCGAATTCCGTTGTATGTGACAACAAGCCTTAAGTTTGTTGTCGTAGCAAAACATTGAAGTGTTAATTTTACGACCCTTTATGTTTTTTAATTCGCTTGGAATTTCTTTTTTATCAGAACGGAGAGTACCAACAATTGTAAGCTTATATATTTCGCAAGAGGGACTGACGTAAGCCAGTTGTCCATGTTAACGTTTCTATTTTAGCCATGTACAGTTTTTGTCAATTTCTTGACATAGTACTCACCAAGTGAAAGATTAGTTTTATTTGAGCCTTTTCCCAAATACGGCATAGCGTTATTCATGTATTTTGTGGCACTATCGCAGATCATAACCCTTTTGATCTCATATTTTGCTGGCTTGTTGGGAATGTACATTTGCCCCTGAATTCTAGTAGTTGTTCGTCAATGGTAAGATACTCTCCAGGAGTATAAATATCCCGGCATTTTTGGATAAAAATCTCCCAAATGTTTCTGATTGGAGCAAACTTGTCTCCAATCAATTGATTTCGCAAAGATTTATCGTCGAATCGAATACAAGCAATAAGGAACTTGAATCTTGCTTTGGTCATTATGGAAATATATGTCATTCCACAGAAGTATCTATCAATTATTTCATCTGCAGACAAATGTTCGTCCTTTTTGACAGCTGTCTATATCCATATTCCGAACAACGAAAAATTTTGCTTTGTTTGGGCTTCATTTAATGTTTCAAGTAAGGTTGACTGCCGATTAGCAATTTCAACGTTTGTCCATTGAACAATATCGCCTATGATCTCTGGTGTGATAAACACTTCGAAGCACTTCAGTCAGTCTGTTACATTTCTGCATGCGCGCGTTGGTCCCCGAGCTTGATGAACAATGTTTAGACCATAACGATGAATCTTGCCTTTTGGGTTGACCGCTAATGTTTGTTCTTTTCTCGTAAAATGGTTTTATTGAATGATATTATGCTTGACTTGGCTTTCAATAGATGAAAAGGTATATTATCTTCATCGACGGAATCCTCTGCTGAACTCGCGTCCTCTTCATTTTCCATATCTTCATCAGATTCAACTTCAATGTCGTCTAGGCCATAATCCGAAGCATCTTCTGGTTCGTAACCGTCATCACACATGGCAAGAAATTTTGCAATTTCCTCGTAGGTGAATTTTTTTTGTAGCACTTATCTTTTATTTTCACTGCACCAACCCAAATTAGAAGTGATAAGAAAATTTTGTATGTTTCCTTTCAAACGAAAAACTGACACAAAGTTCATCAATCGTTGTTTCGACCAAACACGTTTCAAAATTATATACTTACGCGCAGCGTATGAAGCTTAATCAACTACGCACAGCAACAACACAAAAGCAACAAATGCTATTCCAAAAATCAGCTCAAAGCAATTGGACATAAACGAGAAAAACAGCAAAATGTAAACCAGGGTTAAGATATTCGGTCATTATTCAATTTTCATACATAAATTCTTGCGTGCCAGGGGTGTAAATGAACAAGTTCAGCTTAAGCGTCAGTTCCAAACAAAAATTATATCGCAATAAAATATTTTTACCGCAATTTTAAAAATTCAGAAAATTGCTTGCAAGTTTTCGAAATCATGTTTTATTGTTTTTGTTGCACATTTCATTATGGTTTTGCACCAAAACAATTAATATTAATTAATACGTTCAAAAATATCATATAAACTTTCGGGAAATAAACTATCGATAGTCAAGAAATCAAGTGTATCATTAATGAATTACATATCGAACTTTTCCTTCCACAAACCAACCATTTCAAAAATCACATATCAAATATAAAACAAAAATACAATTTTAGATTTAATTATGTAGAAATTTGATTTAATAAATTATATCATATTTATATTACAAGTTAATGTTTGCATTATTTATATCAGAGATGCTAACCAGTGTTGCAGTAAAAAGCCAAAAATTAGACAGATGACAAGATGACAAACACAGTTAAAATAAAACGTCTATGTGGTTGTTGTTATTAGGCTTCCGCATCATAATTTTTTTGCACAAGGACAGACGTGCTGTACGGATAACCTATACGCGCGTGTGATCTAACACAAGCTATAATTTTTTGCTATTCGTTGCCATGTTGTATTCCTTAAGAGTCCTCAACTGCTAGAGCAGATCAGTTTTTCCACAAGAAACTACCTCTGTAAAATTAATATTTTTACACCATGTTTACTTAATATTTTAAAAACTATTTTAACCGTCGATTTCGTACTTATATTTTTTTTAAATAGTTTATTTATTTATTTATTTAATGTCAGCTATGAGCAGCTGACAAATCAAAATTAATTATAATTATAATATTAAAAAGCATAATTGAATTAATTAATTAAAAAACATATATTACATATTTTTCTGAAATAAAATTCAAAATTAAGATTAAAAATTTAAAAATTTAACGTTAAAGCTCTGGGAAATTCAACATAAAAATAACTGGTCCAACATTTGTTGCGAGGATTGGGAAAAACCCAGAAAAACCCAATCAGACCAGTGGAAGATTATTGATTAGTGGTTATGATTAGATAAGGCAAAAAGGATAGATCGTTTTAGTACTGGAATTGAGGTCTCCAAAGAGTTACGGCAATAAAGCCGGTTAAAGTCTGAACAAATAACACGAAATGGTTCATGAATTAAATAGTTGCTCGAGCACCGATCGAGGCTAAGTGGTGTGAAGTAACGGGTGGATCTAATTGGAACAGTTAAATTTATACGACTCAAAAGAACTGATGAGTCGATTTCTCCATTAAGTAGATTAGTGATGAATACTACACCATGTATAATTCTACGGTTCAAGAGGGAAGGAAGATTAATTAAAAGAAGTCTACTTGAATACGGGGGTAGGTCTATCCCAGGAACCCAGTTAAAAATTTTAAGCGCAAACAGAAGAAATTTCTTCTGCACAGATTCGATTCTATCCTGGTGAATCCCGTATTGCGGAGACCACACACAAGATCCATACTCCAGGATGGGACGTACTAGGGATGTTTATAGCGTTTTAGTGCTGTAGGGATCATCAAACTCTTTTGACCACCGCTTGATGAAGCCAAGAACGTTTATGGCCTTATTGACCATCGACGATATGTGAGAATCAAATTATAACGTGCTATCAAGAGTGATGCCTAAATCTTTAATTTCGAAAACGCGGACAAGTGGTGAAGCATCAAGCAAGTAGTGAGCAGTATGAGGGGTACCCCGAAAAAAGGACATGATTTTACATTTTGAACAATTTAAATTTAGTAAGTTATAACGGCACCAGGCCGACAGTGCACCCAAGTCCGACTGTAGTAAGTTACATAGAGAATCATCATTATAGGTGAAACATAGCTTTACATCATCAGCAAACATATAAACACGTGAGTTAGTAATAACAGCAGGAAGATCGTTAATGAATAGATTAAATAGCATTGGTCCCATGTGACTCCCCTGAGGAACACCAGAGGTAACAAAAATAGATTTGGATACAGAAGATTTAAAAAATACTTTTTGTGTTCGGCCACACAGGTACTCAGAAAGCCACGACAGGAGTTTTGCTGGAAATCCAATAATATTTAATTTTTGAAGCAACAAAGAATGACTAACAGAATCAAATGCCTTACTAAAATCTGTGTAAACGACGTCAGTTTGCATTTTGGCCTGAAACCCTTTGATAACAAGTGAGGTAAACTCAAGAAGGTTGGTGGTAGTAGATCTTCGCCTAACAAAACAGTGTTGATATGGGAATAAAATTGAACTACATAAGTGCTGCAATTGAGAGCATATAATTTTTTCAAAGTCTTTCGGAATGGCAGACAACTTTGATATACCCCTATAGTTTTTAACGTTGGACTTAGAAGAATTTTAATGGAATGGAATAATAAACGATTGCTTCCATAAAGCAGTAAACACAGCTGAGTCAAGTGACCAATTAAATAATTTATGTAAGTGTTTACAAAGTGAATCCGAACAATATTTAAGTATACAACCTGGCACTCCATCTGGACCAGGCAAGAAGCTGGGTTTGATAGAGTTAAGGTCGCCTAGCAGCGTACACTCAGTTATAACTGGGACATAAATGCAGTTTGACGCTTAAACTTGAAAAGGATAGGAATTATCGCAACTATATAAGCTCGATGAGTATACCGATTGAAAATACTTAGCAAAGAGATCGGCCACTGCCTGATCGGAATTCGCTTTTGTATTATCAAGGTAAACCGAGGATGGCAAGCAAGAAGATTTTCGTTTCGAGCTAACAAATTTAAAAAACTGTTTCGGATCGCGGGAAAAGTTAGATCTGCAACGATTGAGATAATTTTTATAACAAAGTGTTTACAGAAATAAAATTTGACTTTGCAATTATGTACGAGGTTAAATCTTTTGTATTTCCTTATTTTTTTATATTTTTTATAGGATCTTGTTTTCACATTTTTTAATTTTGAAATTTCCCTTTAAAGGAACAGTGATAGTATTGATTAATCGATTTTTCAATAATTGTCTATTTTTTATAGAAATTATTTTATTTAAAAACACCTTCATGTAAAGTTGATATTTGTGCCAAGTAAAACAGACTTAATTTAAGGAAGCAATGACAATGCAGTAAATGTCCCCTTTTTGCAGTGACCAGCAATAAATCCGGATTTAAATCGAATTGAGGACATTTTGAGAAGCCATACAGCAAAGTCTTATGAGGGTGGAACGCAGTTTGATTCCTTGAAGGATCAAAAGCAGTCATTGTCCAGAAATTTGGAATAATCGACAGACATACATTTTTAAACTTAGTTCGATGGCCCACCGGTTCCCATTACGTCATAACATAAATTAGATTGTATTTCATCTTAATTTATTTTTCTAAGTACCTAAAAAAGGCTAATTTCCCTAAATTTATAGTCTTTTCAACTTAGAACAAATATCAACACGAAGCTGTTTTTAAATAAAATTATTCTAAAACAATTAACAATGGTTTATTGAAAAACCACGGTGCGTGTTTCTTTTGATATCTTTTAGTGTTCTATCTAGCACTTCAAAACTACTTATATGAGCCATTGTGCTTTCGTCCCAAACAATTTACTTACATTCTTTCAGTACTTGCGCCATGTTACTTTGTTTCGAAATATGTATTACAAAGAGTTGTTTCAGCTTGGTTTATATTAAGGCCAACTTTAATGTTGAGAGTGCCGTTTAACCGCCATTCAATAACGAAGCTGCTATTTCTGCGGAAGCGACGGATAGTGCTAAAAATCGTTCTTTTCGAATTGCAGTAGTAATTAGTAAATTTAATAAAAATGTTTTGCCGGTACCACCAGGAGCATCTAAAAAGAAGACTGCCTAAATTATTATTGACGCTTTTCATAATATGATCATGCTCAGGCGTAAGCAATGGTACGAAGTTCGGTACCTCTTGCGCTAAGGTAATGATATCATTGGTAGTTTCTCGGAGCAATTCTAGATTAATGTTGAGTCATTGGTCTCTATTGGGTTCTGCTAGACCATAGTTATTTAAAGATTGACCACCTAGCGTCTTTAATAAGCACTTTTGCTTGCATTTGTTTTTCTGTTTGATCGATAGTACATATCTTCAGATAGGCTCATTTCTCAAATAATTCTCCATACTGCTTCTGAGCTGCTTATATAACGTCCACTCTCATATAACGGAACTTCATACCTATTATTTTCAAGTCCAAATGCATCTTGATCACTTCCTTTATTAGCGTACTTGCAAATATATTTAATGTACTTTACTGAACTGCAATCTCTACACTAATATGAGCATGGAAAACTCGTAACAGTGTTGTGGGTACTACCCAAAGGTTATCAATTGTTTTGCTATTTTTTTTTACAACAAGACCGCCATTTTCTGGTATTCTTCGGCGGTATTGGGTTTGTGCAATGTCCGTCATTGTGTCGGTCCATCTGTCCGTCTGTATGAATGCAACTTTTTCCATACCCTTCATGCTAGAGGTTTGAAACTATGCAAATGTCTTTATCTATGGCATAGTAAATACGATCTGCATGTATTGCGACAGTTAAAGTTTCACCACCATCGGTGGCATTTTCTAAACTGCTATACATAAATATTGTTCTGATGCATCTTATTTAGTAACTGTTTAGGTTTTCCTAAATTCTTATTCATCTTCGCCAACAAAATAAATTTGCAAAAATTTAGGCACATCTTGTGGTTCTGGAAAAAGGTTTTCAATTAGGTGATATATCTGCCTCTGAACCTTAAAAGTTAGCATAAACCCACATTCAACGATTTTTAGTGCTCCAAATGACGTCATTGGAAAACAACTGTTGTATTTTCTGATGCGATCCATGAAATGCGCGTGATTTTGATGAATATCTATAATTAAGCTATTAAAGCTTAGGCATTGAATAATGAGGAAGAAGTTGTACTGTACTTGAACAACAAGACATTGCTGGTGTTTCGTCTTTCTATTTCAACGCATTACAATAAGTGCAAATATGAACAATTCCACCAATATTCAGACTCTTTTCTTCCTCGTATTATATTATATTGACGTAGTTCAGTCCTGATAGAGCCTTAGATTTCCATTCTTTACGGACAGGTGTTTCAGAAGTCCTCGCACTCTTCTTTTGTTTTCGTCTCGTTTCATTTGTGGCACAATTAATTCTTCATCACTTACATCGCTTTAATTAAGAACATACACATCAAAGTGACTGTTCGAAAGGTCGTTTGTGAAACGTTGTCTAATACGAGATGTATATTGCTTCCAATTTTCTCGTAAAGAAAATTTCAAAACAAAAATCATAAATTTTGTTGCCACCAATTCACAAAGCGACATTGACGAGACGTCTCCCCTTCATATTCGTCAGCACTTCTACAATTATCTCCTTTATCATTGTGAGTCAGGACCTTGCAATTGGCTCGATTACGCACTATAATTAAACACAGCTTTTCTCCTCGCAGTCATATCAGTTTGTATCTAGCTGTCACAAACGAGCCCACATAATTGACTTAATCATGAGCTATATATTCTTACCTTCTTCACATAACAAAACTATAACCATTAGAGGCAAAAGTCAAAACAGAGTGAAATTTAGGCGTTAACGCGTGAATCTGAATCGTGTGAGTTTTACGTTTACGTTAATTTCTCATCTAATTCGGTGTTTTTGGCTTCTTTTTTTATTGATATTTGCTATGCTCTAAGAGCACGACGCAACGTAATTTTTATTATTAGTTATGACCTCATCATCGATTATTGCTTCGACTGTGTGCAGTCGAAGTTGTCCAACCAGCTGCAACCTAACTGTAAACTTACCGGATGGGTAGTATTAAAAATTAGTTAAAATAATATTTAGTTCCTGAGCGTTATCAAAATATTAACCAACTTGAAAACCTGTTAAAACAAGATGTATGTTGCTTTGAAGGTAAAGAGTATATTTGGTTTGTGCAATGTCCGTCATGGTGTCCGTCCGTCTGTCGACGTACTGCCAACCCCGCGAGACTTGTTTTGCAAATGTCTTTATCTATGGCATAGTAAATTAAAGTGTCAAGATTGGGGTTCTACGGTAACTGGGGGGCTGGCAAATCGATAAGTTCGATGAACTCAAAATCGATTAATCCACCTATTTCGCACGCCCTTAAAGCTAGAGCTACCAAAATTGGGGAGAAGATAGTTACTAACATCTGCATCAAAAATTTGCATCAAAAATTTTGGAGACACGCACACCTATTCCGCCCCCAGCCACCCCGCAGTTTAAAGACATAAATGCCTATATCATAGATAGTTTTAGAGCTAGAGCCACCAAATTTTTTGCTAACATAGGTGACGACGACCCCCAACCAAATTGCATAAAAACTTCCGACGCCTATGCCATATAACCCTAGCCGCCCCGAACCACCAGAACGCATCGCTAAAAACGGTATTGCGTATATCTTCCAAAGTGTTTAAGCTAGACTCACCAAACTTGGTGGGAAGATAACTGTTACTGACCCCCAAAAAACTGCATCAAAGTTTTGGAGCCCGCTCACCCATTCCGCCCCCAGCATGCTCGCTGTTGATAAACAGAAATACAATTATCTCCTTTATCATTGTGCGTCAGGACCTTGCATTTGGCTCAATTACGCACTACATGCTCCACGATGAACTCTCAAACTTCTCTCGCGAATATGCCATCCATATAGACACAGCATGAAATAGACCGGAATAAACGCGCACCATCGCCAATAATTGGAATGACGGCGTTTGGTACTCATATACGCTCCAGACATGAGGTGCCATATCGTAAATAATAATATAATGAATAAGCAAAAATAAAAATTCACTGTAAACAGTAATATCACTAATCATATGATAGCAAGATTAGCCCCAATGGCAATAAAAATTGCAGTTTTTTCACACTTCAGTAGACTTAACAATTTGAATTGTCACAATTTTGTTTTTTTTTAACGTTTGCAATCAATATTGATTGGACAGCTAAACCATCAAATCATACGAAGAAGAAAGTGCTAAAATTGGCTAGTTTTTGGCTTATTAAGACTACAATTTTAAATATTTCGAGAATCGCTGAAGCACCCCATTAAGTAATTATTTTTAAAAGCTATCTGCATATGAAAAAATTATTTTTCTTATCATATGTAGGATATGAGCAAATTTAAATTTCTTATTGCAAAAAAATTAAATGAGGAAATATTTTAAAAGCTTAAACCTAAAATCAATTTAAATTTCTTGTCCTCGTTCAAATCTGGTTTCAAAATCTTGCCACGCCATTTTTCTATGGTGCGGAATTTGGAAAAATTCCAGTATCATCCATAATCCTCGCTCTCAAATTATCACTGCAAAATTTCATAAAAAAAAAATAAATTGACAGCCTGTGTCAGATCACACGGGCGCATAGGTTAGCCGTAGAATACGTCTGTCCTTGTGCAACAAAAATTATGAAGCGGTAGCCTAATAACAACAACCACATAGATGTTTTATTTTATTTTTAATTGTGTTTGTTGTCATTTGGCTAATTTTTTTCTTTTTACTGCAATACTGGTTAGCATCTCTGATATAAATTTAGCAAACATTGACTTGAAATAGAAATATATATTTACATAATTTATTACTTCAAAATTTGTGCATAATTAAATCTAAAATTGTATTTTTGTTTTATGTTTGAAATGTGACTTTTGATATGACAGGTTAGTGAAAGGAAAAGTATGATATGTAATTTATTAATGATACACTTAAATTTCTAGCAAATACTAAATCTATATTGGTTAGAGCTAAGGTGGTTGCTGCATTTTTAATATACTTTAATTTGAATTTTTCTTCCATAAATTCTGCAAATGAACAATCATTTGTCATTTCTAAATTTAAATCACCTACGATGAGCATGTCCACCTCGGTGTCAACTGTGAAATTCTTGTCTATTAGTGCAGTGAGGTGAGAATATTTCATCAAAGCAGAAAAAAGCATTTGTTGCTTGTTGTTTTGAGAAACATTTGGATGAAAGTACACAGAGCCAAGAATCAATTTTTTTTGATTATTAATTTTAATTTCAGACAGACAAATGTCGCCTACATCGCTATCGACCAGTTGCCTGTTTGAAATATCGATTGGAGTACAATATGTTAACATGGTACTTTTTGCATAGATTGCTACTCCAGATGCACGACGACGTTGCTGTAAATTATTAAAATGCGAAATTAATTGTTCAATATTCATTTAAATTAAATTAAATTAACTTAATTCACAGTAACTGTTCACAAGTTGCGAAAATCAGGGCTGCCACCGTAAAGACGAATTATCGATAGTTTAACTCACGATAGTTTATATGATATTTTTGCACGGGTATATTTATTGTTTTGGTGCAAAAGCATAATTAAATGTGCAACACAAACAATAAAACATGATTTCGAAAACTTGCACGCAAATTTCAGAATTGGGGTAAACATATTTTATTGTGTTATAATTGTTTGGGGCTGACGTTAAGCTGAGCTTGT
>JAWNNU010001489.1:0-191094 GCA_035044585.1 Scaptomyza polygonia
AATATAATAAAGCTGAAGAGTTTGTTTGTTTGTTTGAACGCGCTAATCTCCGAAACTACTGGTGCGATTTGAATAATTCTTTTTTTGTTGGATAGTCCATTTATCGAGGAAGGCTATAGGCTAAATAACATTACGCTATGACCAATAGGAGCAAAGACAGAGCGGTAAATGTGTAAAAAACGGGGAAAATTATTCATTTTTGAAGGCTTTCTTTGCGTGCGCTGCGAAAACGGTTCAAGATACACAAAAAATATGTATGAAAGAATTATTCCTCTATACATGACTAAAAAAAAGTCCGCGACGGCATATGTCTATCTTTTAAGGTTTAGTCACAATGACCGTTTTTATGGTACCAAATTTGGTCGAAATAATTTGTTTAAGTTGTATCAACATAATAATATTAATCTTTATTCAAATATAAATATAAATATGTTGTTGGTTAAGAGTACTTCATTGTGAATAAAATTGTCTTTGACATAGCTTAATTTCAACAAAAAACTTTAAAGATTACAATGATAAATAACTCCGAAACAAAACCAACTCGCTCTCTGCGCTCACTGCGCTGGCCGGCGCGGCGGGAGAGAGGCGGTGCTTGCGGGCAAGCCGGGAGGGGGGTGCAGCTCTACGAGATACCATGCCGCGCGGCTCACTCGCGCGGTCGGCTCCCTACTGAACGGTTGAGTACAGCGCTAATTTGTTTATCCGTTCCACGCGGACGAAGTCGCGGGCAAAAGCTAGTATATAATATATATTATTTATTTATTTATTTAATTTTTTTATTATACAATATTCTTAGTTTTGTTTGCTTTTTCGTTAATTAATTATTCTTTTAAAGTGCGTTCATCGGAATTTTTACTGTCCCGCTTCCCCCATTTAACGTTAACTATATAAAATAAAATTCAAAAATTCATCTATCCACGAGCCAAATGAAAGTACACAAAAACAACAACACCCGCATAAATGAAAAACAACAAACAAAAGCAACAGCATAAAAACATAAACAACAACAACAATGTGGGCTGCTGCATAGGCCGCAAAAAACAGATACAAAAACAACACAAAATACAATCCACACTTTATCCAATTCCAACTCCCCCCCTCCCTTGACTACCCAGCATTTTGTTATTCCACTGATTTACGACAATTGTTTTGTCACGTTGTCGATTGGAGAATTGCGAGAAAGAGCGAGCGAGCGAGTGAAAGAGAGAGAAAAGAGAGTGTGTAGAGGATTGTTAGAGGGGGAAGAAAGAGATTCTCTGTGGCAACGGCAGCTCGCAAAATGTCAATTGCCCCAAAATGGTTAAACACATTTTCAATAAGTTGTTAGGCGTTTGTCTTTTGCTGTCTGCCTGGCGATTGTGTTTTTATTTTTGGCTGCCAACTGCCGACTGTGGCAGCTACGCAACCTACCACCTGCCACCTGCCCCCTTCGCACCCTAACCCTCTTACTTAGTTGAAGTTAAGGAGTTTGTCACTGTAGGATGAAATCGGTTTTTATATTTTGTTTTTGCCTCTTGAGGCTGAATGGAAAGGTAAAATTTGTCAGCCAGCGGCTAGAAATATATATTAAATAAATGTTGTAAATACAAGTATATGAATTTATTTCTTGCTCTAAGGATGAGTTGTATTTCCCCCCCCCCATCTTAACAATATCATCATATTGAAGTTTGGGGAATTCGATCCCCTTGGGTAAACTTATTGCAATCTTTGTTTGGACTTTCCCAAAACCAAAAAAAAAAAATAATTGAAATCTTTCATTTTGGCGTCTTTCGTTCTGGTCTGGCGTTAACAAACATGTTGCCACAATGTTGCATATTGCGTTTGTTGTTGTGTTGCAGTTGCCGTTGCAGCTTAACATGGCTTGTCTTTGTTAGGAAAAGTGCAAAACCAAAATTGGAATTATCAAAAAAAAAAAAAAAAACAGAAAAGAAATGAAAAAAATCGAAATAATGAAATTGTGGGGAGAAAAAGAGTTGCCCGACCAATTCATACCCTTTCTTGTCAAGAAAAGTAAAATATTAAAAGATTTGTTTTAAAATATAAGGTTATGAATTTCTTAAAAATTTTTTTTAAAAAAGTTGGGTTATGAATTTCTTAAAGAGATTTATATATTATTGTACCAAAAAAGTTTGAATTGAACCACTATATTTTATTTATTTCGTTCATTCGATTTCCTCTCAAAACTTCCCCTGTTTTATAAAGAGAATTCATGCAAACATAAACTCTAGCTTGTGTTTGTATCTTTTTGGACCAAGCCAAGCCAAGCCAAGCCAAGACAAAAAAAAAATAATAAAATCAAAACAAAAGTGAAGGTGGCGCAATTTTGGTTTTTGCACGGGATAAGAGCCAAGCGTCGGTTATGGCCAAAAAAAAAAAAGCAGTAACCTAATGACAATGACAATTGATTATGCGGGTTGTGAATTGTTATTGTTATTGTGGATTGGGTATTGGAATTGTGGCTGACCGGGTGCCAGGTCTAACTTATACATACATACATTTTGTGGGGCGCCCAGGAAATGGTCGAGTTAAGCTTTATGTTGGCCATAACTTACAAGTTTGCCGCCAATACGATTTGGATCTGTTTATTGTTGTTAGCCAGTTGTTGTTGTTTGTCCAATTCTACTCACTGACCATTGTTGTTGCTGTTATTTTTAGTTGTCCCCAATTGGAGCTGCGCCACAATCTCTGCTCGATTTGCATAACAATTGCTCCAAAAAAAAAAAAAACAAAACTAAATCCTTTCGCCCAATAAGTTAGTTACTCTAAAAGCTGCAGTAAACAACAGTTTGAAGTTCCAAAACTACCAAACTCTTAACTCCACAATCAATAAAACATTTGTTGAATTAGCTGTTTAATCTAAGTTGCTCAGCAAATGAACCTTAAAATAAACTTTCCATTTAAAGTTGATTTTTTTTTTTTAAATTTTGCTTCCAACTGTGATAGTTATTTGGCTTTGTTTTAAATGTTTTTCACATACTATTTGTGGCATAATCGCCTAATCACAGGAATTTGCAGCCCATTTGGACCCCAAACATTTATGCTTAGCTTAACTGGCTTAAGTAACTGTTAAACGTAAGTTATTTTGACAATTTTTCAGATTAACTTTTAGTTATCTAACCACTTAATAATTAACGGTGTGAAAAGTCCATTGAAGAGTTAAGGTGATTTAGTGTGCTGTGATTTGTTATGTGTGGCAACCCTATAAGTGTCTAGATTTGCAATGTATTTTGTTGTCTGGCAACGCTTAAAGTTGTTTTATATCATCGATATACATTTAAATCGATTAAAATCGACATCTAGCGAAAGGCAAATGAAAAGTTCTTTGACAACTCTTGCTTATATTGTTTATTTATTAAATAAATGTTTCATCGATAAATGAATATAAGTAATCGATAACAGCAAAACTTGTATCGATAAGTTATCGGCAAGTTATCGATCGGTTAACAACTCTACACAACTTTCGTACAGTCTTTTAACAGCACTTTTAATTTGTTTTTATAATAGCTTTACCCAACATTTTCATCTTTTATCAACTTGAACAATCAATCATAAACCACTTCGTTCGTTAAATAGAAAACAATTGAATGAAGATTTGCAAAAAAACAAATCAAACGCCCGCTGAATCGGTTGTTAATCAATCAAATTTGAAAACCTTTCGCTCAACTTGAAACTTGTGTCTCATCTCAACAGGAGAAAGAGAGGGTGTGCCTATAAAAATAATGGAAAAGAGCGAATTTTTTTCAAATAGAGTTTCACTCTATTATTTTTTCGCCATTGTTATAATTACAAATTTGGCTTTGTTCGTGATTTAAATTAACAATTAGAGTTGTTAATGAACAAAATAAAAACATGGCAACACCCAATAACCCCTGAAAAAATAAAAAATAAATGAGCAAAAAAAAAATAACTACAATTTATCAAAGTAACCGACAAATTTTCATGAGCCATATATCAACGATTATGCGGTCATAACAATACAAAACTTCAAACTCCCAACAACTTCAATTTCGACTAACAACAAACGGCCTGAAAATGAAGTCATTACCACAGACAACAACAACAACAACGAACAACAACAACAAAGACGAAGACAAGAGTCTCTAAAGAGTCAAAGCCAAAAAGTCGACCAAACCCAAAGCAGTTTGATGGCTTTAACCGAATCCAAGTCCAAGCCCAAAAAGCAAAAGACGACGTCATATATGCGAACTGATCGAGTAGATTTCGTCATCGGCAATTTGTTAGTAGTTGAAGTCAAAGTCAAACGCAATTTATGACCGTCATAATTACATTTTTCTAGCCAAAGAAACCGCCATCGAATTTGAAATATTTACAAATAAAAATGGTTTAAAAACTTTCGTAAGCAACAGTTTAAATCTAAAAATGAAATTGTACAAAATCAAAGCCACTTAAAATCCATGGAAATTAATAAGATTGAAGTCTTACAATAAATCTTGCCAATAAAATGCAATTGCCAAAAATAACAATTTTAAGGCTGCTGCTTCTGAACATTAAACTCACTTTCGGGCACAATTTATTTTGTGTTATCGTAAAGTTTTCGATTTTTAATACCATACCCTGTAATTTACTTGAGTTTTTCTACAAGAGATTGGCTAAATGAATAATAAAAAAGTAGAAAACTAAAAACATGAAAATTCAGAATAATTAAAAAAATATGTAAGACAAAGTAAAAAAATTTAGATAGTAAGGATGTTGCTTAGATGTTAAAGATAAAGATGAAAATTTAATTTAAAAAAAAGAGTATAAAAGATGATTTATGAATAAGAAGATGAATTTAAAGAAATTAATTAAGGAAGATAAAATATTAAAAAAAATAATTAAGAATAAAAAGATTCAAACAATGAATCTAATAAACGTAAAGTTTACTGGATATCTGTCAATCAGTCAGTTCTCATATATTAATCGATTTGTTCACCCGTGAAAAGTTTTTTTTGATTTTGTTTTTTTGCCTCCAAAAACAATACAAAATTCACGTACGTTGCAAGCGAATCATTTGAGGTTCATCATTAACAGCAGGCAGCAAGCATTGGAGGAAAAGGGAAAGGCGGATGGTTATTGCTTGCTGCAAGTTAGTAGTTGTAGTTGCAACAGTTGCAACATTTGTTGCTGCCACTGCGCGAGTCGAGTGTCGCCATTTAATTGGCTCAAACTCAAGACGCGACTTGGATGAGTGCCAATTACTTAGCTTTTATGAGGGGGTTGCTGGCAGGGGAAGGGTGTAAGCTGTTAGTCGTTTTTATTTTTTTCTAGTTTTGCTGATTAATGAAGACAATATTTTTGTTTTCGCCACCTTTTTAACAACTTTATGTTGCGCTTTTAATTTTGGTTTTTGTTTTTCTTGACGCGAAAACTTATGAATTTGCTCATAAAGTGATAAAAAAAAATAAAAGGAAAAACATTAAATGGAATGACGAGTCGCATTGGATAGGAAGCTAATGATGAGCGTGTTGGGGCTATAAATGTGACTAAATATGATAGATAGCGGCGCATGGCACTAAATGAGAAATAAAATAATAAAAAACTCGGGTCACACACAGTCACTAAATGGTAGAAAGCTGGGAAATTGTGATTTTTGAGGTGACCCATAAAATGATTAATTCCAATGTAGAGGGGGGGGGGGGGGTAACTGTGAAAGAAGTCTCAAGATAATTGCTCTAAGCAAAAAAAAAAATATTATAGAAAAGTTTATGGATAAGTTGTATTAAAATATAAATATTAAATATGATAAAAGTTATGAATATTTATTTCGATTAAAAAAAAATTATTAAAGCTGGTAATAATTTGTTATTGGATAATATTGTTTGTGTTTTTGGCTTTAACAAAAATCTGGCACACAAACAGAATTTTATTGGCTTTCGCATCATTTTGTTGTTTTTGTGCGTGAAGCGATAAAAACCAAATGTTATTGCGTTGCATGCCACATTGCCGCCATTCAGCACATTCGACTGCTGCTGAACTATTTATTGACTGCCAATTGGGTGTTTGGATTTTTCCAGCTAGTCCGACAGACAGTCTTTGCGAAAATCTTTTGAGATTTGCACACACGCATCGGAATAGTGCCAAATGGATGCTGCCAAACTGATTGCAAATTGATTAATGTTCAATGTCTGCCGAAAAAAGAAAAAAAACGGGAGTTGGCCAAAACCAAATGTGCGCACACTTCCTGTTCTGGTCTATTCAACCTGGCCCAAAATGACCCACATTTGGCAAAGACAATTTGGTTTTGTTTGGAAAAAGAAGGCACAAATAAATGTTGTTCGATGTTAGCCACTAAAAAATACTCTTTGTTCAGTCGTTAAACAGTTTAAAAGTGCTGAAAATTTAATGTTTTTGGCCATGAGTTTAATAATTGTAGAGAATTTGGGAAACTTACAATTTTTGTGAGAAAATCTCATATAAACTCAAGACTTAAAAGGGTTCAATATCTTTTACAATTTAAGGAACATTCATATAATTTCTATCAGTCTTAGCTTAAAAATTTTGTAATGCCAAAAAATTAAATATTTTTGCGTTTTTTTAAGTTAATTTTGTATTAAAATATTAATTTCTCTAACATTTTTTGTATAAAACAAATATACTCTTTGGTATGTTTTCCTCAACTTTAAGATCAAATCATGGATAAACTTAAATTTATGTTTTTCACAAAGTTCCAGAATTGTTAACAACAATTAAGGCAGTCTTTGCCTTAAAGCTCTCATTGTAAAGTGTATTTTATTGTCTGTCTTTTGGCCAATTGTTGTTGTTGTTGTTAGTTGTTGGTTGTGTTGCCTTGTTAACGCTTTTTATTGCTGAGAGAGAGAGAGAGTAACGCTTTGCTGTTGTTGGGCTTTATAAGTCTATTTGTTGTGGTCGCTCTATGCAGATGTATCTGTCAGATACATTCATTAGCCTGCTTATGCAGTTACACTAAACTCAACTCACCTCACCTCACCTCATGCCACATGTCTCAACTGATTTATGCCTATTCAGCTAACATAATCTGTTTTCGCGTGTGTTTATTTGGCCATTTCCTATGTTGTCACCCCTTTTTTTTTTTGCTTGCTTAAATTGTTTCTGGTTTAATTAAAAAATGGCCAGACAAATGAGCAGTTAGTTAAGGGGGGAGGCGTTGGGGTGTGGATGCCACTGGGTCAGCTGCATCACGATGTGTGAACATGGTTTGGCAAATTAAAACTACAAGCAGCAGCGAAAAAAAAAATAGCAAACAGCTTGAGGCATAAACCTAACAACACCAAGCCTCATCTCGTTATGACTATGAATATGCAATGGGGCCTACAATGATGATGATGATGATGATAATGATGATAATGATGATGATGACGTTGATGAGATCTTAGACGCTCTAGGCTCTTGGGCAATTGCCTAGGTTGAGCTATAAAGCTACCTACATTTTTACCATTCCTTCCCTCCCTCCCTCCCTGCCCTTTGTGATTGGGGCGCGGCTGTGCAATTAGTTATTAGCCCAGCGCTTGGTTAGTTCAGCTGGCAGCAGCTGGCGTTATTTTTATATATTCAGCAATTTTGGCACGTTATCAAAGTGCGGCGGAAAAACGAGTTTTTCACTTCAACACACCCAATGACAAGTTAGATGATTCTAAAAAGGGCTTGTTCTTTGTTGGCAACAGCATCATCTTCTACACATAGAGAAAAGATATGAGTAAAAAAAAAAAATATTTGAAAACTTATCATTTTCTTATCATCAGTAAATACAGTTTATTTTATTAGAATCTAGGAAAATAGTAGGAAAATTTATTTTATTTTTAAGCTTGATCAAACTTTGAAGTTCAAGTGGTTGGATGCATTTTTGTCAATTTCTCTCAGTGCATTTTATGATGTATTTTCTATTAAAGTTTTGGCCTCTCTTTGTCTCTTACGTGTGTTTCGTGATTGTTTTAACAAACATCGAGTGATTCGACTTAAGTCGACTTAAGTTGAGTTGAGCACTGAGCTTGGTTCGTTCTATTCTTGTTACTGTGGCCCCGAACTGGTTGTCAACAGCGGCAGCAGCAACATCATCAAATAAGGGAAAACTTGTCGACTTGTGGCTGCCACTGGCTTTTTACTAAAGCATTGCATTGGATCGCTTTGTGTCGTCGTCGTTTCCTTTTGCTTAGAGCTTCTTGGAAAAACCAAAAGAATCTGTTGCATTTCCTTGGGAAATATTTGTGGCATTTGTGTGTGTGTTTGATTTGATTTGAACGGGCGAACTTGCAACTGCCATTGCAACAACAACAACAACTGCTGATGATTCTTCTTCCTGCTCCGGTTAACAAGCGTTTCGAGTGCCACTTTTTCCATGTTTCTTTTGTAGTGTGATCTACTTTGACTCCAAGTGTCCCTCTCTCTCTTGCTCTGTTTCTCTGTTTGTGTCGCAGTTTTGGCTAGAGGCTAACAAGAGGCGACCAGCCCGCCAGCTGTTGCCACAAATCGTTGCAGGAAATCCGATTTGTGGTAAAAGTTGTTGCCACTAACTTGGCGACAAAAAGGCTAAAGCGATATATATATATACCATATATATTTACTTATTTATTTTTGTGCGGCTTCTTGGTGTTTGAAATCTAAGCAAAGTTATGTTTTCCTTTCATTGTGGGTGGTGTTGGTGTTGTCGAGTGTGGTGCGGTGCCAATGCGAATGTGTAGTGTTGCAGTGGCTAATGGTAATCGACAGCTTACATAACAGGGGTCACTGCCTTCGTTTATCGGTATTTTGCTTAAGCAAAGAGTTTTACAAAAGTACGATAAGAGAAGGGGTGATTACTTATTTAAAGACTAGGGTAGGATTATTTATTAAAGTTTTATGTCAAGCTTAACTAAGAATTAATTTGTAAATAATATGCCATTTATTTGAAAATAAACTTAGAACCTTGAAACATTACCTACTGAAAGTAACGTACATGATAATATTCTTGCAAACTTTAAACGATTTCATAGAATGATGAGTAATATCTTAAATTAACACATTCAATCCACTCTTAAAGCAAGAATTATCATATCATATTATCATATTAGCAAAATATAACAATATAAACATTATTCCAATAAAAGTTTTATTTATTGCTATTTATTAAAAATAGTTGGCTTACAAATATTATTTTCTTTAAATGTCAATGTTTTCTTCGTAGTCAAAAACAATTTTTTAGTAAATTTTCTAATCAGAAATAAATCAATAGTTCTTAAGTATCAAAAGTTTAAACAAACTCTAAGCTAATAATAAGAACTACAAACCGTTATTAGCACTCTAATTGCCATCTTAAGTATATTTCCTACTTTAAATAAGATGAAACTATATTTAACCATAACTTAAATCAATAAGTTCACAATAAGGAGACTAACAATTTTCATCTTTAAAGCAGTTATAATATTATGGTATGCACACAAAAAAAAACTTGAAGTTTGGTTATTACAAACACTCAAAACAAGTTAATTCATTAATCATATATATTCACTTGTCTCGAACCTCAAGAAATCGATACCGTTTATACGAAAATATCCTTCAAGTGCAAGTTCAAGATTATGCATAAGTATTTTCCACAAACTCTAGAGATAGTAGTTATCTCTCTGCCCTCCCTCTCTACAGTTCTGTAAGTACTCTAAGAGTGGGTGGCTTTAAACTGCCGTTATGCAGCTGCATTCATAATCTCAACTGCTGAACGTTGGCAACAACAATGAGTGGCGATGGCGGCGGTAGTGGTGCGTGGGTGGGCCTCTCCTTCAGCTCATCATTTTGTAGCAGTGTCTCGAGACATTTGCTTCATTAACACTCGCTGCTGTTCGCAGTTTTGTTGTCGGCTCTTTGTTCCCTTGCAGCTTTTTGCAGCATTTTGCCATTTTGACACTCGACAACAACAACAACAACGCTAAACTTCAAAGCATAACGATTAATCTTATTTTACCCAGAAAGATATTAAGGGGGAGGGAGACAGAGAGAGAGAGAGAGATTTGCCGGATACGTTGGCTTCCTCGCATCTGCAATTTGCGCTCATTTTGCTCTGGCCAAGATTCTGGGCTTGGATTATGCTGGGATCTTGAATCTTTTGGCTGTGTTAATACACTGAGCAAAAACTTGGAAACATTAGTTTGGAGCTTTAAGCCAAGTCAATATTATGGTGATTATAAGATTTACCAGATAAAACAAACCAGTTCAAAAAATAATCAAAATCGTAGAAATATTTTTATATTGTGATTTGTTTCTCGCAGTGTCTTGTGATTTGGCACATTTTCTTCACACCCTGGACTTTTGACACGAACGACTTTGACTGCGATTGCAATTGCAATTGCTGTATTGCGAGTCTGTCTGTGTGTGTTGAAGAAATTTCACTTTGTTGGTGGAGGATCTGAGAAGGAGAGCTCATAAATCATTTGGCCTGGCAACGCTGCAGTGGGCGTTGCCAGAGTCCATTAGAAGCTTACGCAGGCGCAGCTGTTTGTCGCAGCTGTTTCACTCCTTGTAACACCTAGTACTCCTTCTCGCCGCCTGTCTCTCAAGTTTCTCTCAGTTTCGAATCATTGTCAGCTGCAGAAATCAAAAGCAAATAGACACGCGTCGAGTGATTTGCACTATTCATATTGTTCCAGATTGGCGTTTTGTTTGCAATTGTTGTTGTTGTTGTTCTTGATTGAAGATTGGCCAGCGTGTCTGTGGATTAAGCAGCTTTTGTGGAGCACTGGGTCAGATTAGCGAGACAGCACAGAGACTGCATTTGAAATGCACTCAAAAGCAACAAAAAAAAAAATTCTATGCAAAAATTATTTTTTATTGTTCGTTCGTTCAGCGAGATTGAAATCAATGTGGCGTGTGAAAAGCTCAAGTAAAACTCTTGCAGAGATCTCTCTCTCTCTCTCTTTGTCTGTCTCTCACTTTATGTCAAGATCTCTTGTTAATCATTTTGCAGTTCAAAAGTTCATTAATCAATTGAATGCAATTGTGGTGTTTGTGAATGGATACAGCGGGCGAATAATGTCTTGATTTCGATTTAAGTTTTAAATTATGATCGATTTAACATATATTTTAAACAAATTTTGTACTTATTTTGATATTTAGATCAAGCCTGGATTAAGGTATTCAAACTTTTGATAATCGATTAAGTTTGTACAAAGTTAATTGAAATAGATGCTTGGGAATAATTTTTTCTTTGTAAACAAAAAATTCCCATTAATTGTTACGAGCATAAGAAATCTTTCATCAAATAGATTTAACAACATAATGTATTTTTTAACCGAGAAAAACCCATGTTTTAAAACAAATTTTTCGTTGGGTTATACTACATATAATTAAAAATAAATACAGAAGGCTTATTGCATTAGGCTATATTTGACTATTGTCGTTTACGATCGTCATTAAATTTTAATTGTACAATTAAGGCATGGTAATTTCGCACTTTATTGGCATTTGGAAATAGTTGAGTTTTATGTATGTTTATATTGCGACACCACCGCTAGTTAAGTTTTTTTTTGCTCTAGATATTATGCAATTCTCAAGAGAATGCATTCGCATTACAATCATGCTGCGCCCCCCCCCCCCCCTGCCAAGTTCAACGTTTAATGTTCTAGCCAAGTTTGGTCCGGTTATAGCCAAGATCGAAAAGTTGTGCTTTGGTCTTTCATCTATTTGGCCATAACTTTCCAACCACGCAACTCGATTATTATTATTTTTTTTTTATTGCATGCTGTGGCAGCATAGTTCTCTACCCCCCCATCAGCTCCCCTTTCTCTTCTACTTGGAACATTTTATTTTTGTTGCTTTTGGCATTTTGTGTTCATGTTTTTTATCTGTCTGTTCGACTGTTTGGCTCCTGTAGCAGCTGAATCCACATGAGAGAGAGAGAACCAGGAAAATGCGGAAAATTGCGATGCCTTGAAATGGAAAAATATTTACAACGCAACGCGGCTCTTATCATTTGTCGCATCTTTTATTTCTCTAGATAGAGAGAGGCGGTGTTGTTAGGGGAGAAAAAATGAAAAAGAAGAAGAAAATTGTCGAGAACTTGAAAGTTGTAGATCTGTTTATTTTTTTTTTCTGCTTCCACTGCAGGCAATTCACTTTTCTATTTATCATGCGATGAAAAAAAAGAAGAGAAATAATTTTTTAAAAAAAATTGGAATTTAAAGTTTGTATTGTGTGAGAGACAAAAAGAAAGCATAGAATGGAAAACTGGCGCAACGTACTTGCAGCTGATGTTGCTGCGACTAAAAGCCTTGGAAAGTGAACGAGAAATGAAAGAAGAAGAAGCTCCAGCGGTTTTTATAGAAAAAGATGATAGATAAAAGAAAGAACATAAAATGGCCAACTGCAAAACACGCTTTTAAGCAGAAGTGTTGAACAACGTATATAAAGATAAATGAATTAAATAAGAAAAAAACGAATAAAAAATGCGTCAAACTTTTAAAAAAACAATTTAAGTTCGTAACAAAAAAATTCATAAAATGAAAAAATTCAAAATAAACTCATGAAGGTTTTAATAGATTTGGAATTTAGTTTTCAAATTAATTAAAAAAAAAATGAAAAAAAACTAAAATGAAAAAAAAAACTAAAATGAAAAAAAAAACTAAAATGAAAAAAAAAACCAAAATAAAAACAAAAAAAAATTAAAAATAGTTGGTAATATTAATATATTTTTCAAACTTATACACAAATTGAAAAATTTAAAAAAATAAATCAAATCAAATAGTTTTAAAAAATAAAGATAAATTGTAAAAAAAAAAAATTGGAAGTTTTAAAATAATTGTTTTTAACAAATACTGAAATTGAAAATTTTTAAAAATTAAATCAATTAAAATCAAATAGTTAAAAAAGAATAATAATTAAATAATTTAAGAAATATTCCGTTGTGCTATAATTTTCTTTCTGCTTTTCACACATTTCACTCCACTTCATATAACCAAACAACTGCTTTTACTCTTCCAGCGTTTGAAAAATAAACGAAAAAAGCAACCATTTCAATCGCTCATAAAATGCACCATAAATGTGGCCAAACAATTAGGCATAGAATCAACTACTGAATTGGCCAACTAAATTGCCAACTGGCAGCCTGGCAGCTGCTTCCTGCTGTCTAGATGTCGAAAAGTTCAGATTCATGTCCATTGGCTGAGTGGGCGGGTGAAAGCAAAACAACAATAAAAATAACTGCAGCACTGAAAAAGCAAAAACAGAAAAAAAAAAACATTATTGGTGGCCAAACTGTTTTGAACTCTTTTGGCCACAACAGTTATGCGATGCCAACAATTAGACGGTTGCATTTGAAGAACTAAGAAGACCTTGCGCTTGAAACTTTAATTAAACGGAAAGACAGAGAGAGAGAAAGAATCGTGCATAGACAATATTTATCAATCACCATCATTATTCTAACTGTGTTTATAGAGAAGCGGCGGCTGCTGCTGCTGCTGCTAAAACCAAAAAGTCGAGAAAAAATCGCGTTTGCTGCAACTAAAACTCATAACAACAAACGCAAAAGTTCAGTCAGCAGTTCAGTAGAACGCAAACAGTTAAGGTGATGCAGAGGGGTTTGGGTGTAGTTTGCGTTGCATGCCACAATGAACTCGCAACTTTTAACTGTTGTTGTTGTTGCTGTTTGGTAGTTTTTTTTTTCTTTTATACCACGTCGTCTGTTTGCGATTTTGTGAAAGCTTCTGCTTTAGGAAAATGAGTTTGCGCTTCGGCTTTCAGAGCCGCTTCTAGTAGTTCAGTCGTCACGGCTCACTAGGCTGCTAACTTGGCCAACAACAAAACAGTTCTCGTCGGCCAAACAATGCATAAATTGTGCGCAAAAAGGCCAAAGCGACATTTCAAACGGCCAAACCGACGAAAGTAGTTCAAACTTTACGAAAAAGATATGCAAATATAAACGGCGAACGGGCAAAAGGCAAAAAAAGACTGTTGACTTACTCCTTTAAATTCACCTTTCCCCTTGACCTCAAGTCGTCTAATTATTTTGAAGTTTCTTATTCAGCAAAATATTCAAAACAAAATAGTTTTACTTTTTCAAACTTGCTTTTGCGTTTTAAAAACATTTTCAACTCGAATTTTTTATGTCTTTTTAATTCTTTCGTTTTACTAATTTTTTGTTTTTTATTTTATTTTCAGGTAAGCAAAATTTTCTGTGTGTTGTTGTGGGGGAACCAAAATCAACTTTTACCGCCACAGCTGATCTTTTCTGTTTAACTCGGTATTTTATTGCCACGTAAGTAGCACGATCATAAATCAGTGGCAGACGCACATCTGCACAACCAGCCACGCATTAAGTAGATGGTTAAAAGAAGGAGGAAGTGGGGGAGTAGCAAGGGACATACGGGCGTTATGAACTGAAAGCTGAAGCTATTAAAAATTGCTTTGATGATGTCAATAGTATTATGCAAAACATTTTTTCAAGTTGGACAGCACAAAGTTGAGAGGAAGTATGAGAGAGCGAAAGAGATAGACAGAACGAGTGTGGGAGTGGGTGAGAAGAGCGTGAAAGACCAAAAAAGAGAAATATTGAAATAGGTCAAGAAACCTAAACTTTGAAAACTGGGCATCATTAAAAAGGTGTTGTTATATGTGGAAACATTAACAAATTATAATGTTAGTTTTTTTGAAGTTTGAATAATATAATACCGGATATTTAAATTTGACTATGTATGCTTTGTAAATTAAAGTTAAGGTTGAGGTTAAGGAAGTTACAATTATACATTTAACACACTCGATGGTCTTTGCCAAGCTCTTCAGTATTTAATGCTCCTAACTTTCGATCTAGCAAAGATTCGTCTTAATTTTAAATTGCCTAATCGACTTCTACAAAGAAATCTATTATTTTATTAATATTATAAAACCTTAAATATCAGCTAAATTAATTAAAAAATGGTTTGCAAATTCACTGCTTGCAATGATTGATATAAACAATGATTGACATAAAGCTGAAGGCCAGCCACATCAATCAAAGCCAAATTCCAAATGCCATAAAACTATCTCTAGCCGAATCTTTCTCCTCAAGAGACTCCATTTGCATAATTGAAACACCTTTAACGCATTTTGTTTTGGTTAACTTATCTGTCGTCTGTTTTGCATAAGCCGAAGTTCTACTAACGACCTTTTAATGTATTATCTTTGCAAATTCATCAAATTAACATAAGAAATCCAGAAAAGACAAACAAACAAAGTCAACTAATGTTATGCAAGGGTCAAACTAATTCTTGTCATCTTATTTGATAAATTTGAACAAACTTTTAGGTTTTTCTATAAAGAAGATTCACAAACTTAAGAAATTTTGAATGAAAGAAAATAATTGATACACGATCGTTATTTATACACTGAAAATCAAGAACGGATCGCAAGTAGCTGTCAAAAAATGCTTCAACTCCCACTTAAAATAAATCTCTCAACGAAAATCGTTGTCGAAATTTATGTAAATTTCATAACAAGCTCAATTATTTATTGGTAAAAAAAAACGATGTACAAACATTTTCATAGCCATTAAAAGCTTCAAAAAATTTGATCTTTTGGGCCATAATTTATGCGTAAATAAAATGCGTAAAATTATGTTTTGACAAGAGAAGGTTTATGGCGAATTTGCTGCCATAAAAATCATGGCCCTGATTTGATCGAAAAGAAAAGGGAAACCTCGTTAAAAAAAAAAAACATTGATGAATCTGTAAGCATTTGTCAAAAAAAAGCTGCTTTGAGATAAAATGTTTGGGAGCATGTTTTAACATGAGGGAAGGGCATAATCGGTGGGTGAAAAATGAGTGGAGTTTATTGAATTAACTTTTGAACATAAATTGTTTAGAGATAAAAAAATATGTAGGAATAGAAAAATGTTAGCTCAAGACAATAGCTTCATTAAACTTTATGTTGATGTCAAAGAACAGCTTGCATTAGGCTTAACTATTTAACACCTTAAGGTCAAAGATCTAACGGGCAAAGATTACTCCAAGAAGTCATGGGAATGCAATGTGCGATATTCTTTTTCTAAAAACTTATTTGCCAGGCATTGGGTAAATTTTTCCTACACAAATGTTAATGCGCGAAATTCCAACAACGAACAAATTTAACACCCACAAAGATACATTGTTGTTAGCAATTAACGTCTAGCTTCCTGCCAAGAATCATAAAAACTTGGGTAAAGGAAGATCTCGTTAGAAGCGCAACAAATGTTGCCCGAGCTTAGCAACACTATATGTTGCTAAACCAACCAAGTTCGATACGAACATGTTTGAAGTGAGTTGCGGCAACTAACTTCAACTGCAGCTGTCTCGTTTGTGTACAAGTGTGTTTCTGTGTGTGTATCTGACGGATACACGCGAACGCGCAGATAAACGCGCGTCTCTTTTAGCCGCAGCGAACACAACAAGCAAAATGTATCTGCGCAGTGAGCGACGGCCTCAGTAACACGCGACCGCTACTCAAATGCAAACGTGTCTCGCCGGACATCGAATGTCTGTTTGAACGCTTCTTTTTTGTTTTGAAAAAAAAACGCGCGCGCGTTTTTTGCCGCATTTTCCCACAACACAACAACAACAAACAAATACCTATATACATACATATATTTTTATACTCGATTCCGCAAAAAAGACACGTGCAAAAGTATTGAAACAAAATTGAAAACTGTGCAAAGCGCGTACATTTTTCAAATGCATTTAAAACTGCATTTTATACTTATAAAGTTACAAAAAAAAAACACACTGCTGAAGTGTTGAAGTTTGAATAAGAACGAAACGCCAGCATAAAAATTCCCTAGAAACAAACACATACAAAACAAAATAAACTCACACAGATACACGCTTTGCCGGGGCAACTGTAGAAAAGTGCATATTTTGAAAGAGAGAAAGAGAGAGAGAAGTTTGTCAGGCGGCATTTCAGTGTTTTGGTTCTCACCCCAACTCCTCACTCTCTTTTAAGTGCGAGAACGTTATGTCAATGTGTCTGTGAAATTGTATCTGTGTTGTGTGCGTGCGCAAAACGAAATACACATGAAACTAAACTAAAACAACTCACCAAAAAAAAAAAAACAGAAAAAAAAAGGTAAACTACCTACTTTGCCTGTCTTTTTTGGCGAAGCAGCCGCAAAAGTGTACGAAAAATATACCGAAAAACTAAAAAAAAAAAAATACAAAACAAGAAGAATCTTATACAACAAAAAGGACCATACAGCATACTTGAGTGATATTTATATACATATAAATATATACGCACTCAACATCAAGATTTTTGTTGAATCAAAGTCTTGTGCTCCGATTTACGAGCTCTTCTTCATTTTTGGGCACTTCCTCTTCAGCTGCATTCACAACAAAGAGGGGGTGAAAAACAACAACAACAGCAACAACAAAGAAAAACATTTTAGTTGAGCGCGCATCTTGTGGATACATTTTTATATTTTGCTTGATTACTCAACTTTATTTTGGATTTAAAAGCGACATATCTTCTACTTCTTCTTGTTCAGCACACACTTGGTATGTCTGAAGATGACTTTTTATTATTATTAAGTTTCATAATCATAAAGCAGCAAAAAAAAGGGGAATAAAATCGAGGCACTTTTTTTTTTTGGCATGTTCATCTTTATTTCTTGTTGGGTTTTTCTTCATGTATATATCTGAATATATATATGTATCTTTATAGTTGCTAAAATCTCGACTGGTGCGTGTTCTATATGTAGTTTTGTCTGTGCTAAAATAAAAAAAAAGTCTTTTGCGTGTGTGCCGCGTTTTTTAATTATATAAAAAGTGACAAAAACGCGCACAGTCATACTTATGTATATACAAGTATCTAGATACTTTTCGTATATTTTTATGTTGTACTTCAAGCAAAAATGACGAACACACCAAATTCAGTTAATTTATAGCTATTTTTTGTATGTTTTGAAGTGAAATTCTTGATTCTTCTCTCATTTAGGCAAATTGAATGCTACGCTCTCTGTTTGAAATTATCTGACGATCTAAAGTAGTTTAGATTTTTTAAGTCGGTTTTTAGAAGAAAAAAAATCGTATTGTTAAATGCTTATTGGTGGAAGTGTCTTATTATTATTATGCCACAAACAAATTAGATTGACTTTGAATTTTGTCATATTTATATTATTGTTTGTTAAACATGACTAAAATATTTATTTTAATATTTCTGATGTTTAATTTCTATGTAAATATTATTGCAGCTGTTGTTAGAATTTTCTTCATTTTAAAAATTGTGTTAAATTTTACTTTCAACTTTGCTTAATTTTTTAAATCGTTGTTTAAATACTTTTTTTTAATGTTCTTTAGTTAAACAACTAACTTTAAATATCGCCAGCTGGCCTTAGATTCAGCTTATCTTAAACAAATATTTATTTAAAACTTCATTATTCTCTTTTTGTTGTTGAAAATACTGAATTAAACAGTTCTATTTAATCAAAAACTTCAACTTAACTTCGAAATTGAAATCTAACCCATTAAATTGCTTCATAAACAAAATTCAGTTGCCTTTTTATAATATCTCGCATATGTTCCAATAAATGATTTCCACTCTAATTCGATAAACGTTGTTTGCGTGATTGTTAAATTCTCAACAAAAAAAGCCCTCTTAGTTTAACCCTTATCCAGTGTCAAAGCCGCAACCCCAACCAAACATAAAAATAAACCAAAATAATTGTATTGCGTTGTTTTTGCTGGTTTTTCGCCCAAACAACAACGACGTCGACGACGTTGCTTTAAGCATCTGGCTTTAACATTTGCAACATCCTGTTGCATTCAGTGACAACATCCTTCGTTTTTATAGGTATCCTGCCATTCACACACTCACTAACACACAATTTAACAGCTGAGTCACCCTACTACAACACCAAGAAAATAAAACCCCCTGCAGCTCAACCCTCCCGCAGCGCATTTAAAAAGTTTGCAAGCAAAACATGCAAACGGCGATAATTTCGTATCCCAATCCGAATTCCAAATCCGCGTCATAGTTTCGTTTCGTCGCTGCAGCTGCTCACATTAAGTGCCAGGCACACAGATACAACTGTAGATATATTAACAGATGCAGATACAGATACTTTTATTTCACTCACAGCTTTAGGTTTTTTTCTTCTTTTTTTCTTTTTTGGCTGACAAGAAGACTCTTCTTCATTTCATGACGATTCGTTTCGTTTTGTTTTGTTTTGTCGAGTTGCGTGTTTTGGGCAGCCCCCTCAAATAAATGCGAGGGTTGCTTCATATCATTGTGGTTAGCTATATGTTGTTATTGTTGTTGTTGTTGTTGTCGTTATTGGCACAACAAAGCGCAGCAATTAAGTATGATGGTCGTAACCAACAACCTGCATTGCCGGCTGTGTGCTATGTTTGTGTGTGTGTGTGTGTGAGAAGGTGTTTGTTGTAGTTCAAATGCTCTTTGGGCTGTAGAGCGCTTAAGTTTTATAAGAATGTTTGGTAAAAGTATATTTTACTGCCGAAAAAACATCTGAAAGAGTTTTGCAGTAGGTTGACTTGATTATTTTTGCCTCTGACATAATTATAATATGTATGAAGATTTCCTGAATCTCAAAATATTTCAAGATAAGAATCAATAATAACTTTCCTTAATGTAAACTTAATTACTACATATATGTAAAATTCAATGAAAAAAAAGAAACGATTTTTTCTTTGTATTAATTTAAATCTAACAGTTTATATAACTTTATTATACTAAATATGCCAGACTTTTAAAAATATTGACCTTACTGTGTGAACTGAGCCATTTATATTCGATATAAAAATAAGTAATATTTTGAGTTGATTTATGTTACGGTTTGTCAATTGTTTTTAAAACTCTTAGCACTGTAAAACGAAAACGAAATCATAAATCAAAGTAAGTTAATACTGACCTAATGTTTAACCTAATCTTAAAACTTACTCTTACTAGCTACAGTAGCTTCTGACTGCTCTAAGTTATCTAACTGAAGGATTTCAACTTCACCTTTAAAAATCATTAACATGCATGACAACTTTAAGCGATCCTTAAACTGTTTAACTTGAAAATATTGTTCATTTTAATTTTCATTTACCATTTCCATTCCTATGTAAAATATTAATCAAAGTGTATTTGATATTCGTTCATACAACAGTTTAATATCTCTCTTAAGTTTTTCCGCTTCATGGTTTGTAGTTTTATTTTATATTGGTGGTTGATTTAGTTCAACAAACTTTCATCTAATGTTTCTTGTAGCGTGTTTCCAATAGCTGTTGATAGAAACCGAATCTCTCCCCATCGATTAATTTATTACCTCTTCAACCACCCACACACATACACACACGCACACTCCTAGACTATTTTCCAGCCCGCATGACGAATAGTGTGTTTTATTGTTATGTGTGTCGTCCCTTCTCTTTGAATGCTTTAGGCTCTGAACTTGTCACACTCGTGCCACAAGTTGTTGCACTGAATCAAAGCGCCTTTCATCCTCGATCTGCCGTTTTTCCCCCTCATGCTTGCTTTGCCTAATAAACAGATATATTTTGTATTTGGTATATATATATCTTCTTCCTTTTTGGCTACGTTTCGTTGGGTTCTTACTCTCTCACTCAGTCACAGTTCCCCTTATACACTAATTTTCGGACTCTACCTTTTCAACTTTTATCAGCTGCTGTTTATCACCGCTTCTTATTGAATTTCGGTTCAGTTCGTTGAGTTCTCTCTCTCTCTCTCTCTCTTTCGCTCTTTTGAGAAGATTCTCAAAAGATGCACGACAAACTCGTGCTAACGTGCGGCTTCTGTGTCTGTCTTTTTGGCCTCTGTGTTTTGGCCTCAGGTTCACAAAACATAAAAAAAAAACTGAATTGATTTCGTTAAGTTTGTACCGAAAAAACTTGTTTCTCTGTGTGTTTTGTGTCCCAAAACTCGTTTTAAGGACGTTCTGCGGCCAGTTTCAACATAAACTTTGCATTTTATGCATTTTTGTAATTTGCGTAAGTTTTTTATGACTCATTCTAGCCTTGGCTGGAGATTTATTATGTAGCATGATGATTTACCAGAGAATCATGTTAAGTAAGCATATTTTTATGATTTATTAAATCAGACTGAGCATATGGAATATCTTAACAAACTCAAGAAAGCAATTCAGTTTCAGAAATCTAAAAGTTCGAGTCGGGATTCAGATTAAGAAATTATTTGGGTATAGAAATGATTTAGGACTGAAACTGGATTAAACTTTGAATATACATATATGCTATAAATCAAGTTTGAAAACGAATATTTATGAACTTAATTAACTTCTTCAATAACAAATGTGTTAAGGACCGCTTTTATTTATAGCCAAATTCATTTCCTCATTCCATAATTCGACCATTAATTTTACAAACTTCAACTTTTTGCCAATCTCTCGTGTAAATTTCTAGCTGTCATTGTCTGGGGATAAGCATAATGTTGGACATTCCGCATATGGCAGATTCAATTAACCCGACCCTTCCAACTCTTTTGTATCTCTTTGTTGCCCTTCAAGTCACCCCGCCGCTGATTGCTGTCTTCTAGAATGACAAACGCGCAATCGCATTTGGCTGACAGATATTTTTTGCAGCAGCAGCAGCAGCCGCCACATGTGGCACATAAGTGTATAAATGTGTTTGTGTGTGTGTTCAACACGTGCCGACCTCTTTGGGCCATGTTTGTTGTTGTGGCAGCAGCTGCTGACTGCTGCGCTACGCTGGCTCAACTCATTTGCAAAATGCTTTTCCTCGTTTTTCCAGCGTGCCGCCTAGCAAAAGTGCGAGTCAAATAAATGCAAACGTAATCATAAAAGTAAGTGGAAATAAATGCAGCGAGCAGCGCAGTAAAAACAAATGATAAAATAAAGATACAAAGCCGGAAAATGCATAGAGAGAGAGAGAGAGAGAGAGAACCAGAAGAGAGTAGTCATTAAGTTGCTGCATAAGATTTTTATGATCTTCTGCACAAGGCAAACCAGTAAGATATGCGAACAGGAAAAAGCAAATCTTAGAAGAAACCAAAGCGTGAGGGACCGGGAAAGTGAGGTGAAACGGTTCAGAAAGAACACATAGCCTGCAGGCTGTAAATATTACTTAAATTACTTTAGCTCCGAGGCCCACAAAAATGATTTATGAATATTGCGTAGCAATGCTGACAAGTCGTTTAGGCCACAATTTTCGCAGCATCTTCATTTTGTTTGAGGAGGCCCTTTAATACAGCTCTACTCAAATGTTTGCACATCATTATCAAGTTTCATGCTCTTTGTTCAGAGTTTTTCATCTCAAAACACACAGAATGAAAACTAAAATTGAAATGCAAACAATTGAAAAATCAAAAGAAACGAGAAAAACTTGTGCCAGAATTTGTTTATTCAAAGCATTAACAATTCGGCCGGCTGTCTACTTCGGACCTGGTAAACACATTGACATTGAAATCTCTACTTACCAAATTCCAGAAATACAGAGAAAAAACACCTCAAACCATTACAATGAAAAGTGAAATCTACAAATTTTCTTTCTATTGCCGCAAAACACTTTTATTTTGGGTCTCTCTCGCATCAAGAAAGCGTTCGAAATTGTTGCCTAGATTTCAACTACAAATCAAATTAATAATCATGTGTCTACCAAAAGCATCCGAAACTCGTGCCACATTCAAAATTGTTTGCTAGACGCCCATTAAAGAGATTGAGCTACTACTGCCCACTATTCGAAACTATAAGATCCTCTAAGTATTGCCACGTAGTTGCAGTTTTTGGATACCCTGTAATTGATGAACCTGTTGTTAAGGGGAAGTTTAGATGTTGTTCAAGTGGCTGAAACAAATTTTTTTTAAAGTTTTGTCAAGTTTCTTGTTCAAAATTTCTCATCAAATGTTTTATTTTTAACACACATCATACCTTGGAATGCCGCACAGAGTATCTTCTCGTCAAGTTCACTTGTTTGTTTGTGATGTGCTTTATTTGTGGTCAGAGTCTCAGAGTACACTGCAATTCGAAGCGGCATCATTTATTTCGGGTGTAATGAGAAAAAAAAACGATTTGTTTTTCATCGTTTATTATTATTATTTTTTTCTTTCATTAATCGTTTATGTTGTGCATTTATAGTAAAGTGGATTTTGAGTGGCGAAGAGCTGCTCTAAAAAGATTTGTACGAGCATTAAAAAACAGATTTTCTTAACATTAAACTAACGATGATTGTTTTTAATGCCTGAGGTTAAATCAAGGATTAACAACTACCACATGCGATGATTCAAAGCTAAGCTTGAGATCAAAATTGAGTCTTATTTATTATAGTAATGATCAATCAATCGATTAAGTTGACCTTGCCAACTCATTTGTTAATAACTGATATAAATTGCTTTATTTTTAGGTCGGGATATGTTATTTTTCTCCTTGAATTTAAAATCGTGTTTGGCAAATGTTAGTTTTTTTTATAGCTAAGCAAATGTTGTAACTGCCTTTTTGTTTCTTCTGGAAACATCGTTAATCATCTAACGTTTGGCAATTTGGCGTCTGCCCAGAAGCTTTATAGTTTTCCAATCCAAATAGCCTTGAGGAGCATTTTTTTTTTTATCGTTTTACTAAATCGATTTATGGCTTGTTCTGTAATTAGTAAAAAAAAAAAACAAGAAACATCTAAAATCTGAAATAAACTAGTTATTGTTAAATGTTGACAAGACAACATGCAACATGCCACATGCCAAGCAACATGTTGCCAAATGCCGTTTTTTGAAGGCGACAAGTGTGTCGGAGACGATGCAAGTTGTTGTTGTTGTATAGAGTGTTGAGTGTTTGAGTGTTGCAAAACGCGTTCAAGCGATTTGCTGACAATTCTCTGGAACAACACACAGTTGATACGTGCAACGGCGTTGCGAGTGTGTTGCAGCTGCCCCATCGCCAGAGTCCAGGCCAAGGCAACACAAATGTTGTTGTCGTTGTTGTTGTTGTTGTTGCTGAAGTTGTATGGTCTGGATTTATAGCCGCGACGCGTCGCATTGCAAACTTCGCTTCATTTCATTTCGTTTCGTTTTGTCGTTTGGACTGCTTTTGAGAGCTACCCGCCCCTTTAGCACTTCACGACGATTGGCAGCCTGCTTCGCTTCGCCTCGCCTCGCCCCGCCTCGCTTTTAACTTGAGAGGTCAATGGCATTATCGTTACAGCAATTCTCGACTGTTGCTTGCATGTTGTTGTTGTTGTTGCTGTTGTTTTTGTTCTCCGTTGTAAAACAACGAAGCGCGAATTATTATTATTTCAGCGAAGCGAAATAGAAAATGTTGTAATAATAAATTGGCCAACCAACCAACGGACTCTAACCAACGAGCAGACCGACAAGCAGACATGCCAAGCCCCAAGTCCAATAGATTACTTACTTGATGACTACTTAGACTTGCCCATGTTCCGATTCGCACCACATTCAACTTAAAAAGCTAACACACTTACATAACACACACACACAGACGGACAGACAGACGGACAGACAAGCAAAAGAGCAAACATTTCCGTTAGCTAAACACGCAAACCTTAAACTCAAAAAAATGAAAAAAGAAAAGGCAAACAAATTAAGCAAAGAAGGATCAGCTAATGTCTGAATATTATATTATCTAGCAGACTAGACTTTAAAAGCTTAAATATTAAAAAATGTTTTTTGCTATTAAACTGCTTATAAAAACATTTGGGAAGTTTTAAACTATAATTGTGTGAATGCAATTCTTGAATGTATGATAAGAATTTATTTTTAACTCAAGAAAACCTTTCTCATATCAAAAGAATACATTGAATCCCGATGTTTTTTAACTCATAGGCAAAAATACTTGAGCCCAGCTCCTAAAAGAAACTCTCTTAACGTAGAACTTTTCCTCGAAAAAATATTTGCCAAGAAAAGCGTTTTTGAGTTTGATTACTTGAAATTAAATAACATATGCATATACCTTATATCACTAAAGATATCTTCTTCAAAACTACACTCTTCATAACACATTTATAAAACCATATTTTTCTTCACTCTATGCATAAAACACAACAACTAATAAAGGCCACTTAATTTTGTGTTCTTAAAGTTTTAATTCTTGGAAACTAAATTAAATTAAATTCGTCTTGGCTTGAGGCTTTAATTGCTTAATGCTCTTGCAACGACAATAACAACAAATTGAGTTTAGCTAAAGAATTTAACAGCAAAAAATACAAATACCAGATACAGCTAGATCTTTAGATACAGATACATTCACAGCTATACTAGATACAGCTACAGCTTAACATATTCAATTACAGTTAGTGCTGTGCCTACTTTAACATCTTCGGTTTCTACTTTTTCTGCTTATTTGAATTATTATTATGTATTTGTTCTCCTAAGTGATAAATTACTTAAAATTTGTTGTCTAATCAGTTCTTGTTGTACTTGGGACGGAGAGGGAAGAGTGCACTTAATGATTAGTCAATTAAGTTTATCTCTCTGACTTTACTTTTGTGATTGTCCGCCAGACAGCTGTGTGATTTCTATCTTTTTGAAATAAATTGAAGTAGCCCGAGATTAAGTTTTTAATTGCGAGCTCGTCCAGCTACTTTAAATATAGAAACAACTGATAGCAGCTATCACTTTACATCATATAAAGGCCTTGATTGTGAACAAAACAAGAATAAAAAATCCAACAGAGGGAAATATTTTTGTTAAATTTAAAGCTTGTTTTACTTTTGCATGTACTTTAAGAAACTTTAAGATGTGACATCATTAATCATAATTTTTATTGTAAAGCTTATTAAACTTTTAAAGTTTAGCTTACATAAATAAAGTCAAAAACAAGCTCATTACTAAACACGAATGCATAACTCAAATAATAACACTTAAATGTTGGGCTGGGCACTACAAAAAATCCAAATGTTTACTTGGTCACAAAGCCAGACTTGAAGCACTCGACGACCCTTGTTCGGGTAACTGGCAATGAAGTCAGCACAAATTGGCACCTTTTTGTTTGAACCAACTTCAACTGTTTGTTACCTCATTGACTTTGCTACGGTAACTGCTTTTCAAGTTTTTCTTATCGCTTGGAGAAAAATTCAAGAAAGGGCCACTTTCGTTTTTGCTTTTTGTTTATTTTTAGTTGTTGTTCAGAAACAGAAACGAAAGTGTTTTTCATATGGAAGTATGTAGTACTTTGCTCATAGCACAATGGATGCTCTCAGTTTTTATTATTTTTGGTTGCCCCGCCATGTTCCAAGTGGTGCCAAGTGCAGCAAGTCGTGTGCGTGATAAACCAATTAACTGAACTCAACTCGGAGACTTTAGAGATGTCCAGAAATATGATGTTTAAAAGTGAAATTTATGCTAAAAAACAAAAGTGCGTCTATAAAAGAAAAAAAAGTAAAATCAACAAAACTTTTAACACAAATAAGAGAGATGAGAAGAGACAGAGCGGGAATAGTAGAGGCTCGGCAGCAAATACTCAACAAAAATCTATTTGACAGGAACAATAATGGACAGTGTCTATAGAAATAGAAAGAGAGAGCATTTTTGGGTTTGTTTATTTAGACGCACAGTCAAAATGTCAGTCAGATGTCATTATTTCGAAATGAAATCAACTTGTTTGCTCCTTAAATAAAGGCATATTGATCGGGCTAAAAAGTAGAGAAATCAAAAAGGAAAGGGAAAATATATGTAAATAAAAGTCAATCAAGCTTGGTCACATGTCTTAAATTTCAATAAGAATGGAATTTTTCGGTTTAAAAAATATTATATAAATAAAAAGAAACTAATGAAACTTAAATAAAATAAAATGTTTAGTTCAAGTCGGTCATCCAAGAAACTTTTTATTTTTAATTCAGTGCAGTCCAACCACAGAAAGGAAGAAAAAAAAAACAAACAGATCGAAATTTGATATGCTAAAAAGATTCTTTGGAATTTTTTCTTCAACCTTAAACTTGTTTAATATTGGTTGTTCGTACTCACTTTTTAAGAAAACTGATAGTTTATACTCTTTATTTTGTTACAACAAGTTTTCAAAGCACATTTTATTTAACACTATAAAACTTCAACCTTGAAAGATGAATGAAAAATTTAAAGGTTATAAACAAATCTCATAGCTCAAGGTACAAGCACTTATTGAAAACCTTATTATAATTTCAAATGAATTACATTAAGTACCGCAGCAAGTGTATAAGATCTTTGTCATATTGTTCAAACATTTTTTTTTTTGGTGTGTCTCTCACTTTTCTAAAGCCAAGCAGCTGCTCAATGATCCTTGCCTTCAACTTTACACGCAACATATCAATTTGCCTCTGACTTTTAACCACAAATATACAGAGAAAAAAGAAACAAAGCCCAACTGTGTTGTTTACTTCTTAAGCTTGTCATAAACCTGACAAGTTGCCCCCTGTTGCAACCTCATCCCATCGAATGATACATCTTTAGCTTGCAATCTCTGCCTATCTGCTGCATGTCTCTTGTTGTGTCTTCTCTTCACTCTCCCTGTGTGTTTGCCCTCCTGCTGCGTTTGGCAGTTTTGCATAATGTTTTTTTTTTTTTTTTGAGCTGTAAATGAAACAAAGAAAGACATCATCGATATCAAATGCCAGGCAAGCAGGCAGGCAGGCAGTTAAAGCTAGGCTCTTCAGATCCATAACACACAATCTTCTGCTTGAGAAGCTGTTTGTGTTTGGCTTCACTCCTTAGTCAAAACTTGACAGCAACAAAACAACTACGTCTATCTTATTTACCATTGATGTCTGCATTATGATGCAACTGTATGATAAACGGTTTTTTCTGGGTCAAAATGCAGCCAACAAGACTTTTTTTTTAATTGATTATGGTATGTCGATAAAAAAAAAAGAACATAAAATATTGCCAAATTTTAGCACCCGGACAACAAACAGAAACAAAAAAAAAAACTAGACTGGAACTTTAATCGTTGCAAACACAAAATAGTTTTAAATTTTTTTATGGCTATTAAAAATCAACTAAATATCGCAATGGGGCGTTACGCTTGGGTTGTGAAAACACTTATGATTCGATTTTCAGTTAATGAAAAGCGCTGTCAATGGCTAAAATAAAAAAAGGAAAGCATTAGACGAAAGACAATGGTCCCAAAAAATAAAAAAAGCACATAAAAGCTATTGAGCGACTGAATGCATGAATGCAGCTTGATTTTGGCCAGTTTTCCTATATATGCTTCACACATAATCTGGCGCGACAATGGCGCAAAAACTATTTAGCGGCCGTTTTTGATTTATTGTAATACAAGAAATGAAAGTACATAATATTAAAGCATTTTTGTTTTATTTTATTTTTTTGTTTAGCTGCAATTTAGCCAAAATTGTTTTTTGTTACCAGTTAGGCTTTTATTTGCAATTTGGTCATTAATGCTTTAATAGCCAAAGAAAAATGTTAGTTCATAACATTTTCAAGCTAAGCTTTTATGTACAATTTAGTTGAGCTATTTAAATGAGTCGAAAACTGACATGAACAATAAAGTCCAAAGTAAAGACGAATAAGTAAATAAAGATTTAAAATTGTCCAGCATTAAGAACAGGTTTTCAATTTTTTAAATATATTTTTTACAAAGTGTCACATAGAACCCACAGCTGATCAAAAAAAGTTGTTTCATCAAAACGTGGCATAAATTAAATGAAATCTTACATTTATTTTATAGAAGCACTCAGAATTGAAGATAATCTTGTTGTGAACATTTCTTTTTATCCATTTTCATTAAGTGAAAAACAAATTTTATTTTAACCAATTTGTTCTGCATTAATTAAATTAGAAAAAAAAAAAAAACAGTTAGGGCAATAAAATTCGGCTCGAAAACCTTTTCCACCTATTTTTCTTCACACTTAAAAAGCTTTTTGTGAAAATGTAACATTGTTCAAGATTTTTATGATTGGTTGAGTTTTACGAGCCGACAACACACAATAAAAAAATAAAATTAATTCAATTCTAACAATATTTTTTTCTTTCGTCTCTTTCCAGGTAAGCATTAATGACCCAATAGAAAAACAGAGTTTTTAATGTGTTGTAAGTATATATTGTTGTAATGTTTTTGATTGTCAGAGCTGTGAGCTGTTGCCACGTTTTGTATTTTGTATGTTGTTGGCCAAGCCTTTTGGCTGGTTTTGACACAAAACCGCAACAAATTCCATGGCAATCACATTTATCTATTGTGTGTGTATGTGTTTGGTTTAATTTCTGTGACTTAAATGGCTATCGATATGGCCATGTTGCAGCTAACAAATTTCATATGAGCATTAATGTGATTATATGATGAAAGAGGGACAGAGAGAGAGAGAGAGAGAGGGCAGGAGGACTAGTCTGCGGTCTCTCTTTCTATGCAATTGTCTGCATTGCTCTGCGTGTTCCAAATGAGATCGTTGCCCGAGTTTTGTTTGCCGTTTGCCAAATGCCGCCGTCGCCGCCGCCAGAAAAAGTTGCACAAGACACAAAAGTCGTTGTTAACTGTAAACACTACCAATAAAAATCTTTATTTTCCTCTCTTTTTTTTTTGAGGCCCCGATTTGCGTGCACATACTATACTTCAGCCTGATCTGCATATGCATAATGAATGGCTTTAAAAATCTAATTAGACAACGGCATTGTTGGCTGCCTAGCCCTTATCTCTCCTTTATGGCCATAAAGAGGTTCAAAAGAACATTGGCTAAAGTGTTGTTGTTTTTCGTTTGTTTGTTTGCCAGTTCCGGGTCTGGATATCGCGTTTTGCAAATGAAACAATAAAAAAGTTAGGGTATTAGGTATTGCCTACTTTGGCACAAAGCACGCGCACTTGTTGTTGTTGCTGTTGTTGTTGTTTGCCGTAAATGTCTGATGAGGCCAAGTTAATTATACCGTTGCAGAGATCTCTTTGTTTTGGTTTGCATGTTGCTGTTGTTGTTGTTGTTGGTTTTTGGCCACACGTTTACCTCATTTGCAAATCGCGGCTTTTTAGCAAAAAGGGCCCAGAGACAACAAAGGGGAATGAAATATACTTACCCACAAACAATTGCACACAAAGTGAAAGAGAAAGAGAGAAGAGAGAGAGAGAGAGAAGTAGAGATTGTGCCATATTAGTGGCCCGTCAAACTTAAACGCTTTAATTGCTGCTTCATGACTTTTTTTTTCAGTGTTGGACAAAAGCTTTAAAAACGGTAACAGACTTAATACAATTAAAAGTGGCACAAGCTTAAATTCTTGGGGAAGTGTTTGGGAGAAAGCAAAGTACAAAGTTCGCAAACTATAAAAGGCACTAAAAAACACTTAATAAATTGAATATACAAATTTTTGTTTTAAGAAGTCAATTAAATAATCAAAGTAAACCAGAAATATTAGATAAACATCAAATAAGTATTAAAAAAAAATTCATTAAAATCATAAAAATCACAAAATATTAAGTTTGACAATCATAACTTGAACATACATTATTCTCTCCACTTAATTGTCCAGCAAATATTAAAAAATCACACACTTTTCATAACAAAGTAATGAAGCAAAAGCTAAAACCAACACATATCGTGTTAAAGCAGTTCTCAATGGAAATACAATTAAGTGTATATATCCTCAACCCTCCAATAATGACTCGTTCAACATCTGCCTTTGGTCGCACACACATTTTAATACCATAAATATGCCTGTCACAAAAGCAAATTGCCGCCCACAAATATAACATTTATCCAAAAAAAAAAAAAAAAAAAAAAAAAAAACAATGAATGTTGGCTAATGCCCTTATACGGCCTTATTATAATGTGATATATTGAGGGAGGGTGTCACGAATGCAACTGATAAGAATTAAACAGAGACTGGGTTCTGTTTGTTTTTTGTGTTTTTTTTGTTTTGCTTTTGTTTATACCCTCATTAATTGAGCATATGGCTTGGCAGTCCCAGTTTATCTTCTCCAACCATTTGGCTCAGCGCTCAATTTTCCAACACTCTCGTTCATAATCGAAATGTAAAGCTAAGCACTTAAATTATGACAAAAATAAACTAGAAACAAAAAACACGACCGAAAACCGCAAACTAAAACTGTACAACTCGCAAAGCGTAACGAATAATTTGAGTGGCAACGGATTTAATTTGGAGAACTGCTATTTAGTAAGAGTAGGAGAGCATGTACTCAGTTGAACTTGCTATGAAACCAGGCGAAAACTCCATGACAACACTAACTGCAATTTCAATTAACCCAATTTCGTGCTACAACAACAGCAAGTACTACAACAATCATTACACTAATTTAATGCCATAAAAACTGACCCCAAAAAAATGTGTTAAAACACACAAAACTGAGTGTGAAATTCATCCTGTAATTTTGTGTTCGGAAATTTTAATTTAAAAAACGATTTCGAATGATTTTTATGGACTCGTAAAAAAATAGTATTTCTAGTTATTAAGCATACAAGAATGTCTAAACTAGGTTAATAGATGACTAATTTTAAAATTCATATTTTTCACCCAATGGTTCAGAGTTTTTCTGAGAAACCAATAAACTACTGCAAAAATTGTTAAGTTTAAAGCTTTTATACTAGTTTTGAAATGGCGATTGTGAACCTTCTGTAAGTTCAGTAAAATTTTATAACCCTACTGTAGTAACTAAACTAACTTTAAATGGCCAATTTTGTACATTCCTAGTTACATGATATTTTCTTTTAAATTAATTCTGATGAAATAATTACCCATGCCATATGTCAAATTCCCAGTGTATTGTTTCATTTACTTTTGCATTGCTTCTGTCTATCATTCTTCTGCTTGATTTCGCCCCATTCAATTTACTCCGAAGAGACAGAGACCTACATAGTTAGGGTCAAGTGTAAACTGGCAATAGCAAAAAGAAATAGTGCTGCAACAACCCACCACAGAATACATCACATGGTTTTGTTTGTTTTTTTTTTTTTTGTACCCATTTCCCGTTTCCCATTTCCATTCTCATTCCATTTCAATTTGCCAGTGGCTCGGCTCGACTGTTTAATAGTTTTCGTTCCACTGCGTGATCTCAACCATTCCACAGTAGTAAGTATAAACTCATAATTTTCCACCCAAACTAGAAAACAAAAAACAATTTCCTTTTATGGTTATTTTATTGTTGCCGTTTGTTTTGTGCGCTACTTTATTTTCACAACATGAACTTCTATAAAAAAAAAAAGTTTTCACCACCAATTTTTTTATGTGAAAAATTTCATCATATTTCATGTTTTTGGTTAGAGTTCATTGTCGCCTTTTGGCCAAGCATTTAATTACCTTGGCGAATGTGGCAGCAGCAGATGCGTGTTGTTGCTAAAAGTTGCAACGCCCCCCGCCCACCACGCCACAAAACAATGAATATGAAAAGACTTTTGACGTTAGCTGACCTTCGCTAATGGCCAAGTGGCTACGAACAGAAACGTTTTCTGAGCGGGGGGTGGGTGCAGAAGCAGGCTCAACGGAAGCCACTGAAGAAATTTTTACTGTGCATTCAACACTTTTTTTTTTTGCGGGAAGGAAGAGTCACGAAACGGGTCTTTACCAATGCAACATTGCGTATTGTGCTTTGTAGCTTGTTACTGTTGTGGTTGTAATCGACCCTCTTTGCCTTCGTCCCTCTTGCGTTTTGCATTTTGCACAGATGTCTTGATGATGATAACCCCACCGAATCCACAAAAAAAAAGAAGAAAAAATGGCAACGCGCGCGCGCCTTCCCAAGGAAAAAGCAACAAGAAGCAGCAAAATCAAGTAAAATATTTTTATTATTGTATACCCTTTGTGATAAAGGTTTTAAATTTGATAGAAGATGAGGATGTCTTTCGTTGCCAGAGGAAAGTTTGAAAAGTATGAGGAAAACAGTTGAAACATATTGAAAAAGAACTTGAGTTTTAAGTAAATTTAAAGATTGTTAATCAGTATAGGATTAAAGCTCTAAAAATAAGTAAAGATAAATATCAATTAAAGCTATCTTAACCTTCATCCTTAAGTATAAAAATGAATATTAAGAATTATTATTAACATCCACAATTAAGCTTCAGCCTGATAGCGTACATCATATTCGATCTTTTTTTTTTTGCCATCTAAGTGTTTGGGTATTATTTTTTGTAGCTGTTTCGTCGGGTACTCTCGGAAAAGTCGTCTCTATGTCGCAATTGTACGTACAGCTTATCGCTGTGGGGCCATCTGTTCAGGGGCCAACAGAGCCGTAAAGAAATTAATTCGCCTAACCCTGTCGACACCTAACACAAGGCTAAGCCAAGGCGCAGGCACCACAAAATTGCACCACACACGAATTAACTGTGTAAAGAAAACACAGTGTTTTTGTTTTTGTTGTTTTTTGTTTTTCCGAGGCTTTCACTCTTGCCTTCTCTTTCTGTATTCCTCCCACCGCCTAACGAATTCTGGAGGTCGCATCAATTTCGTGCCTTGTACTTTTGACTAACTTATGCAAATAAACTTGACAGCGCAAGGTTCGTCAAAAAGTAACACAAAGCAGACAAAGGTCTTGTACGTTGGGCTAACAGTTAACTCTTGACTGAGCCTTAGCTGCCTAATTATGCAAAGCAGCTTAAGCACAACCAACCACAATAACAACAACAGGTCAAAAGGAAGCCAAACTGCTAGTACTTGTGGCCAATTTGGCATCTCAAACGCCCTCACTTTGCATAATTTGAATAGTGTTATTTGATTCGCGCAGATGATCATTTCAAGCTTAAATTCAAAAATTCAAAAAACCAGGAAATTCCTCAAATTGTGTGTTGCATGCCCCATTAAAATGAGTGTGTGTGTGTGTGTTGGAAAGTGCAGCAATAATGTGTGAGTTTGCGGAAATGCAAAAATGCGAAATAGTTTTATAAGGCAACGAGTGTGAAAAACTTGCAAAAATGTTTCATGTCCGCTGCCCGAATAAACAAAAGGCAAATGAAACAAACTAAAGCAGCAGAAGAATTTAAGTGAAATAATAACATGCAATGCATCGGTTCCGTTCGAATGGGCAGAAGTGCACTGTGCGAAAAAAGAGCTAGTTTGCAAAGTGTAGTAACTTTCCATTCAGCAAAGAAGGGGCAACACTTTAAGTGTCGTCGAAACTTCTCAATGCGTAAATTGCAAGTTGCAAGTTCTGCACAAAACAAAAACCGACTTTTCAGCCAGTGCTAAAGTTGGTCTGCACAGGTGCATTTGACAGGTGAGAGAAGTTTGTGGGCAAAGGTAAGGCGTGTCGTAGTCATGGGTTAATGGTTGCAAAGCAGAGGAGAAGGCGTCGAAGAAATCGAGCAAATTGTGTGGCATTTTAGACAGCTCATTTGGCTGTGTGGCAATTCCGCTGCAGACACTCGACATTTTAACCCTCGACTTGTGCTGAAGATACAAAGATACAAAGATACAAGATGCAAAGTGCAGAGCAATCTGCAATGCAGCAGCCCCTCAAGGTCTTGATTACACAGTTGTAGACAACTTTTCACGGACTAGAACATGGCATTAGTTGCAACTAAGTGGAGAGTTCATGACTACCGAATTGAAGTGCCCCACACTAACAAGCTTCGGGGCATGGCAAAACTCGTTGTTGCACGCTTCAATTTTTCACACTCTTTTTTCTCAATGATAGAGCTGATCTCGGCAATCGTTTCCGGTTGGCAGAGAATCTCTCCAATGAACGTGACCAGAGATTCAAAAAAAAAAACAGCAATTACGCCAACAACAATTGTTGCTATATACAACTGCAACAATTGCAATTAGAGTTTCAAGTACGAGCTTTGGTTAAACTGTAAATATGGGCGTGGTCGAGCAGCCAGCGCTGCCAACTAGTTTTTTTTTGTTTTGGGTTGGCGAATTTTTATAATTTCTTGTTGCTGTCCACCTGCTTAAAGCTCTTGCAGCTTTCATTATGGACGCCTTTGTTAATTGAAATTGTTTTCTTTAATTATTTTTTTAATAGAAAAAACATGCACTTTAATTTAAAACGCATAATACGTAAACTGCAATCAAAAAAGTTGGCAAAAAAACGCATTTGGGGTTGCCATTTTTGTGGGCGTCTTGTTCTTTCTTTTTAGCTAGCTTTCACCTCCTATAGAAAGCTCATCATCATTACAAATTGCTTGAACCTGGAGGCAGACACAGAAAGAGAGAGAGAGAGAGAGAGGGAGAGAGAGACTTGAATAAAACATATCGCAGTTAGGCATCTAATACAATTTGCTTTATCGCGATGCTCTTGAATTACAAATAGTAGTTGAAATAAAAAAAAAACCTCCCAAAAAGATTGTGCCACGCTTTTGATGAGGCAAATAAAAATGATGATGAGTTTGGTTTTTTTTTGTGTATATAGTATATTTATTTTGATTTTGGGTGCGGCTTTGGGTGTGGGTCGTCGTATCTTTATGAAATATCTTAAAGTAACTTTTTGTATTTGCCTCAAGTTGAAGGCGCCAATAACATTTAACGGGCAATAGGTTAGAGTAATTTTTTGGTTTAATGATTTGATTTGATTGGCAGTTTCATTTAAATGCAGTCAATTGGCAGTTTTACTTTGGAAAGTTCAAAGTTTTGATCTTAACTGAAATCCACATGAAATCCTTAAAGCCTTTTCTTTTCCATTATAAACACATCAACATTCGAATTAATCATTCGTAGATGCAATCCGTGTGAAAAATAGTCTCGTAAGCGCAAACATTTCTCAATGACATCTTCTCTTGAGTGCCAGCTGCAAATGCAACATGTTGCATGTTTCGCATTGCTAGTTTGTTACAAAAAAAAAAAAAAAACAAAACAAACAAGAAAAAAACATTATTGAGCCGTTAGCACAATCGTTTTTTAAACGAGCGCGGGATGAAAGCCAAGATTAATTTGTGTGTCTTTAATTGAACTTCAACACCAACAGCAATTCCCTTTGCTGCGTGGGTGACAAATCCCAAAAACCAAAACTAAAAGGGTATCGACAGTAAACTCCCCAAACAATGGATTGAATAAAAACATTTGTGCCGTTCCTTGCCTTGATTCGAAAATCATTTAAAAATTAATTAAGCTCATGTTGTGTTTTTTTTGGGTAATTTTTTGTCATGTTTTATTTTCTTCAGGGAGCATCGCCCACATGTTGCTTGTTTATTGTGTGCCTTTATGGCAAATGATTTTGTTCAAAAAATTTCAAATTATTGACTTATGGGCTTGACATAACTTTTCGTCTGTGGAGTTTGAGGTTATCCGATACGTAGGATGCGTGGGGTGTTGCAACAATAAATCAATAAATGCAACGGAAGTTGTAGAAAACGTAATTCAATATTGTGTTACACATTCAGATATTGAATTTCGTTACACAGATGTGAATGTTATGTTATTATTGTTAGCATGGTGAGAAAATAGCATTTCACTTTATTTATTCGTAGGTCATTCAATAGGGTTGACTTAACATTGAGTTTATTATTATTATGATTTATTTAATGAAATATTTGTAATATAGGATATGTTAACTTTGGCAGAAAAAACAAATAAATCATAATAAATATAGGAAAAATATAAAGCTATTTATTTTTGTAGTAAAGAAAAAATTACATAAATTCTTTACAAACATAACATAAGTAAACTTATCTTACATAAGACGATTGATTTGCTTTTTCCTCCTTCTTATTTTTAGCCACACATTTTCAATAAATTTCCTGTGAAATTTTTTCCACTAAAAGCAACGATTAACACCTTCTGTTAACCATTTGGTATCTATCAGCAGTGTAGTATTTTATAGTAAAGCAATATTATTAATGCACTCTCTTTGGCAGTGTCTATTTGTGAATGTAAATACGTTGCCACCCGCTGATTTATCATCAGTTGTCGCTGCTTGCTACTTTTGACACTTGTCCATTGAGATGACAACACAAATTTCAATTACACTACGAGCACCTTTGACTCCATACGATTTTTTTTTTTTTGGGCACTGACAAAAGTAACTGCTGAACAGCAGACAAAAAAGTTATAGTCCAGTGCTGTGTTAAACCGCAGCGTAAATTAGCCAAACAACAAGTGCGCTTTTGAGCTGGCAACATGTTGCCATGGCGCGCAGCATGTTGCTGGCAATGGAATTGCCATTTGCCAATTGGGAATTGTAAATTGTGGATTGTGTATTGGCAATTGAAATTGCATTGGTTGTTTTGCGTCGTTTGCTTCTCTCGCATGCCAAATGATATCGCTGGCTAATAATTTATGGGATTTAATTTGCCACTTCTGCAAGATTTATGGCACCATGAAAATTGAAATGCAATCAAAAATATTATGTTAACCTCTGACCACAAATGAAAAGTAAAAAACAAAAAACCATTCGGCACATAAATCAGTTTGGGGGGGACTACGACAGTTTTGGCGCCCTTTACCCGAAATACAAAAATAATAATAATAAAAAAATTAAAAAAAAAACTATACAAGCTGATTGACAAGCCATGAAATTGCATTTTCTTGGCCCACTGCTGGCTTCTGGCGCTGACAAATTTTGTAATTTAAAAACTTTTTGGTTGCAGAGCTTAGAAAGTTTTTGTTTTTTATTGTTTTAGCTTGCTGTTGGCCTGAACTCTGACCCCAAAAGAGTTATGAGTTGCCTGTGGGATCGTGGCGTCCTTTTCACTGTGCCTCGTCCTGAACATTTGTTGTTTTTTTTTTTTATCATTTTTGGCGCAAATACTATGGCTTCAATCTCTTCTCTTCAGCTAACCATGCATGAATGGCATTTTAGCCATGTTTGTTGTTTTGCCGTGTTGCTGCTTGCAACATGCAAATATGAACATGACAACAAAGCTTTCAAACCCCCCAGCCAGCCCCCCTTCCCCAGCTCTTGATTGTGATGCCACCCAAAGCGAATGCATTTCCTATTTGCGGCCTTGGCTTCCTTCCTCTTGGCAATATTTTGTATTGTTGTTGTTGTTGTTGTTGGTGCTATTTTGCCATCTTGTTTGCATAAACATTTTTATGCTGTTTTTCTGTTTGGTTTATAGCGACAACAACGCCTTGCGAATGAAGATTTATTTGTTGTGGCTCCAGAGTTCCTCTTGTTGATGTCTTTCTTTCGTGCAATAATAAATTTAAAATGTTTTGCCCAGTTTTTTTTTGTTTTTTGTTTGTTTTCTGGTAGCTGTTGAAGCGCAACAGGGTCTCTGTTAATAAACATACGTTCAAAAACGTGCCTTGAATTTGAATTTGAATGGATCTAGCATTGAGAATTTAAGAAGTTTGCCGTAAAAGAAGTTGGCGTTAGAGTAATTATTTGGTTGCTGTATGAGTTTAACTCAGCTTAAACAGACCTCGACTATTCTAGTCGATTTAAAGGATACTTAAGCCAGTTAATGGTTTTAATGACTTGAAAAGCCTGTAAACTATTAAAAATAATGGCTCTAATAAAGTTTTATAGCACTTTTTATAAGCACAAATAAAAAACTAACATTTTGAGTAAAGTTTTTTTAACAAAGACTTGTCAAATTTAATAGCTTTGGTTAGGTCACTTGTTATCTTATCAAATTATTTATTTTCTAAAAAGGTTTTCTTATTGTACAAACCAATAAAATAGATCATATTATTTTTACTTTACTTTCAACTCTTCATAATTTATGGCACTATACATTGCAATATGAAAATCTTCGCTCTTACTCTATAACTTATCAGCTCTCGATATGCTTTATCGATATGCGATGTTATCGCTATCGTTATCGCATAAACAATGTCAACAAAAATGCCATATCGAAAACACTTTCCAAGCATTCACCTATCACTTTTTTTTTTGGGTCATAGAAAAAGAAATAAAAAATTAAATACAGTCTGAATTTTTTGTCGCGTGCCTGTCTCTCATACGTTCTCTCGCTCCTTCCAACAGTTTTTCTCTCGCGCCGCCCACAAAGAAAATGTCATGCACCATTTGCCACCAGCCAGAAAATTGGGTGAAACACAAATCTTACTTTTTTTCTTTCCGTCTTTGTTGTTGTTGTTTGTTAGCGTTCAAGTCAACAATTTCCTAGCCATACATAAATTGAAAAAGCTTTTCTCGTTGCCTATTCAATTAGCATAACAAACTATATAGCCTGTCTCCCCCCACCCTCACTCAACACCCACTTTGGGAAATTCTCTCTCCAATGGCGCCCATCGAAATAGTTTTGTTCCATATGAGGGCATTCGTGTTATATGTGTTGTTGTTGCTGTTGTTCTTTTTTGGGCTGTCAATTGTGGCTTGCTTGCGTGAGTTTTGTTGTTGATGTTGTTGTTGTTGTTTTTGTTTCCATGTTGTGTGGCATCTGGCGATTATTTGGCTGCCAAATGTGCCCAAACATTTCACTTTAAGCTCTTTTCCCTCAAAAAAAAAAAAAAAAACAAATCATCATGCGTGTTGTCAAACAAGATCTAAACAAAAATAAAGTCAAAGCACTCGCCCCTATATAGTCATAAATAAAATATATGTAAAGTTCACCAAAACACACAAAAACCGCTCTATAATAGGAAAGTAGTTTTTGAATGTTTCATAAATTTTGTCGTTTTTATGCTTACACATGTTAATACTTAATACTATCTTTAACTATAACTAATTCTCTTTTTTTTCGTCTTCTTTCTTTCTAGGTAAGATCTTTATTTTGTTGTTCACACTCACACACACACATACATATCTTGCGTAAGTTTTTCCAGCTATATTTTCTATGGTATTTTTTTTCGGTTAGTTTATTTCCGCAATTAAAGTGGCAATTTCTCAACTGCAACCAGATTGCTGCTGCTGTTGCTGTTATTTTTACACAAGTCATAACGCCTTGGATTTTTTTTTTTGGGGCCATTGCGTGCAAATTTTAATTTTTCATAGCAATTTTTGTCTTCGCTTTTTGTGTTTTGGACGTTGAGCTGCAGCCAGCCAGCCAGCGTTCAATAAACCAAAATGGAACCAAGATTTTAGATATGTGTTGTTGCCATACATCAAATACTTGGAGAGTCTTTGGCTCTTGCAGCTAGTGAAATAGTGTTTTTTTTTTTGGTTTTTGTTTAATAATCTGTTCCCCTCTCACTTCTGCTACTGCCGCCACCTCATGCCTCATGATTAAGCTCCATCTCAGGGTCTTGTCATTTTCATGTCGTTGAAAATTAACGATTTGCAATTAACATTCATTCATTCAATTCGCTTTCACTCATCTTTTTGAGTGCACATTTTTTCGTTTTGTAGTTTTAGTTATGAGTGCAATTTCTTAATTGCATTTATTTGATTTGATTTGGTTTTTGTACAGCACTTTCGCATTTTAGCTGCAGCTATGGTAAATTAACTTATTAGTTTTGACATATGTCCAATAATCGATTTTTAAGTGTTTGGCTGCTATTAAAATTAAATTGAATTGGATTTTTCAGTTGGTTCAGGTAATGATCTTTATTTAAGTTATTTTCAAGTTGTTTTCGGCTTTAAATTAATAATTTCCTAGCTTCATAGAGTTCTTTAGCTAAGTTTATCCTTAGTTTTATTTAATCACAAAATGATTTGTTTTTCTACGCAGTTCAATCAAACTATTATTTCCTGATTCATCTCTTATATATTTTTTAATCTCTGCTGCTTCTTTTGATGCCAGTTAGTTTCTCATTTAATTAGCTAATTACGCATTGCAGCAAAATAATTCCAACTTATCTTGGCATAATCTCTTTGGCAAGCTTGCGCAGATAGCTTTGATTATTAGCAAATGTTGTTGCTGGATCGAACTAATCATTATAATCATTATCTGCACATTGATCACAATCAGCAATTACTTTTGATAAAAGTGAACATTTAGTGGCAAGCCAGCGAAAAACCTTCAACATCAACGTCTTCTGCCTCAACTTTTCAACATAAAAAAAAAACAGAAAAGCGCTTTGAAAGAAGAAACATTAAGAAAAAAACAGAAGAAGAGATGCGCTCGATTGCAGGGCGCATATACATATATATATATGTATGTATATAAGACTTGTCAGCGACCCCTTATTCTCCCTTCTAACCTCTGTACTGGCTGTCTGCATCTGTTGGTTCGTTCGTTTTGGACTGCTGCTGTCAGATTGTATATCGGTGAAGTTGCCCGATTCGAGTGCTCCCCAAGATTCGCTGCAACTGCAACTGCCGACAGTTCGACGATTCAAAGTCTTTTGGTCTTGGTTGTTGTTGTTGTCCAGCTGTCTGTCAAAAAGGCAAAAAGTGCATTTCGAATATTGAATAAAATTCGTTTGCTGTTGTTGTTATTGTTATTGTTGTTGTTGTTCGTTGCCTGCTGCTGGCAGCAGCGTCTGTCTTCCGGCAATGTTACAATGTTTTTGTTGCATCAGTTTCAGTTTTGTTTGCTGTCAATTCGATTTTAGACTGAATGCATTGAAAATGTTTTATAAATGGGTATGATGAAATTGAGCAGGAGTTTGTAACGAGCAGAAAGAAGCATGTATTTATCTTTGCTTTAAAGGTATTGTCCCCAAAGACTGTCTTCTATCAGAGAACAGCTAAAGTGGTAAGACAAGGCGATCTTAATTTTTAAAAAATATGACTGCTTTTAAACCGAAGATTCGCACCAAGTTTGGGTTTTTCCAAAGCAAATGTCGATCAATTCAGTAACTGAGAAGAAAAATAGTTTTTATTTAATATTACAGGGTATCTTTTGGTCAGTTTTAATCAAGTAAATAATGTTGTTGTTGTTGCCAGTGTCAACGTGCAGAGATTTGCTTGCACTTTAGCTCTTTTTAGACGATTTGGAGTTTTTGATATGCTTGTTGGCCAAAAAAAAAAAACACAACGAAAGCAAAAAGGTTTTGTTTCCGTTGCTGCCACTCAATTGAGTCAGCACACGACATTATTCTTCACCTTTTAACTGCCTGCCACCTGGCAACCGGGCACGTCTGCTTGGGCTCCCAAAAAGTACCCCTCATATTTGCTTGTTTGATCAGCGCCAACGATTTACGTGACAAGAAGAGGATTATCATAAAAATCGCCACGTGAGCAATTCACTTTGGGTTGTTGCCTAGGTGAAAATTGAAAACAAAAACATGCACAAAATGCAAATTGGGACTTTCTAATGCCCCACAGCTGGGCTTTTTTTCTTTGATGATGACTCTCCCACAAAACGAAAGAAAGAGGAAGAGATATGCACCTTTCAAGGGTGCACCTCATAAATTGATATCGTTTTCAGCTTGTTTGTGCGATTAATCGTTGTTAAATGTTTGCCACATGCGACACAAATTTGAAATTTGAAATTGTGCTGCCGACGCCGACGCGTTTCACTTGCAGCATTCAATCATGCAACGCGTTGTTGCACACAGCGTAAGGTGTGTTGCACCTACCTACCTACTGTCTGTCGATGGCAACTCGATTCATATTCAAATTGTCGCTTGTCGCCAATTTTGCTAATAAAATTGCGCCACATCAATGCCAATAAATATTGGTTTTATTTGCAAACCATGCAAATTTTTTGTTGCTTTAATGAACTTCGATTTACATTGAAACTGAACTGAAATTGCAAGGCGTTGATTTGTAAATCACCAGGCATTTTGTGAATTTAACAAGAGTGGAGTGTTCAAATACGTGTGTGTGTGTGTGTTAAGCTTGTTAGGATGTCTTTGTTGTGGGTCTATTGTCGCGCTAGCTAGATCAATTTAACTTTCACTCGAGTGCTGCTTTAAGTGTAAATCGGCTCGACTTTTGTACATTTAACTGATCAGTTAGCGAAAGTTTAAAACAGTTTATGAATTATCCTTTTTGTCAGGTATTTAAACAACACATTAGGTTTGAAATATTCCCGATAAAGTCTCATGAGAGTAAATAACCCTTTCTTACCTTCAACTGCAATAATCCTTCCGTGTAATAACATTTTTGTTCCCACACACAACTTAATCCTCTACTTATGCCACTCGGCTTGTCAGTTTCTCAGTTTCTCAGTGTTTTTTTTTGTTTTTTCATTACACCTTCTTCCTCCAGTTTCAGTTCAATGTACCTTAAACAATTGAACATTAAGCACGCTTAGCTGCTTTACTTTACTTTGCTTTGGTTTGCTTTAGCTGCCGTTTGTTTGGTTTGCTGCTTGGCTGCTGTTTGCTGCGGTCTCTTTCACCAATATCTAAAAAAAAAAAACTCATAAGTTATTTGTGTGTTATTGAACCCAACCCACATCATTAACGCCCCTTAATAGCAACAACAACAAGAGAGTAAAAATTATTGATATTTGCGATAGCAAAAACAAAAAAAAAAAAACAGAAAAATGTCGCTAAGGTTGTGGCACACACAAATTGCCTGTTGGTAGCAAATCACGTAGCCTTGGCTTTGATAATCAGCTCGAAAGTGTTGCCAACTATGGTTGTTGTTGTTGCCACGTTTAGGAGGAGTCAACAGGCTAGATTGAGATAAAAAATATGTTTATGACTTCAAACTCAAACTGAGCTTGTAACTTTGCAGCAACTTTTACTTTGTCGAACGTAAACCCTTTGCGGCTTGGTCAAGTGCGCTTTACCTAAGTAAAAAAAACGTTGAAGTTGAGGATAGGGTACCATTAGCCAAAACACGTCGCTTTTATGAGGATGCACCCACTTTCTTTGAAGCGCCTCTTGCAATGCCTCCAACACTTTCGACTCTTTACGACGCTTTCTGCCCCCCTTACCTGTTAACCAAACGTGGCTCACATGTCGTCGATCAACCGTTGCCGTCGTTTATCTTTCGGAAGTGCCTGACAAGCGGCTGCTGCTGTTGCTGCAACAAACTGACCCTGATGTGACCTCCAGTGCGCCTGAGTTATGAACCCGTTCGCTGCCTAATGAGTTACCAAAAGCCAGTATCGCACAACATTTGAACAGGTGGATCTGGAGGCGGAACATTAAGGCAAAAGGGGCAGGAGCATATACTTTGAGATATGTTTGTGTGTGTGTGTGGGTTTTTTTTTGATTTTGATTTTGTAGCTTCTGGGCATGGAGTGCTCCGTAAATTTTGGTGTCGTAATTGTTGTTCGGAAAAAACTAAAAACTAAAAAAAAAACAAAAAAAAAAACCCCAAATGCATTGCGGATTCACTTTTGACTGTTTGTTCATCTCCACCTGCTGATAGTGAAAGTCTGGTCTATAGTTTTTCCCATTGTCTCCTCTGATAGTTGTTGTTGTTGCTGTCTTGTTTTTTATTGCCAGGCTTTTGTCTTTGTGCCGGGGCCCCCCCAGGACTTAAAACATACATAAGCCCCAAAAACTAATAGCCAAAAACTTATTTGCTATGTTAACGATATGACCAAACTTTAATTTATATTTCGATTCAAGTCGTTTGAAATTCAAATGTGTATTATGATACGAGTCGATATCATTTTCAAGTTGTATATTAATTGTACGGCATTGCTTAATTAAGTTTGCCTTCATGTCATATCTTTTTGATTGAATTTTTTTTGTCTGATTTTTAACGAATTTTATTTTTTGCTGCATATTGGCAAATGCTGTTTGCCAGTTTTTGGTAATTACAATGTCCATTGTACAACTCTTTTTATAGGCACTTAATTTGCCAAATGTCGACTTTCAATTATAGTGTTTTTTATGTTGTGTTGTGTTTTCAACCACGCCCCCAATTACAACTCGTCCCAAAATAGTTGCAACCTGTTATATGAGAGCTGAGTTTGGGGAAAATACTCTTTTTTTTGTTTTTTGGAAGAGTGTAGTTATAAAAGGGGTCGCCAGAGGTCAATTTAAGTAAATGATAGTCTTTATAATGAGTAAATTGTGACTTCTTAAGTTATGAGAGGTAATAAATACAATTTAAAGTGCTTTTATAATGAATGTTCATGATTAAAGTATGCTTTCCTCAAAGATTTATGTACCAATTCATAGATTTTTAAGTACGGCTAAGCTTATCGTTTATCGGTTAATCGTTTGTCATTCTTACTTTGCGAAAAGTTTGGCTTGAGTATATGAGAATCTGTAGGTTTCGCTTAACAGTCTTTGCTTTCATTTAAAAAAATGCCTATCGATCAGTTATCGATTAATCGGCTGTCTATTTTTGTTTCATTCTTTTGCTTATACTTTGAACACACTTATATTTTCACATAAATTCTTAAATGAAAATGAAAAAGTTCGTTTTTATAAACTATCTCATCAATCATTTGTTATCAGCTCTAGATGTCAAAATACTGTCGACAACTATTTGACACTTAAATGCCTGCCACAACATAAATCATATTACAAATATGCTTTCTAGTCACCCCGGGATCAATTGGATCGTAAAACCTTAATGATTAGCAACAGTAAAATGTGCCTGACTGTCTGTTTTACTCTCTCGCCTCTTATCTATTCCCACAAAACGCAACACAAACCGCCTTGGAGAGCAACCTCAGTAAGTGACCCGCAGTTTAGCTAGCAAGCAGTGAAGATAAATGCCCTGCAATCTACTTGATGGCCTGACCTTGACTAGCTGCAAGCAGTACCACAATGCAATGGCAAACGGCAATATAGTAGATGATGATTAACTTAAGCTATCCAACCTTCAATTTCGAGCTGAATAACTAGAAAATTGTGATTGCCCAATTTAAAAGTTTTTGTTTGTTACGTAATTGCGCTTCACGATATTTTTATGCTAATTAGCCGAAATGTGTAAAGCAATTATTATTATTTGTTTTTTTTTTTGTGTGTTGTTTTTCGAGTTATTTCCATTTTCATATTTATATACATATGTACATATATTAGTTGCAGTTGGTCGTTTGTCAAATGCAGCTTACACAAAAAAAAAAACAAATTGTGAAAATGTCAAACGCAATATGCCTTCATTTCTTCTCTCTCCCCCTTTCCACCTTAACATAACCATATTTTTCCAGCTTGTTGACCAATTTTGGTTTGCTTAAGCGGTAAAAATCAATCATGAAATATGCTTGCCATTAACAATGAATTCAAAATCGGATTTGGATTTGTCCAACAAATTTCCATGATTTGATTTGACCACAATACTACCTACAATAATTTATAATATGCTTTGATTTATACGCTTTCATTGAGATTAGCTTTCTAAATCAGTTCAACAGTTTACAACAGCAGTCTCTTTCTGGCCGGTTGACCTTCTGGTGGAGTTCACTGAACTTGATTTCACCCAAATCTGTGGCAGCTCCGACACCACCACCACAAACACTCGCAGCTATCAAATAACCAAAAACACAGAAAAACCAAGAATTTCACTTTCAAAACAAGCACTTGTGTTTTTTAGAGGGTTTTTCAAGAGATGCTCATTAAGTGTCAGCCAAATGAGGGCTATAAAAGATTATTGCCAAATAGCCCGAACCGACATAACATGAAAAGCAAGGTCATATCTGGCTTAGATCCGTCTTAGCCAAAGCTACTGCTAGTCAACGTTGTCAAGCGTTGATTTTTATTATACCCTGTAACTGTTTGAAACTGAAAATCGATAGAAATCCGCATAAGCAATTGCAGTTTAAACATCGATTTGGCTTCAAAATGAACATATAATTAAAAAAAAAAAAGTCTATCTTGTCAAAAACTTAATGACAATCACTAAAGCAACACAAAAGTGATTTGTGTAAACAAACTTTGTACAGGATAACTCCTCGAGCAGCGCTCTTTGACTCACATAAAACTCCTTTCAACTTGTTAACCATAAAAAATTTGGTGAATACTTACTTACTGGTATTTTTGGTAGTCAATTACTTATGGGATTGGGGAACTTTTCTCTCTTTGGCTGCTCACTTTTTTGTTTTTTTGTGTTGGCCTGTGGCCATTGCTTGGCAATTAAAATGATATTATTACCTTGCGGCCTTTCTGTAGTCACTTTTTACTTACTTACAATTGCGAGCAGCTGCTGCCCAGGTACCGCTAGTTTGTGAGATCCCCTAAATAAAGAAATGGTTGGGCTAACGACTTGTTAATTGTGCAATAGATAGAAAGCGGACATAAAAAAAGTACTGTTACACTGCAATAGACTTAATACTTTGTGGCCTGATGTTGTAATAATTGAAGTTTAATGCAGAGAAAGCGGCTAAGGATTATTTTCAGTTTTGGATTCGAGTATTGAATAACCGAACTGAGAGCATCGTTTGATAATGATTCTTATGCAGAGAAAGCTTTGTAAGTATATAAACAGTTAAATCCAAACGATTTCATAATTATTTTAAGCATTTAAAAGCCAAACATGTAACATGTTTTTAATGAGACCGCAAGCAAAGCCTTTCAGCCAATAAGCCAAAAGGCCAAAAAGAAGAAGACAAAAGCTTCAAAAGCGTTGACATGAGACAAACTTGTTCTGTGATAGAAAAAAAAAATAAAAACGAAGAATAAAAACCCCTAAGATGGAGTTTAGAGTGGACCACAAAAACACATATTTTTAAGAACGTGACGCCAACAAAAGCAAAGTTTCTCAACTTTGGGGCAGGCAGTGGACTTCGTCTTGGTTGGTCGTCTTCGTTGTCTTATCGTCTTTGGCATGGGACTACGAACGTGACACTCGAACGTGATTATGTCAACCGTGTCTCTCTCTCTTTGGTCTTTAATATATGTGCCTACCTTGCTCTCTCTCTCTCTTTATGTTTGTTACTCAATAGGCCGTGTCGGCTTTTAACTGTACAGATCGAATGAACGTACTTAAACTCGCAACTCTCTCTTTATCGCATTCTTAACAGAATTCTTCTGTGTCGTCTCTTCATTGGGTTAATGCCCATTGCATTTGCTCACATCACGCATTTGTTGCAGACGAAGATGCGTTGACATCATTGTTGCAACGGTTTTTCTGGGTCAACAGACAGATTAGACTTTATTTGTTAGTCAAAAGAAGACTCCCAGGCAGATTAATTGTCCGGGAGGCGACAAAGCGACAAAGCCTGTTGCACTTTACCAGAGTAGGTCTAAACATCAGTCATTTTCTAGACTTCACCTTTATGTTCCCTGTGATATGGGAATGGTGTGTGTGAAGGTTTGGTTTGACTGCACTAAGTTGTGGTATATAGAGTTGACAAGGTTGTATGTGCTATGTACACCTATAACTTCGATAATAATCGATTGTTATTTTACAGTTATCGAGTTACCTTACAATGTATCAAAGAGCTGATAAGTTTTTCAGTGCAATGTTGACATATAACTATCGAGTTAGCTATAGATAGTAATCGATAATTGAAATCTTACAGTTATCCGATTAATAAACAATGTAACGAAAAAGGTTTGCTTATGACATTACTTTTTAATATTTAAAAGTAATTCGAAATTAATTGACAAATTAAGTTACCATTTTAAACCAGCCATGATTAGAAGATGCTACATACAAAAATTCTTAACTTATGTTCTTCTTATAACGAACTTTATGTTTGTCTGAAAAATATCTTAAAATAGGGTATCTAACAAGCGTATTACTCTCTACTTGTAACTTTGCTCATTAGCTGTGTTTTTCTCACACCTTCCCTTACATTTAGCTAGTGTCAATTTGGTTGTTTTTTTTTCGTTTCGAGTCTTTCCGCCAGTCATTTATCTTGTCAATAGAGGTCGCCGCAAAACACCTTCTCCCTCCATACGACAAATAATGTCTTATTGCGACTCTGTTTTTTTTTTTTTTTCTTTTCGTAGGTAATTAGAGTCGCAACTTGTTTGGTTGCACGAAAAATTATGTCCCAAAAACCGGGCAAACTATGTTACATGTTGGTCTATTTAAAGGCGTCTTTTAACTGGCAATTTGGAAGTGTTCCAAATGCCGTGACTATTTCACTTAGAAATGTGCTAGCAACAGGAACAAAATAATGAAGCAAATTGTATGCGTTCCAATTTATGTGACATGTTGGAAATGGTTTTTGTTGCTGTTGTTGCAGAGTTCGTTGACTTTCTGCTATGAATAATGTGGACTTCATTTTTGGCAACAAAAATTCGCATCAGGTGCGAATTAAGTTTTTTTTTTGTTGCAAACTTTTAAGTTAATAAATTTGATGTTGAAGAAATTCTGTTAAAATCTCAAAAAAGTGTGAATCATTTAGAATGAGATAAAGTATAATGGGTCTGCTAGGGCGGAGTCGTTGATGCCCCACAAATGTCTAGAGGCGATTTGAATGTAAAAAAAAACGCGGTCGAGGTCACGTTCTGACATATTCAATAATGAATGTTGTTGCTGTTGTTGTTGTTGGCATTTTAAATTCAGCTAGTTAATTGTTGCGATTGCTCAACACTAGATATAAAAGATTCTGAGTCAACGAACCTCACACAACTGCCAAAAAGATCTTACACACAGATACAACAACAGATACTATACAACGTGGCCAGCATTATTTGTGTTTTATAAATAGATCGCCGCATTAGAAGATCTTTTAAACCAGACGCACGATTTTCAACTCAAAACACAGACACAAAATATGCGCGCGTTTTAGAGAAAACACATTTGCATGTGAATATTGTTATTGTTTAGTTTAGTTTGTGCGAATGAAAGGAAAATGTGCGTGCGTCATGCTCTTGGTGTCCGACAGCGACAACAATTGGAGGACAGCGTGTTGCAATCGTGTTGCTGCCCCTTTGGGCTTGTGAAATATTTTGTTGCGGCGGCACCAGCAGCAACAGCAGCGGCAGTCCAATTAGCATTTTGGCTACACAAACTCTGGTAGTCAAAACTCATTTGTCATTGCTCATCGTGTGGCGCCTGAGCTGGAAAACACACAGAAAAAAAATTGTTCGAGTTTATGTTAAATGGATGTGCTCACAAATCATAATTAGGCTTGGATATAATTATGAGATCTTTATTCAAGAATGCTGAAAACGTCATTAAAAGCATTGTTGCAAACTATATTGAGCATATAACGAATACGAGATGTTGACAACGAGTTGAGAAATGAAGCGTAATAAATCTATTTAATAGGTTGTTGTTACGATTTTAGATGTAAGCAAACATTTTAAGGGTTTAAAAACGTTCATATTTTGCAACATAAATGCTCAAAAAGTTTTTTTTTAAATGCTATCTTTAAGATTTTGAGTTGTAATAGTACAAAAAAAAACTAACCAGATAAATCAATTTTTATATAGAACTTAAGTTTAAAACTTTTTAAGTTTCTTTTTCTCCATTTCTACACCACTGTGCATTCACTTTTCTTTTAACCAATAACTTCTTGTTATCTCTTACCCCGACTGCTGCTGCTGCTCGAGTACATTGAAAAGTCTCAATTGCAATCACAACAACAGTTGCACCGTTGTACCAGGTTCGGAGGGGAGTCGAGAGCCTAGTAACATCTCAAGTTCAGTCCACAGATTAGTCACGATCTTTATTCATAAAATTCTGGCTCTTATTCTCTCGAACTGGAGATAGAGGAGATTGTCTCTGTGTCTGTGTTTGTTTGCTTCAGGTGGGTGGTTTTTATGAACTCGAACTGAATGTGAGTGAGTGAGTGAATGAGCGTGTGCAAAATGCATTAAGAGGCTCGCCAAAATTGCCAAGACCAAGCCAAGAGTCGTGCAAAGATTGGGAGTGGTTGCATTTTGGCTGCAACAAAAGCCACAAGGCAAGCAAGCAAGCAACCAGCAGCAGCCTCAACTTTGCAAACTCCAACTCCAACTGCAACTAAACTGAACTCAACTTCGACTCTGGGTTGAGTTTAAACAAAGAGAAAGGCGTTGCTCAGAGTCAGCCAACTTGGCTAAAGACACATTATATTGCTATTGCTATTGTTGTTGTTGTTGTAGTTCGCTCTTCAGTTTGTAATGAGCTGCAGCCGTTTGGCTTTGCCACACCCACCCAACGCCTTCTGCACACACACACACACACACACACACCTGCCTCTAGACTTTGCAACTAAACATTTGGTTGCTTCTTATTGCCAGCTGCTCCTCCAAGAACCTCTACAAATTTATGACTTCGCCTTCTCTCTCTCTCTCCCTCTGTTTCTTTAAACTAATGGTTACGATTTTTGGACCGTTGATTTTTTATTTGCCAAGCCTCTTAAAATGAAAAATGCCCCCCGCCCGACGCTTGCCTTTATCGACTCTACAACAAGTTCTTTGTTTTTCCTTGCAGCTCATAATTAGATATAATGATAAATAAAAAAAAAAATTATAGAAAAAAAAACCAACGTAATACAAACAATTTCGCGTTCGCTGCAATGACGCTGAAAATTGTGTAGCGGAAAAAATTCCAACAGAGTAGAATTTGATTTTTATGAACGGTCGGTCTATGGCAACAACAAAAAACTGGAGCTCGTTTAAATATTTAAGCTAGCTTGCCTAGATGATCAGTAAATACAACAAAAAAACTTGGTATTAAAGTCAAGGCATTGAACTGGAAGCAAAGTTGTTGTATTTGTTGGGTGTGGGAATTGTTGAAAGGTGGGGATAAGAATCAGCTAATAAAGCATTGAATGTGCTTAGGGAAGGTCTCTTAAGTAAATTAATAATGAAGTTTATATATATATATGGTAGAGTGGTGAAGCCAATACTTAAAGACAAGTACAGCATTGCAATCAGGAAGTTATTAAAAAAGATCGAAGCTTGAAGGTATGTTAACAACAGTTAGATTTCTGAAACAGAATTGTACTCAATTTAAGTTTTCATAAAAAAAATTAGACTTTAAGTGAAAAGTTAGTTTAAGTTGAGTAATAAAAGTCTGTTAAGTGTTTGTTTTCTAAAAACTATAACTGTACCCATTGACACAGTTGGGCAACTTTGTTTGGCACAAATTGTTTAGCTTCTGCAAACGCAATTCAAATGTCAACTTTCACGCAAAACTCTTTCATTCTGTTGCCGCAGTCAGTGTCAGTTTTGGCCACAAATGTCAAAATTGTCGATGGCTATCAAAGTCTTCCAAACCACAAAACTGCGAGGTACTTTTAATAACCAAATCGATGCAAGATGAAAGCCATTTGTGACATTTCAATTTGTTTGGAGGTAATGAAAAAACAAAAGCAACAGGTGAAAACTGCAATTTATGACTTGAGCTTTGGGTTGAGGATGTCAGTAAATGTGCCCAGGTGTCGCTGGGTTTTTTTTTTTTTTTGTTTGGTCGCTTCATCATATTTATCGATTTCTAATGCCAAAAAGCTGACAGCAATTGTGCTGTTTGTTGTTGTTGTTGCTTGGTGTTTACTTAAGGCAACGGCAACATGATGCAAGAAAGTTCATTGAGGTTAAACTGTTGTATGAAGATCAATGTACGATTACCACCAACAGTGAACGGCAAATGTATGTATATAAATGATCATATGATGTTGCCTTTCATGTGTGTGTGTATTAAGGTGGGTGTCATTGTGCGGCATTTGACTTGTAGACGCCTCCAAACTCCTTCAACTTTGACCGCTGCGTGTCAATTACATTTGTAATTATTTTTTGAGCGTTTGATAAATTGAATATCGCACACACAGTTCAAACTTACTAAAATGCGGAAAGCCGCCTTCTTCTTCTTTGGCTTTTTAGTTTTCGGTTTTCGGTTTTGCCTTTTTGCCAATTCCATTTATCTTGTTTGACTAATCTACCGAAATACAATGGACGGATGAATGCTTATGCAATGTGTGGGTTTTGACCTTTGGTGTGTGTGTGTGTGTGTGTTTTCGGAGAGAGAGAGAGGGTTGGACTCGTCTGCCAAGACGAAATATGACAAACGAGTGATGAAAATCTAAGACACAAGAGTTTGCTGCCCATAAACGGCAATGCAATTGAAAGGCAACAAAAACTACACTTGAACGAAGTTTAGCTGGAAGGGAAGCAAGAGTTCTTACTTTATTTTCGTTCAGTGCAGTTAAGTGCAGTCTCTTCATCAGAGTTCTTAAAGACCCTGTCTAGTCTTTTGTCTATGCTGCGCCTCGAAAAACTACTAAGTAAAACCTACGCGATCTTTGTTAATGTAATCAAATCTGGCAACAACTTTATTGGCAATGCCTGTTGGCTGGCAACGCTTTTGCGGTTAAGTCACGTGCTCAACGTTACGTATACGTCACGTGTGTGTGTGTGTGTATGTACTGTGCTTTCTTTCCAATTAGTTGTCAAATACGAATTGACACCTTCTGTTGTTTACTTGTCACATTCGCTCTAATGTTGAACTTCTCTTTTTTTGTTTTTTGTTTCTGTTTCTATTTCCAGGTGTTGTACCATGAAATTGTATCACACGCTCGAGTTGTAAGTGCTTGCATTCGTGCCGCCTCCGAGAGGGAAAGGGAATCACATTTACAGTCACAGTCACAGTTACAGTTACAATCGCAACAGTCAGCATCACAATTGCAATTACAATTGCAGTCACAGCAACCCGCATCGCTGACGAGCAATTGCTCCAGTGATTCGACTAGTGATTCGGTGACTAAATCCCATAGTTTGAGCAGCGGTTTTGCCTCTGATGTTGCTCAATTGAATACTACAACTGCAACTCCAACAACAACTCCAACAACAACACCAACAGCTACAGTTATAACTGGCTGTGGAGTCACAACAACAGCTCATCCAAAGAAGGGTGAAGGCAATTTGGAACGTTTAAGAGATCGTTATCATTTGCTCTATTTAAAGGCCTTCGAGCTACAACTCTGCCTGGACAATTTACTGCGCAAACGCAGCTCAACAGCGGTAAGTTTCAATTAATTCAAAATTTATATTAGTTAGTTGTATGTGTATTAATCAAGTAATAGTTGTCGGTTTCTATATAAGATTGTTGAACTTGGCAAGAAGGAAACCTTTTGAAAACTGCCTAGATAGAAAACCCTCTTACCCAAACATTTCGTTCTCTATTGAGACCCAAAATGACCTTGTGCCTTGTCAACTGAAACTTTAAACAACACCAAAAATAAATCCCAAAACATGCGTCGTTTTGAGGGTCGTTCATTTGTCGTCTGTCGCATGTCGACAAATCACTTTGAATTAGCTTTCTATTTACAAAGTCTGAAGAAAGAAAGAAAAAAAAACCAACTTAAAAATACGTTGAATTCTTAGAAAATAGGAAAATGCAATTACTTTGAAGATGCCACCGTTTGAATTGGCGCCGCTTTCATATCTTTTTTTTTGTTGTTAGTGTCCGCCTCTTTGCCAATTGTGGTCATTTCTAATTACGAAAGTGTCTCTGTTTACTGATTTAATTAATTCATTTGGTGAAAATGCCAACAACGAGCCGCCGCAAATGCCACAAATGCAGCCATCAACAGGCAGCAAAAGCTGACCAACTAACTGATGATGATGGGGCACCCATTCCAACACAAGATAATAAATGATTATTTTTTTTTTTTTAATAATAATGAAAAATTTCACTTGTGGCAATTAGTTTTGTGATTGTTCCTGATTTTATGTTCTTTTCGTAAAGTGTAAAGCAAAAGGAGAATAAATATAAATCGTGCGTGAGAAAAAGCGTTTCACATTAAAATATTTATGGCATAAAATGCTCATTAAAATAATGTTTCAGTTGAGGAGAAATCAGTTTAAAGAACTTTCAAAGTTATTTTAAATATTTATTGCGCCTATTAAACAACTAATTTTTATATATTTCCTGCAACTTTCAGATTTGTTTATTTTTTCTTCTCCTTTTTGCTTGTTAACCCCCTGCTAGGAATACAACTTCAATTAAAAAAACAAAAAACACAGAACCCCCACTTTCTTGTTTGTTATTATAACGAGTTCCTTTCTAGCCTTTCCAATGCAGTTTCTTAGTTCTTCCCCCACACACAACTCTTTCTTAACATCCCACTCACTTGTCAGCTGTTAGTGAAAGTCTTGCCTATAATCACATTGACCCAGTTTTTCTCCTCTTAGCTCTGAGCTTAGCTCGTGCTCTGATTTTGCTTAAACGTTTCCAAACCAAAAAGTTCTTAAGCTGCACTTCAGGCAGCAGGCAGCAGTAGTTAAACATAATTCCAAAACGGTAACAACATTTTAATTGTGTATAATTTAATATCATCGATGGCTTCTTTATATTTGCTCTCGGACAGATGTCGTAATTCATGCAAGGCACGCACTCACGCCCCCATCCCCGTATGACACTCTGCCCACCTCCTCTGAACCAAACAACTGGGAAGCTGCCCTCTCTGTTGCCTGTTGACTCGACTCGACTGACAAGCCTGCGGCTGTGGAACAGTTCATGATGCCAGCTTTAAACCGCTTCATTTAGAGTTTCTCCTGCAAAGTTGGCTTGCAATTGCTTCTGGCCTGGTCGCTTGCCGCCGCCTGCTTTTATCGTTAGTCAAAGTGAAGAAACAATTTCATTTTCCAGCATTTGCTCGTTCGCTTTGCTTTGCTCTGATGCAACAATTTGCATTTGTGGATTGTGCCTCGAAGCTAATGCAGCCAACTTCACTCCACTCTCTGCTTGCCTCCTCTCACGTTTTATGCCATGTGCCATGACCAATTGCCGCCTTTTGCATGTGGACACGATTGTTGCCCTATAATTTGCAACACTTTCCTGTTGTTTGTGGTGCCGATCGAAGGCATTTATCGTTTGCTCCACATTTGGTTGGCATAATTTACGAGTAGATAGATATATGTATCCCAATTTCAAATTAGAATTAAAAATTCCTATTAAATAAATCTTAGTTTCGACTGCATTATAATACACAAAAACTTTCTACATTAACCATAAAGGTTTTTTTAATGATTTTAAAAAGTTTTTCTTTTAAGTGCCATTTTACTTTTTGCAAAAATTTTTTGTTGACAAATGTCAAATGTTGCACATTAATTAGGTTTTGTTTATTAGCCCCCCGATAAACCTGGCCTAAAGTGAACATTAAGTAGCTGCCAAACGTTGCACCGAAATATGCTTCCAATATCAAATCTAAATTACACACTCGGGGGCCGTCAAAGCAAAGTTGCTGTTGTTGTTGTTGTTGGGAAGTAAAAGTGAAATTTATGGCGACCCATTGATGCCGCTGCAACAAACTTGGCCCAGAGGTCGCCATAAGTCGCCTCCAACTTCGAACTTCTGCAGCTGTTACTCCTCCAATGGAAAGCGGCTGAAAGCAAAAGCGTCAGATGTTGTTTAAAAGAAACAACAACAAAAAGAAGAGAAGCAACAACAACAACAAAAAAAACCAACTGCAACACAAATGAAAATAAACCAAATCAAATTTACAACGTGCCCAGCGACTGCTCATAAAAATGCATTTTATTTCTTATGTCCTCCAACTTCAATAGCACCATATCTCTCTCTATCTCTCTCTCTCTCTCTCTCTCTCTCTCTCTATCTCTCTGTTTGTTGCCCTTTCTCACGTTCAACCACATTCGATAAACAAATGCAGTTTGCAATCGAAATTACATTGATTACACTTGATTATAATATTTGACTTTGTGGCTGATTTTTGATGTGCAAAGGCAAAATCTTGTTGATTCTTGGAACAAAATTAATATAAGCATAATATTTGTTTGGCTTTTGTGTACCCTTCATAATTGAGGTGCATTGGCCCTTTGATTTGTCGGACAGTTGAAGGCCAAAGCAGTCCAGGTTGAAAAAGGAGTGGAGATGAAAACTTAGCAAAAGTGTTGAAAGACATATTTCACAGCTGGCAATATTTGTTTGGCAGTTTTTCTAGTAATAATTGTTGGTCTTAAATAAACGTAGCTCTGAACAAATTAAACAAAGAATCTCATTACCTTTTGGTTGTATTTTAAACGTTTCTCAAGTCTTCTAGCCTTGACCAAAGCATGATCTTAACATAGTTACAAGTTAACAATAATGAAGGCATAATGTTTGATCAACCTTGAGGCATTCATAATTATTTTACAACTTTAAGCCACTCAACGAATCTAATTGGGTTTTCCTGTCTTATACAAATCGAGCAGTCAATTAATGTCGATCAATTTATGAATTTAATTGGCCCAACTCATCAAATATCATTTAAATGTTGCGGCACATCAATCAACATTAAATAGCCTAACATTTATCAATCGACAAACGAAATATGAGAAAAGGCGGCAGTTGTTTTGCTACCAGAAAACATGCCAAAAAAAAAAACAAAAAAAACCAAAATGCAAATTACTGTTGACTATTGCATATTTTGTATTTTGTGTATTTCTTTCATAAATCAAACAGTTGAAGCCGAAAACCAAAAACCAAAAAAAACCAAGCCAAGGCATGAAAATGAACGAATGCGCTTTGAATAATAATTGACACACGCGGGGCGGGGAAGGCATTTCAAGTTAGTTGTTGCTGTTGTTGGTGTTCGTGTTGTGTGAATTCGGAACAACATTTTGCATGTTATTGCCTCGTCAACAATGACAGTTACAAATTGTGACTATTTAATTTGCGTGAGGCGTGTTTTTTCTCTTTTAGTTGTTGTTGTTGCTGCTGCCCCGGAAGATGCAAGTGCAAGTGCAAGTGCTGGCAAATTAAATCACAATAATTATGTAAATTTTGTTGTATGTTTTATGTTTTTTTTTTTTTTGGGGTGTGGCCACCCACAATAGCAATGCGGAAGTGCAAGTTGCATGCCACAAACACACACACGCGAGCGCCACTTAAAGTAAAGCTCAAATGTTGTTTTCACTTGCAAGGCCGTTCAACAAAAAGAGAGAAAGAGCGAGACAGAGAGAGGAGAGAGAAAAAAAACATTAAAACGGCAGCTGGCCAAAGTAATTACCGCCTCTCTCGGCCGGTCTCACTTTCAGCTCCTCTCGGCCACAAGTAGTACAATAATTAGCCGCTGGCCAAGCAGCAACCACAACAACAACAACAACGATTACCCAAAATGGCTCATGTAATTGGAAGCCTGGTCGAGAAAACTGTGCTCGTGCGGCGTTTTTAGCAGGCAAATTGGGTGGGTTTTGTGAGAAATTGTTTTATAATGTGGCCACATCCCCACAACAACAACAACAATAACGCCGAAAGAAAGAAAAAACCACAGCAACCACAATGCAGGCAACAACAGCTGCTGGTGCTGCTGCAACCGTTAGTTGATCTACTTTTAGTGGCACTTAATGTTGCACATACACACAGAGCTTGAAGCTTTGAGCTGTTGCTGCAATAGCTGTTGAGAGGGAGTGTTGCTCTGTCTCTTGGCTTATTTTCAATTACCCAGTTAATGTGGGCTTCAGTATGCCATTTATGGTTCATTATATTCAACACAATTGCCCAACTTCGATAGAAAGAGATAGATATTAATGACGGATTGTTGAAACAGGTTGTTTCAAATAATCACAAATCTACATAGAAAGTGCGCAACTACTAAAAGGATGCCAAAATTATATATTTGCATAAATTAGTAATAATAAGTTGTTGATAGACTTGAAAGCTTGAGAGAGATAGGTAACTGAATATTTAAATCGTATAATCAAAAATGATTTTTCAACATTTCGAAAAACAATTTTCCATAATTAACTTGTCAACTCTTCTCAACTTAAACGCGGAAGCTCGCTTAAATTAAAATAAATTGAATGTGCCTTTGGCATACTAGTTATCGCATTGATAGGGTATTATTCCCAGTAATAGCAATTTATCGATTGTAAATTTATTTCGAGAAAGTTTCTAGCTATGAGAATAGTTTTCAATTTACTTTTACAAAAATCCATTTCAATTTCTGTGCCACACACAAACACAAATGATTAATTGCAAAAGCAAATAGACAGGGAAATGCATTTCCATTCTCCCCACATGCAAACTAGCTGATGGAATGCCATAAAGAAAAAATCTGATCAGAATAATCACAACACACACACAAGTAAAAGTAGCAGCAATATTTACAAGAGCAGCAACAGCAACATGGTCAAATTGCTTCATTGTGGCAGCAGCTGGTTAACAGACGACTTCCAATTCCTATAATCAAACAAAGGAAAAACAAAGAAACGAAGAAAGAAAGACGAGCACAACAAGTCCAAGCGAGAAATAAGCCACAATATAATCAATGGGAAATTACAAATCAAAAGAAGCAGCCAAATGTAAACACCAGCAACATGGCAATGGAAGCTGCAACAACAACAACAACAGCAACATGTTGCTTATACTGTGTTTTTGATGTTGTCAACGTGCCTCATGCGGCGCAGACTACAAGCGACACATAAATCAGTGTGGGCTAACCCAGTGTTGCACAAAGAACAATGGCAGAGACAAATGTGGAAATCAAAAAGTTGGAGAAATAAAAGTGCTTGAGTTTGGGCATCGCATTTTAAGTTCGAGAATCAATGTTAACAGTTCGTTGCACTAAGGTATCTGATAAATTATGTTAAAAAAACTTTTGTACTAAGAGGGCATTTTTCTTAAATCGATAATAAATCGATAAATACCGTATGATGTTGACCCTATTTTTGTCGATGCAGTACAAGAGCATTCAGTATTCGTTACTGTCAAACATCAATTTCAATTCTTTGTTACATTGTTTTATGCAATTTTTGTTGCAAATGATATTTTCGTAACAGCATTTATGGCATATTGACATTTGGCAAATGTCAAAAAGCGCCCTTTGTTTGCATTGTTCCAACTTGTTGTCTGTCGATCTGTCTATTTGTTTGCCGCCTGTCTGTCTGTCTATCTATTTAACTGTTATGTTGGCTTCAATTGTCACAAAAACCAAAAGCACTGCAATTGCCATTAATCATAAAATAAAGGTACTTCAAGCAACACCTTCAAATTCAAATGTTGGCAGCTAAGTTTGCAATTGTTGCTGCTGTTATTGTGTGGGCTAGCAACTTGCTGCAACACCTACACTCCGCATAGTGGTGTTGCGGCAACATGTTGCACATGTCAACAGTTATTAGGGTCATTCCGTAAAGTCTTAGCACAAGAATTTCTGTAAGCTAAAAGTGTGCTAAAATATTGTCGCCATTCTATCAATGGTGTTGCTGGTGTTGTTGCTTTGGCTGCTGGCTGCAACTTTGCTAAATTTAGCGTCTAATGCGATTTGTAATAGTTGCGCTAAATTGTGGACATTGCAAACGTTGCTGTCACTGTTTGCTGCTGTACCAGGAAATGTTTTGCTGCACCAGCAACAAAAACTACAACAGCAACAACAATGAAAGTAATAATATTGTTGCTGTTGTTGTGAAGCGGGTGCTGCTGTTGTCATTTTGTAGACATTGTCGAGAGTTGTGAGTGTGGGGGGTTTGTAGAGGAAGAAAGCTTTGCATGTTGCATAGTTGTTGTTGCTGTTGTTTGTGTATTTGTTTTTTTTACTTTTCCATATGTCTATCGAAGTTTTTTATGTTGCTGCGGGCTTGTTGTCAACGCGTTTTGCCATTGCAATTGTTGCTTGTGTGTCTGCAATTCTGTCGCGCCACAGCAAAAATGTTTGCATAGAGTTGTTGTTGTTGTTTTTTTGTTTTTTTTTTTGCAATCGGCGCTCTATAACGAATTTAAATTCCATGCAAGTCTGCGTAATAAGTTAATTGTTGAGTCGAAATCATGACTAATATTTTAACATGTAAAAGTAACCAAGACATTAAACGCTTTGTCCGATTTGAAATTCAAAGATTTAATGCAGTTTATTATGCATTTGACACAAACATTAACAGCGTTACAATTTTATTATAGCCGGATTTGAATTTATTGCTCATTGTTACAACAATATAATACCTTGAACTTTTTTTAATCGCTTGTGAAATCTATTTAATGCTTGAGATAAAAAGAAAAAAACTTGATATTTAAATTCAAGATATTTATCGGCGTCTTTGTGTCTTTTATTATTGCTTCTTAAAAAACTACCCTACCTGAACTTTGAACTATTTAAAGGTTTTTTCATAATGCTTGCTTTAAGAACTAGAAAAATACAACTCTGATAAGTTCCTTATAGTTTACCATATCTAAACCAATATTCGAAGATACAAACCACTTTTTAAATAACTCATATAACTTCATTAATATCAACTGAACCAACTTACAAAACAACTTGTCATGCCTCTAATTTACATTTGTTTGTTTGAAAATTTATGGTTTTATGTGCTTTATCAAATAGAAATCAAATTGAGTCTCGCAGCTCACGTTTTTATTGCACGATAATTAAACGCCCGCAAACGACGACGTTTAATGTTTCTTGTACCTCGCCTGCCCCCTCTCTCTTCGATAATTGATGACATGAAAGCGTTTTGTGATAACTAAATGTTGCCGTGTGAGAAATTCATAATTTTCAAATGGAAAACAACAATCGAGAGAGAAAACACACAAACGGTAGCTTGAAGCCAACAAAAAACATTTTCCCACAAAAAGTAAAATTAGAAGAAAAGAAAGAAAAAAAAGAACCCCCCCTATAGAAGACTTATCGAGTAATCGGCTGTTGTAGTACTCGCAACTGTTTTGGAGTTGTTTATCGTGCGAGTTGAAAATAAAGTTCTTTAAAAAATGAGCGAATGACATGAGAATTGTGACACAGAGCGTAAGATTGCGTGTTGTTGTTGTGGTTGCAGTTGTTGTTGTTGTGTACGTGGCAGATAGTTATCACGAACCCTAGAGCAAACCCTAATGATAGTTTAGGCACATAGCACAAGCTCCAAGTTGGTTGGCAGCAGCAAATGAGGTGCTAAGCTGCCAACACGACAACGTCACGTGTCCAGGTTGCATTGTGCAGCATTGTGGCACGCCCTCTTGCCCCCACTACGCAAACGCCTCCTATGTTGGGAGTTTCGCGTGAAGTGCGTTGCGATAAACTTGAACTTAATTTCCAACTAAAAAGGGAAAAAGAGCGCAGCAACAAAGGCAAGAAAACCGACAACAGTTGCTGCCTGCTTCTCTTGCAAGTTCCTTGTATGTTTTATTTTACTTTTTAGATTTTCGAAGGCGTTGCCCGCTTTTGATGGGATCTGGCTTTGGTCTTGGGTCTGCTCTCGGGGGCCAGGCAAATGTATTTTGCATAATAAGTTCATAAATTGTCAGAAACTGTGGGCAGCCTTAGAGTGGAACAGAGAGAGAGAGGGAAGTGCAACGAAGATTTACTATAGAGTTGAAAAGGTTTCACATCTTTAGCAGTTTGTCTCATCATACTACTACAAACAAGTTGAGTTATCTTTAAATACAAAATGCGGGTGTTAACTTAACATAGAAAGTGTTTATTCAATCAAGTTCCAGTTGCAAATGGAGCAGGTAACAAATTGATTTTCTTTCTTCATTTCTTGATAGATTTTGTTTACCATTTAAGATGAGTTGTAGTGTCCATCAGGAAACTTTACGGTCTGTTTATTTGCCCCAGTTTCACCTGCTGTGCTTTTTCAAAAAAGAAAAACCTGAAACTGATGTTTATCTCTATTTTTATCTATAAACAAACTAATCAAAAGGCGCCTCAAAAAAGTCGCTCCATCAATTATGTTCGAAAGCATTGAAATGCTAGTAAATTTTATGTTCTTACTGCTGACCTTCAGAACGCCTCGTTAGAATGGAATTTGTTGGTTTTTTTTTTTACAACATTACGCAAACCCATTAAAATGTTAAGGAAAATCTTGTTAACATGTGCAACTAGTATAAATAAAATACAAGTTTCTTAATTTTTTATGAGCTTCTTACAGCAATTGCCATAACCAAGGTCATCTAAGTTTATAATTCCAACTGTACAAATGCTTTCCCAAAAACTAGAAAAACAAATTGTTTGCACTTGTGTGTAGATTTTCTTATTTTTTTTTCAAGTGTTACGCCCCCGCCTTAAGATGAGTACGCTCCACCACCCACTGCCATTTATACACAAATTTTGGATTTTTTTTTTTTGAAAAGAGGAGTTTATCTATCATCTGTCTGGGCAACAACTGTTTGTCTGTTTTGTTTTATTTCGTTTGTCCATGTTTGTCCAGGTCTCTTTCGGGCAATGTTGTGTGCAATTGAAAGCAATTATAAGTCCATGTGAAGAAGGAAGCTCGTGTTGTTTGGTTCAAGCGCGATGGTTACGTGATGCGAAAAGAGTTTTCTTTATTTTCGAGTGTGGAAATATGTGTGAACAATATTTGTGTTTTTGCTTTTTGTTTTTGGTTGAAATTGCGACTGACCGAACGAACGACTGAACGAAGTGAGTTGAGCAACATTTATGCTTTCCTCAGATCCAAATCAAATTGGCCGCCAATTAAAAGCAACGAAATTTTCGTACTGCCAGCACAGAGTAATAACTGGCAGACTTTAATTGATGACTTGCAAAGCAGTTGAGAAACGTTTGAGAGACTTTCAAAATAATAACATAAAATTTTACTTAAAAAACTACCAAAAATACTTAGTAAATGATACATTTTCAAAAGTAGTTTAGTCCGCCTTAAGCCAATTAAATGTTTATACTCATTTTTCTGCTTTCTTTGTTTACGCTTTTAGAACGGCTTGGATGACGACGACGACACCGAGGACGATTCGTTTGGTTACGAGGGCGAAGAAGGTGATGAAGAAGTCGATGAGGGCGACGCTGCCACCGAAGACGATCTAAACGAAGTTGTATCCGATTTGGATCTAGAGTGCGAGAGTCGCAATTCAACCGAGCTGTTGTTGCAACGCTGTCAACTTGCCTCCACTGAGATTGTCTCCGCCAACGTTGCTGCCGAGGATCAGTCACGCGATTGTATCGCAACCCAAAAGGTAAACTTCAAAAAAACACATTTGCATATATGCCAAATTTGTGCAAAGTTTCGTTGATGTTCTTCTTCTACTTTTTCTTGTTGTGTATAGTTTCTTTTTGTCGTTCGATTTGCTAGTTAACATTATTATGCATGCCTTTTACAGTATTGTCAACTTTTTTCAACAAAAAAAAAAAAAAAACTTCCTATCCTGTAATTTGAAAACAAAATTTTAACAAAAGTAGTCCATTGATATGTTATCAAGTTGGCAGCACTATTCACAGTGTTGCCCAACTTTGTTTTAACGCTAATCCTTAACACAAAGTCAATAGACGATAACTTTCGATATTCGCACACAAAAAACCGTACCGAAAACCCCAAAACTTTCCAAAACAATGCTTCTTCCATTTCGATATTCGAACAAGTTGGCAGCACTGCAGCAGCATGTAAATTAAATGTTTTTTGTCTGTGCTGCGTGCGTGAATCCTGTCGAACTTTAACCATTGCCTGCCACTGCATATGCCTAACCATTTTGTTGTTTCACACACACAAACACACACAAACACACACACACGCCTAAACACTCTCTCAGCCTGGCGACGAGGCTGACGAGGAGCCAGAAGAAGAAGACGACGACGAGGCAGACGTTGTTGATTTTGTGATTGCCAAACGACCCTGGCGACCAACCAAACTTTCCAATAGCAATTCGGTTGGTGCAGCAGCGACACTCACCGATTTTGAGGCAGACTCTGAGAGCAGCGATCTGGAGCAGGTGCAACAATTGCGACGCGGTGGCATTGGAGGTTGTGGCATTATTTGTAGCAATCAGCGACGTTTTGGAAACCCAACAAACATAACAGTGGGAGGAGGAAGTCATGTTGTAGATATGTCACAGCACACAGCCAACAGCAGCGGCAGCAGCACCTCTGCCCCAAACCTAACAAATCTGTCACTTTTGCAAACGCGCATCAACAACAAGATGTTGCCGCCACAGTGCCATGGCAATGGCAGTGGCAAGCCAAAAAGTATTGCCGTTGCCGTTATAACACCAAACACGCACAACAATCACAATAACAACCATCATAATGTGCATCACGGTCACGGTCACGGTCATGGTCACGGTCACGATTTGAACAAGTCGCCAACGGTGCTGCGAAAAGCGGGATTGGGTCATCGCAGTTACCATCATGACACATCCAAGTTCAATCGTTCCAATCGCAAGTCCAAGAACTGCGCCATTTTCTACTTTAAGCATTTGGACACGGACAATGAGACGAGCGGTGCTGGAACCGATGGCACAGCGGGCGAGGGGGATACCGAAGCCGTTCATCAACGTTCCAGCGAAGTAAGTATTTCAGCCGTTATTCCAGCCAGCCAGTGTGGTGTTTGGGTCTTCTTCTTGGACACAGTCTCATAGCATACAAAAAATTCGTTGCGGTTATCGGCCTCGACATATCGACAATCGATTGTTAAACATTAGCATTGCTAAAATTTATTTTAATTTGCATGACTTTTAGCATGTGTTTTTGGCTTTAAATGTATAATTTATTTATCTATTCTCTTTTGTATATCAAGTCTTTTTTGCCTAACAATTTCTTAATTAACCTCTGCTGCCCGCTCACTAACTCTGCCAGCCAATCATGTCGCATCATTAATCATTTATCCACTTTCATATATTCACATTCATAAATAGAGTTTTAAGTTACAAAAAAAAAAACCCCAACCTCAGGGTCTTTTACAGTTGCTTGACCCTTGTCGGGTTCTTTATACCTCCGCCCAAAACAACAAAACAAAAAAAAAATATTGTTCCTTATTTGATAATGAGGCAATTATTTAGTTTAAAGAATTTTCAATCATCCGATTTAACAGTATAAAACGGAGTTCGTAACGAAAGTAAAAACAACTAAGACTTATTTTTTCGTAAATAGGTAGGCTCAGAGAGCTCACAAGATGAGTTAGGTCAGGTCAACAAAAGAGCTAAAAATCTAATTAGATAAAGCTATGATCTGATTTAGCAAAATCCCTCAAAAATGCAGAATTTAGATCATAAAGATAACTCAAGCACATTGAAGCAAGAATATTGTCATACTAAGGAGCTTTGCTTAGTCGAAGTTGTACGATTTCTTTAAGTCAAAAGCATTTGAATGAAAATCTCTCTTATTAAACTTTAATAGAGTTGAAAGTTCAATAGTAAAATAATACTTAATTTGCTGTCATCTAACCTACTTTGGTATTTAAATAAGACTCGTCTTGGCAGAGAAGACTCATTCAAAGAAAATTTAATGACATAGTTCAGGCTACAGTAAAACCAAACAAACCAAGTTTCTTCATTTGAATGACAACTTGGCTTTGTCTTAGCTGCGCAACTGTTTGCACCTCTCTCTCTCAGTCCCCCCTTCAACAGCAAACATCAACTGTTGCTGTTGTTTCAGCAACCATCTCCAACACCCAATTTGACGAGTGCATTTGGCAGCATGCATCGAGTCTAAGGTCGCGCTTGAAGACGACGAAATATAAGCACACAAACAAAGTGCATACAGAGAAAACGACAGCACAACTGGCAGCAGGCAGCAACATTTGTTGAGAGGGCGGCACACGGCGGCAACTCCTCCAACTCTAAGTTGTTGTTGTGAGGTGCAACAGGCCATTGCCAAGATAGAGGGGGGCACTGAGTGCAACCGGCATTTGAGACGAGCTCAAAAGATTTTTGCTACTCATGCGCCACAACAGCAGCAGCAATTTGTACCTACAACTGTTGTTGTTGTGTGTTGTGTATGTTGTTGCTGTTTGACTACAAGTTACAATTTGGCATTTTGCGCAAGTAACGCTAATTAAACTTCATTTTCTACTACTTCATCTTCATCTTCAGCTATTGCAGCTTCAAGCTCTTGAGCTGCAGATACATTTGTATCTTCATTCGCACACCAACTAACACAAGCAAGCAGCCCACACACAAGAGCTTTTGCTTTTCTTCGCTTGGATTTAAATTTACCAAACTAACTTTTGTTCTGCTCTCCCTCTTCCCCTTCCATCTGCTTTAGATACTCAAATCGGCTGATGCCTCGACGGATGACGACGACGAGGGTTGGCTCTATACAGCAACAACTGCAACAACAGAAACAGCAACTACAACAGCAACATCTTCTACAGTCGATGGTCTGCAGTCAACGGCTGTCTCATCGACAACGTCTGGCGCCGCAGCAGCAGGAGTCAGTTCTACGTCTATACCCTGCGACGATTCTGATAAGGAGAACAAGGAGACGTTGGTCACTACTACTACATCGACAGCAAAAACAACAACAGCAATCGCAACCAGTGTTGCTGTCGGGAGTGGCAACAGCAGCAGCAGCAACTACGACAGCAGCAGCGCCTGTTCATCGTCCAATTCGAACGGGGTACAAACAGAGACCTCGGCAACCTCGAGAGTTACCCAAATCGTTGTTGTCGACAACATGGATACCAGCACCAACAACAACAACAACAACATCAGCACAAGACACATCATTAGCAACAATTGCTACAATGGCGACAGCAACAACATCAACGGCCAACAGCAACTGAATGCCAACCACAACAATAACAATAATCACAAAAATCAGCAACAGTCGCGCTTTGACTCTAAACATCATCAACAACAGCAACAACAACAACAATTGAAAATGGTTGCAAATCTAGAGAACGCTGATGAGGCAACTGTTGCTGATAATGCAAATGGAAATGGAAATGCAACACAGGTGAGTTTGAGAGACGAAATATAGTCAAGTGAAATGTTTTTCTTTAACTGATGAGCTTAATTGAATGTTTAGAAGTTTTCGAAGCGTTTAAATTGTCGAAGTTCCCTTTAAACCTGCTCTTTCAACTATCTTTTCTAGTACATCTAGCAAGTCTTTTCAAGTATCCAAATGTCAAATATAACATGACTTCATCATTACCATATTAAGTGCACAAAGACTTTAATCTATCAGCACTTTAGCCAGACTATTATTTCCTAATACACAGTCCAAGATATATCTAGCTAATAAGCTCAGGCAGTCCATAATATAAGCTGAGAACTCAAGTGGTGCTGGTGGTGCTGGTGTTGTCCTACCATTTATAGACCTCAGACAAACGAAAAAAGTTTGACTGAAATACAAATCACCAGACATGCAACAAATGCAAGAGTCCGTTTGTCATTGCAATGCTGGGCCTGCATGGGACAGGTTCCCACAGCCAGTCATGATGTCTCGGAGTCTTTTGTTAGTCTCTTTACTCGATTTCGATTCGATCGCTGAACTGCTGTCTGCCAAGTCTTACTGACTTGTGTCAATAAAGCTGGCTGCTGCTGCAACTTTGTTTGCCATTAGCCCAATAATAACAACAACAAGCAGATGAAGGGGTTAAGGAAGAGGAGGTGCGCCTTTTCAATAAATGGCAACCGCCTCTTTATTTCTAAAGTTTCTGCTGCTTTGCCTGCCTTCCACCTGATGATTAAGCAGTTGGGTTAATGAAAGCGAATCATGCACCGAGTTTAACTCACAAAACGACTCCCGTCTCGGCAGCAGCTGCCATTCAAAAAAAAAAAAAATTGGTTACTTGTGCTCCCAACTTTTAACTTGGCTGACTGCCAGACTGACTACTGCCTGACTGACAGAGCTGGTGAGACACTAGTCCAGGAAAAACTGTCGCTGCCTGGAAATTGAGCAGCGCACGTCAAAAATGGGAAAGTACGAAATTAACTAAAAACGTGTGATTTATTTCTTCATTGCAAAAGCCCCAAAACAACAACGAAATATACAATTGAAAGGGACAAGGCAAAGTTTCAGACAGAGCCAACAACGAGGACACGTTCGACTTGGCCAAGATTTATGAGGGGGATTGCTTTAAGCCCGGGCCAATATTATAATAAAGTCATGCAGGAAATAATGCTGCTACTCTCTACACTTAGCTTAGCTCAGCTCAGCTACCAGCTGATTGATTATGAGTTGCTTTTTTTTTCTTTTTTGTGTCATGGCATTCGCTTTTCTTTTCTTTTTAATTAAACTAATTTTTTCTTAACCTCAATTGTTTTTTTCCCAACAGCTGCTGTCCCATAACAATCACAACAGCAGATTCTACAGTCGTGCTGACATTTGCAACATTAGTGTCTGGCCCAGTGAAATGATGATGAGCAACAACAGCAGCAATGGAAATGGAAGTGGAAATTCAAATGGATATTCTCCCCAACATCATCAGCATTCGAATGGAAATCGTTTGCCGCCACGTTCACCGGCCAAATCTGCCAAATCGCAGGCAAGCAGCAGCAATGCAACAATGTCGCCAGCTAAGGTAAGTCTCAAGATTACCCCATTTTGTTGCTTGTTTCTTCTTGTTAATCCGCACAAAGGAAGCGGAAACATTTCCTGCGTTTAAGAAACTTTTTGTTGGAGCGAACTTTCTTCTACTTTCGGCTTTCTCTTAAACGCAATTGTAAATTGCAAGCTGTCAAACGTTATTTTGATTTATATGGGTTTTGAAACTATAAAGAACAGTTGTACAGAACACGTTTCGTTGTCATCTAACTATATTTATCTAGACATTCGGATACTCTTCTAATGTTCTGATGATTATCCTAAAATGCATATTGCATTTTTTATAGTTTCTCATAGAGCACTGCTTATAACTGCAACGTTTTCCCTTTCATCGGTGCGAAAATCAAAACCAAAACAAAAACACCAAAAGCCTTGCAATTTGTCATCATGTCGCAGGGGCAGTGTTTGCATTTCAAGGCTTGGACACATTGCGTGTCGCACGTTCGCACAACCATGACCATGGCAGACAGAGACAGAGCAGCAATGTTAAATTTGCTTGGGCAGCAAAGATCTGTTGTACATATGCATAACGGTACGAATATTGCCGGCTCCTCTTTGTTGTTTACTTTAAAGAGCGCTCTCATGGTTTCAGTTTCGCTTGAAATGCACACGAGTTGACTTCGTTGCGATGGATCGATCGTTGCGATGGATCGATCAATTCAACTTGTAGTTTGTTGGTGGTCCATTCGAGGAATTCAGTGGTACGATCACTGTTGCACTGGTGTGTAGTGTGTGGTGTGTGGCGGTGTCTTAGTGCGTATGTTGGTGCGTGTATGAATTCGCCTCAAATTTCTCTAAGCTCTCTTTATGTGGCTTTAGTTTTCGTGTCAATTTGCTGGTAAACAAGCAAAAATGTCGCCCAAACATGTCCACTGGACAAGTTGTCAACGTCTAATAGGCTGTAAACGAACATCTTTTTGGTAATTTAAGCCAATTTGCTGAAAGTTATTTGTGAAAACCAGCGGGTGGATACCAAAGTGTTGAAAATGAAATGATGATACTAATTTGACTTGTCATAACGGCAGATATGTGTTGCATTCGATTTTACGAGCTTAAATCGTAACTTGTTATAAATTATTGCGTTTCGATACCTATTGAAAATGCTTCATAAGCACAAAATGTTTTGTTCCGTTAGTCATGTTCAAAATAATGTTTATGTTTCAGCTTCATATAAATATTCATGATATATTCATGTTTATGTAAATATTCATAGTCCTAATCATAAAGATGTTCATACGTATGCTGATATTTATATTTTCATGCTCGTTCATATTTGCTTATAAATCTTAAGAATACTTAATAGATTTAGCACAAACAATGAAAATTTAAACAATCTTTTATAAAGAGCTTATAAAGCTTTTAAAATTGATTACATACTTTATAAATATCTTTCATATCTTAAATAATATTTATAACTTCCTTTATGATTTTGATTTCCTTTAGTTCTTACTAAATATTTTCAAGCCCCTCTTTGCGATTCTCAAAATTTAATGGTAGTCAACACATTTTGTTAGTTCCATTTGCATAGAGCACGCCTTGGAGCTGTTATTTTACTGGATAGCAGTTGGCTGGACATCATCAATGTCTGGTTTTGTTATCCAACTCTCACTTTTATTTAACCAGACGATCGTCGCGTCTAGCAGTAACATCAGCAACATGTTGCATGTTGCTCATGTGTGTGCTTGCTTGCTTGTTTGTTTGTTGTTCATGTGCGTCATTTGCATTTGTCGCTGACAACTCGAATTGCAACAGCAACAGCACCTTCCCCTTTCATCCTTCTCATGACACCACATTGCTTGCGCAATCTGTGCACGCAGTTTTCACTGCTGTCATCCACCCTAAGGCAGCTCCCAGCCAACTCACCCAAAGCCCCAACCAAAATTAGTATCCGTTGCACAAATGTTGCATGCGTTGATTTATTGAGAGTGAAATTTGCAAGGCTTTGATTAATATTGACAAATTTCACAAATAAGCTAAACCGAGAGAGAAAGAGAGACAGTTTTTGTTGTTGTTGATTTGGTTTGTTTTTGTGTCGTATATCAATTAAAATGCCTCCCCGAGAGATAAGCCACAGACAAAAATCAAAGCAAATCAAGTCGAGCGTGCAATATAATGATATATATATAGCAATCTTATCTTATCTCAAAAGGCAAACTCAAATGTCACATCTAAATAAAAAATAAGCTCTAAATTGACCAAAATAAATATTCGAAAATTAAAAGAAATAAGCAACAAATCTTTGATCGATTAGATTAACGATCATTTGCCATTTTTGTTTTCTTTCCACTATTTATTTTTGGCCGGCTATTTATCTTATCGTTTGTCTATTATCAAACGCATTTTGGCTTGTCGTATTGATTTGAAATTTAGCACAAAGTGAACTTTCCGTCAGTGTGTATTGCAAAGTCGCGAGCAGCGGTTATAGCGCTTAGTTACAGTTTACAAAAGATACAATTACAGTTGCAGATACAAAGATAAATCTATAAACAATCGCGCAACACAATAGAAAGCCAAAGCCACAATTGCTATTGTTATTGTTATTGTTATTGTTAGCGTTTTTCGCTTAATTTGCATTAAGCTCGAAACAAAAACTCAAATGTTTGTAATTAAGTAAGCGGCGCACACACAGTGCTTGTCAAACTGCGCGCGATTAAATTCGCGAGATTTGCGTGCGTGCCGCAGTGCAATTAAATTAAGCTAAAACAACAAACCAAAAACAACATCAAAAAAAAAGAGAGTGCGAGTAAAACCGGCGACGATTGTCAAGGCCCCAAAACTAAAATCTAAAAGCTGTCCACAAACATTTCAACAGTTTGTCAGCCACTGTGTGGCGTTTAAATGGCGATTAGAGATGGTTGCGTGAGCAGCTAAAGTAAAAAACGAAAACAAATAGCTGTGGTAAGCTTTAATTTGAATAAAAAATGTTAACACATATTTGAAAAACTTTGTTTAAACTAAATATTACCAAAACCTAAGCTTTTGAGGTTTAAAAAAAAAAACATATCAGCTATCGTATGTATCGTATTACTATCGCATACATTGAGTTAAGTAAACTCACAACTCTCGAACACAAAACTATCGTACAGTGAGTCAGTTACCCGCTCTAAGGCTTGTGGCTTTGATTTCCAGTTTTTCTTAATTGGCCAATGGCTGAGCAAAAATAAAAAAGCCAAATTCATATAATTGCCTTTAATTATCGCAAACGCCCAATCGCAAAAGGCTTTTTCAGCTTTTTTGTTGTTGTCGTCGTCGTTGTTTGCTTTTTCTTCAGTTTCCAAGACAGACAGCTAAACTCCATTTCAAGCGTTGAACATAGAGATTTGAAAATTGTTTCCGTTGTGTGTAGTGAGCACGCAGTTTGACAAGCACAATGTGATGGTTTCGCACAGGAAACTGTTAATTTAATTAAGCCAAAAGATTAGCAATAAAAGTTAAAGCGTGTTCACACAGACAAACAACAAACGCTGTGTTTGTGAAAGAAATAGAGACAAACTTTCTGCACAAAGTGTGGAGAAACTAGATTTCATGCAGATTTTGCAAGACGATGTCGAATTTAGATCCGTTGAATAAACGCCTCACTCACAAAAACAATATAAACATCGTATATACTATTTGGGAATTGTTTAATTGTGCAAGACAATTTGCAATTAAACATTTATTTTTAATGTACCTTTTTGTCAAAAGGTTAACATGCCAAAGTTGTTCGTTAGCTCAAAGATTTTAGAGTGGCAAATGTTTTGTAATAACTACAAAATAACAAAACAATCTAAACATTATTAACGCTTCGCTGATTTTTTTTTTTTTTGTATTTGTTAGGTTGTTTCTTTCAAGTTCTAATTCAATGAACAATCGAGTTAATTATGTCAAATTAACATTGTTTATTTATTTTTTTTGTTAGGGAAACGATTTCCTAATGTGAATTGTATTTTTTTTTTTTTTTTGGAAGTGAATTAGAATTGAAAATCAGTTTTCGTGAGATTTATAGACTCAAAATGATAGTTATTCATTACATATCTTGATTTTTATATGTATGATAAACAATATTTTTGGCAATGCCTTGAATAATAGAAAAACCCCATTCGACCTACTTGATTTGCTCGTTAAGACATCGCTCACAAAACAAAAGATAAGAAAGTAAATAAAAAAAATAAAAGGAAATGTTAATAGAACTTATGACAAGTGTAAGGTTGGGTAAATAAAGAGTTGAGTAATTGTTTGCCAACTTTTTTTTCTTTCATAAACGAATGAATAATAATAATGAGTATGAATGGGAGCAACACAGAGAGATAAGGAAGATAACCATGCTCAATTTTCCTATTTCAAAGAACAGTTTTGATAAGACTAAGAAAGAGAGTCAGAAAATCATCTCTTAATGCATTTCCTCTAACTCAATTGTTGTACGGATGCGTCATTTTGAAGACGAAGAAGATTGACGCAAGAAAACACTTGAATTCGCCATGCTCATTAATTCTCTCTTGCACTCTTTGTTTGCAGGGCAAGGTCTCGCATGATTCAATCAAGCAGCTTGTGCTCGAAGCTGAGCATTTGGTACGCGACGCTCAGGAGGCCGCATTGAAGACGCCAACGAAGCAGAAACATTCCATCATTAAGATTTCATCGACAGTCAAGAAGCGCGAACTTAACATGTCCGGTCCCATCAAGCAGCGTGTCGAGGTATGTAAAAATAGAAAACTCCCTTTAAATAAACAACTTATTAATTAGCTATGCCCCGCCTTTCAGGAATGGCTAGAGCATCAGCCCTCAACACCACAGTTGCTAGCAAGAAGTCACGAGGTGGCCTCTGTTAAGCCCGATGATTGTGAGGCGTCTGGCGAGGCATCGGAAACGGATTCCATGCCACAAACGAGCGCTGTATGCGGTGGCTCGGATTCCTCGGAAGGATTCACAGACTCGATAGCAACTTGCATGCAAACGAGTACCAATTCGTATGGCAATTCAACGGAACGCATTGGTGGCTCTGCCGAACCCATTGGGCAACATCCAACTACACCTTTGGGCTACGGCAGCAGCAATCAGAGTTTGAATGTTAAGATTGTTAAGCGTCAACAGACGCGTCGCAAATCGGAGCGTCCTTGGAGCGTTTCCTGTCTGTCCCAGTTGACCACAGATGCGGCTCAGTTGACCACAAACATTGCTGCAGTGGGCCAGAGTTCGCCACCGGGTTTGGCCAGCCATTCAATCAGTGAGAGTGCTTTGGATTCATTGTCGCCCGGACCACGCGCACGTGCTGCCTCCTCCTCGGGCACTGGAAGCAATGCGGCACGCAAAACAGACAGCAAGGGATCACTGCGCAGGAGGAGAGCACGCAAGAAGCGCATGTCTGCCGCCTCGGGTGGCAAGAAGTCCGATTCGGGTTCGGAGACGCATGGCGATCTAACCATGACACTGATGAAATCCTGTGAGTCGATGTCCTCGCAGCAACTGCAGGAGTTTACCAATGCTCTGCTCAGCATACAGAAGGGTGCAGCAAGTCCGAAAGCGGATGATGCTACCAATCAAGCGGGTGGCGAATCGGAATCACAGCTAATGGTGCCCAAGTTTCGTGTGGGTTCCTTTACAACAGCTGCTCTTATGGCCAGTGACATACGTTTGGGCGCTCTAGCTGCGCTCTCAAACTACATGAATGAGGATGAGCAACAAGCAGGTGAGCAGGGGAAGAAGGATGTGGTTTCAACCACTATTTGTTTCAGTTGCTTATCTTGATTTGGCATTATGTTATTGAAACGATAAGAGAGTGAATTTTCTTGTTCTGTAGTGTGTTATATTAATAATGATATCGTTAAGTCATTCAGTCGTCTTATCTTAATATCATTTTCCTTTCAATTGCTTCAGAAAACAGTTTTGAAATCTGTGTAAATTTCTTGTTAGCCTTAATATCATTTTATGCCACGCACATCGACTTATCTCTTTGTAACACTTAATGTCTGATCTTTTGTGTAATTAAATTAAAATCTTTCTTCTCACAAGCACACACGCCCGTACCCAGGCAAAAAGGTACAGCAATATGCACCCTATTAAAATCCCCTTACAAAAGCCAAGAAAATCTGCTTACTAAACCCTTAAAAATATTTATATTCGCGCACAGATCTAAGCACTGAGGATCATCACAGCAGCATTTCAGAGACTGCTTGGGACAACTATCAAGAGAAATACAATTCGGAGAACTATTCGGAGGGCTTTGATTCGGATGCAGCGCGTCGTCTCTTGGAATTTGGCGATGACTATCGGTTAGTTGTATATACAAAATTCATATTCATATTTATAAACTAATGTCTGGGTGTGTTTTTCTTTTTGACAGCAATTTTATTGACTCGCAGTCCGATTGCTGCAGTTCTCTGTCGGCGGCCAACAATTTGGATTCGTTCTCGCCACCGCGCATGGATTCGTTGCAGAAACACGAGGTGAAAGCACTGCAGATCACACAGGAGACAATTAGCAGTAGCGTGGATCACACGCGTCGTCAACGTGCCTTGGAATTGCAATACGAGCGACGTCGCAAGACGCTGGAGGTGCGACGTAAATCATGTCAGGGTGAGTCTTAAAACGAAAAGAGATTACCGTAAGCATCTTACTAATCATCTACCACTCTCCCTCCCCGCACAGATATGGCTGAGGCCATGGGTTCACAGAAGGAGCTGCAACAGGAACAGCAGACAACCAATATGAATCTATCCTCTTCGGCCACAGCACTTATGACGCCCAAGAATCATACAGGAGCTCAATTGCCCGCTAGAAATGATTCGGTGGGACGCAAATTGGAATTTGGTACCGGCATGAGCCACTCTGCTCAATCTCTACTCCGACGCACCTCGGAGAGCGATACATCGACGCGACGTCGTCGCACTGTCACAGCCGATGAACGAAGACGTTCGTCGCGCAATCTGGAAAAGTGCATCAAGCTAATACCGGCCACGTCTTCGTCTAGCGGCGACGATTCCGAGGATGGAGAGCAAGAGATGCGTTCATTGTTGCAACAGAGTCGCGATCGTCTTGAGGATACGCGTGCCCTAAAGATACGCTGTCATCTGCTTAGACCAGAGGATTATGTAAGTGAAAATTGTCTCTTGACTCTAGCAAACAAACTTCCAAACCCTTGAAACATGAACGTCGACAATCAACTAATCAATTTTGTGTTCTCTCTTTGCACACAGAACGAAATAATAAATACTTGCCGTGACAATATACGCTGCCTAGAGGCGGTGTTGAGGGGTCCGCCTGGCACGGTGCTATCGACCCATTGCGCCGGCCAGACAAAAGGTGAGTCCTTGCCAGCAACAACTACTAGTCGCCGTCGACTGACAGCCAACACAGCAACCGCTTTAACATCTGCATCTGCATCCGCAAACGCTTCCACAGATCCACCTGCAGCTATTCTGCCTATGCTTGAGTGCAAATGTGCGCCAATAACGCGATTTATTGCACGCATCATCGAATTTATGTTGGATTTGAGCAATTTGCTGGAGCATTTTGCGCTCTATAGATTTTTAGCGGGAACATTGCGGTCGCTTTATGCGCTTGTTAATCGGCCCATGGGGCGGCTGGAGCGTTTATTTGCCGGCTTTCGAGGGTTGCTCTAAAAGAGCGTGCCACTCAATTGCCCTCAAACTGTACAGCGTTGCCTTTTTGATGCTTATGAAGCATATGAACAAAAATTTTGTATCATTTTTTTAATTTTTTTGCATTATTATTTTGTAAAATTATTGTTTGGAAAAAATTTTGTTTTTGCATTTGACAAAACGCATTTTGCATCGAATTTACTTACATACATACGTATTTTTTTTTTTGCATTTGTATATAATTATTTTTAAAAGTGAAAAATTTTATTGATTATTCGCATTTATTACATATTTTTGGCAAATAAAAATTACCGATTTTTATATCAAGAAAACACCAACAAAGCATTTAAAATTGTTCTAGTTTAAATATTCTGTTAATTTTTTTTTTTTTATAACAATAGTATGCTTAAATTATATTAATTGGTGTTATTGTTGTCGTTTAGCTAAATCGTAATTTGTAGTTTATTTATATGCTTGTGTTTTTGTCAAATGTTTAACCAAAATTAATTTAGAATTTTTCATTATTTATTTATTTAGTTTGATTTAATTTCATTTTGTATTTCTCATCTATACTAATCTTTTTGAACTGTTGCATCTATTTAAAAAGACTGACAATTTTACTTAAAAAATTTAAAATTTGATAAATAGCTCAAACCTATTTAGATTGGCGAAATTTGCAGTAATAATGTTTAAAGCATGTATCTCACAGTTTTGCATTCACTGTGCGTTTGCTAAAGTTGTAGCTGCACTGTGTCTTTGCTTCTTACAACATTTCTCAAACTGTAGCAACACAAAATACGTAAATGAAAATTTATGTGTCTAGAATTTTTGTTTATATCTGCGCATTAGCCAAAGTATCTACTTTGATCCCCACAATAGCTAATTTTCTGTTGGCAGCTGACGTAATTTGTTTTTTTTTAATACGGAAATAATAACAAAACTATGACGGGTGCAGATTTATTGAAATACCAAGCAGATTATTAAACTGTAAGCAACTAATTTATTAACAGCGACACACGCTAGGGGAAAAATCGTTGCACCTAAAAGGCGGTAGATGGCGCAGCTTTAAGCTGTGTTGTAGCTGTCCAACTGTAGCTTAGAGACTATATGTGTGTCTGGTCGTGTGTGTGTGTGTGTGTGTCTGAGTGTCACCGGTATTGGGCCTTATTGCTGTAATCGCTATCATTTGTCTGCTTTTGAAAATGACTTCGTCTCTGATGACGCCTGCGCTGTTGTTATTGTTTTTGTTTTCAGCAGCGCTTACTAAGCTCCCGAAACTGATGAGCATACGAAAATACACAAACACTTATACACTCATAAACACATTGCGTGCAAAGCCAAGTTCAAAAGTTGACGTGTGCTTGCGCTGCCGCCGCTCTGCTTGACTCTCATTTTGCTTATTCTTTCGCTCTCACTGTCCGAGTTGCTCTCTTAACCTTAAAGCTGCTGCGCCAAAAACAAGCGAAACGGTCGGCGTCGTCGTCGCAGACGTTGACGTCTCAGTTCATTTTTAGCGTGCGTTCCCAACGGTTCTGCTTCCGTCGTCGTCGCAGTTGTCGTCGTCTTCTGCTTCTTAACTGTTCTAACAACGTGCTTCCGCGCGCTTTAAAGAGCTCACAACTATTTTGTATGAATCTTCTTAATGTAAAAATCCTTACAAAACTGTGATAGCAACATCAACTTCTACTTAAAATATCGCTAAGGTTAAGAATTCTAGACATTTGTCACCCATTCATAAAAGTCGCGTGTTTTATTCCTGTGTATAAGAGTTAAATTATAAGAGAAAATACTCGAGCGTTGGATTTTCTTGTTGTTTACTGTCAAGTTTCCCAACTATTCGAGGTCAGTGCGCAGCGTGTAAACAAATCGGTGAAAAAGAAACTTACTCAACTCAAAGTAAACACAATTAAAAATGTTTAAATACGCAAATTGATTTCCGAAATTCAATTCAAGTAGCGCCGCCTGGCGAGCACAAAGCTAAGTGGGTCAAAGTGTACAGCGCTCCAAGGGTTGTCAGGAGTTGTAAATAAGTGTGAGTGTGAAGGTTTTATAAGAAAGAGAGAGAGCAGACGCGGCAACAATGGGAAAAGTTTGTGTCGCTGTTCAAACGGACATCTCTGGCATGCTCTCATCGGCCAGCTCATCGGCTTCCACGTCGCGCTCTTCATCGGAGCAAGGTAAATAAACACACACACAAAAAGACACGAATGTCACGCAAACGGCGCGTTAACAGTTATGTGCATAGATATGAGCTTATGCTGCAGTACAAACAAAAACAACAAAAAAAGTCACTCGTTGGGAAACTTTAAGCTCTTAATTGGGAAACAGGTGTAAATGGTGTAGAAATACCGACAAACAGCGATAGAGAAGATCGTAAACAAGATAAGAGGCAAACATATAATATGGCTAATTAGTGACTTACTCGCTGATGACGAAAATAATACTTATTTTCGTGTGTTGCAAACACAAAAATGATGTCAGAGATAAGAGAGAAAAAGAGAGAAAATGATGGAATTAAATTAGTTAACATTCAAAATGCATTATTCATAGAACTCAATGGGGAGTAGAGTAAAATAAAACTTGATTTAATTTAGAATTTTCACAGTGGGAATCGATTTTATGTGGTGGAAAAAAGAAAATAAACTTTCGAAATACAGTCGACTTTCATATAACGAAGTTTTCTATATTACAAATTCGTTTCTAGACAATTTATATAACGGAGTTTTTCCTTGTCCCCTTGATTTCTGCAACTAAAATATTCATCTCAATCTCGCCATTGCCAAAGATAAACACATATTTTCATATACACTACCCTTTTAAGTGTAACTCAATGCAAAGCAACTCAAAGCACTTAAATATTCATAGAGTAAATCTAATAATAATAAAAAAAGCACTTAAAAAAGATTTCGAAAAAAAAAAATCATCAAAGACCCAATACGTAATCCATAGATTGGTCTTTCTTTCTTTCTTTATCCCTACCAATTATAGAGTACTTGAAAAAGTATGTTAAAAGTTTTTCTTTTTGTTGCATCCATTACTTCATACATGCCTCCAAATGTTGCATCTGAAGATAACGGTTTCTTGCTTGCACATCATTTGTGCCACATATCTTATTATTCGCATTGTGCAGACATTTTGACCGACTTTGCCAGTTGGCCAACAACTACTTGTTGCTGCCACATTAGCCAACTAGCATTAGATGCCAAATTGGGTTTGTCTGCTTTTGCTTCTCTTCTTCTTTGTTTCAGTGCTAATTAAGCTAGACCCCTCGAGCCATAAAATTGTTGTAGAGTCACAATTGCATTTTCACAGGGCTCTTGCGTTATATGGCAACATTGCTTTATGATCATGTTTTTCTCTTGCGCTCTCTCCCTCTCTCTCTCTCTCTCGTTTCATATGCACTTTGCATTCACGCTCAGGTTGGCAGCATTCATTAACGGTACTCCAGCTGTGCTTTTATGGTCAATTGTTGGCGTTCCGCTTTTGAAGTTTTCCGCGTCTCTAAATAAAAAAACAAAAAGTAACAGAAATATGTTGAACCCTAAACCGGAACTCGGTTCAACATGGGTCAATACAAACAACAACAACAAAAAAGAAACCAGAACACTCAGTAAAAGTTCTCAAATGAGCGAATGGACCATACATTTACGTCTTCTGTTAGAAAAACACTGACGTCATACTTTTGCTATCCATTAATTATATATAAAACAACAACAAAATGTTTATTAATCTTTTTTTGCTGGCCTTATTTGCGGTCGACCTTGAATTCTGAGTTCATTAGAAATCTTTAATCATTGAAAAATGAAATTAAATCATATTGAAAATGAAATTTGTTGCAAAAAATGGTTTAAAGTTTCAGTTTTGTGGTTGTTTTGTTCTACTTGGTTATTGTAACCTTCCGTACGATTGTGAATGAACTCGTTGACAGCGAAACACACCTTTACAAATGCCATAATAGCAATCGTTTTTATTATAACATATTACGTTTGTTTGTTTTGTTTTTGTTTTATTAGGGCGCGTTTCCCGTCGAATTCGAAAACGAAATATATTTTCTGCATTCAAGCATAAAAAATAGCGTTATTAAGTGTAGCCAGGTTGATAACTTTTCCGCCAAGACTAACCAGTCAAACAAATACGCAGCATTTTGCTTATCTTATTTTTTGCTATGCTAATTTTTTGTTATTCATTTATCAGACTTTGAGAAATATCCAACAGTTTGTTTTTAAGCTTATTAATTGTATATAATTGTTGTCATAGTTATTTTTGTTGCTGTTCTCTCTCCCTCTCTTTCTTGGACACATAATTTGTCAAGATTATATTTTGGACAAATATTTAAGTTGCTTATTTTGAGATTTTTCAATACCTTTGGTTCTCTCTATTGACTTAATAAATTCTTTGCAGCTAGCAACTCTGTTCACTCATTTAACCTTTTTTTTCAATTTAGTTACGTTGGCTCCATTACCAAATAAATATGTGTGTGTTTTTTTTTTCGGTTTGTTTTTTTTGTTTTTCGCAAGAATATGGTGCCTGGAACAACCTTGTCTTAATAGCTGATGTTCGTATAATACACCCTTTTGTCGCATTCTCATTTTATTATTTATTGCTATTCAACACGCAGGCCAGGCCACAAGCAATTCCTTGAGCCTTGGCAGTTTGCTTTGCCGCAGGACAGTTTAAGTAAACTTTTTGTTGGCATAGCCAAGCCTTAAAAAATAATGATAAAGTAAAATTGCATTTCACACTTAATGGATGTAATTCATTAACTTACTGAGTAAGAAATAAATTGGTTTGCCGATATGTTGTATAAGTTTATAGAGTAGAACAAATGTATTCCTTGACATGCTTACACTATTTTTATAAAGTCATAAACGAAATACAATTCAAGAGTTTTTTATTAAAGGTTTGACTATAGCAGTTATAAGAAAAACATTATTAAGATAATAACGATTATTTTCTGAATTTTCACGATAACTAATTGATACCGATAACAATTCATCCATATTTCTTTACGAATTAAACAAATAATTAAACAAAAACGAAAAAAGAAACGCTTGAAATTTTCGTTCTTGACAATATTTAAAGCATTTTTTGAGAGTATAAAAGAAAGCATTTAAATAAAATACGAGTTTTGTTTAGATTGTTTTAGTTTACGGCTGTTTTTAGGTCAGTTACAATCTTCCGATTCAAATGTAAAACATATTTGCATATTGCAAAAACTAAACAGCTGGCAAAAGTATGCAAATTCTTTTTGAATTTAGACCAAACAGCTGCTAGTTATCAATACTATATAAAAAAGCCCAGAAGTGAGGAAATTCATTGCTCAGTTGATTCTTTGCCAATTGCAATTTACTTGTTCTATAAGTATATATAGAAGAAAAACCACCACCCACCTTTAACAAATTTAGCTTAAAATTGCGACTATGCGAAATTTCTTGCTGCTTTTTCTTTTGGTTTGTTGTGTTTTTGCCAAGTTGTTGAATAAACGTCAATGCCCTTTGGGCCATTGCCATTTAACAGCTGTATATTTTGCATTTAATTGTTATTCGTATTTGCATTAGCTTTTTGTTATTTAAGATGATTTCGTTCGTTTTGTTGCTTACAATTTCACTTGGCATGTCAGCAGCAGCAAAATGTACAGAGAAAACAGCAAGAGTTTTTAATAAAAACTGGCTAATAATCATAAAAGTTAAATGCGGGAAGTGATTTAACAATTAGAATTCAATTATATAGTATATGGTAGTTAACAATTTACGGTGATTGGCCATTAATACTATACTAATTGTTGATTAAAGTGAAAGCCGCTAAAAAAAAATGAAAAACAATTTCAAATTTTCCAGCATAATTGCTTATCAATTTAATGTGCAGAGAGTCTTTAACTCTTTAAAGTCTTATCCACAGCAAACAGAGAGCTTATTTATGTTGATGTTGTTGAAGGAGCGTTTTTTCACTTGCCACCGTTGCCGCCCCTTTTGCAGCTTTTAAGTGTGGAAAATCACAGCAACTAAGTTTGATGACTGATAATGCATAGACAACATTGGCAACCCAAACGAACCTGACCACATTGAATGACTCTTGAATTGTGCAATCCGTGAAAAGATTACGAGTTTCTGCTTTGTTGACTTGGAAAGTGCGTAGAGATTAACTCTAAAACTGGCTAGCAATAGATAACTCAAACTAGTTAGATTTTTCAATTGGAAGTTTTTTTTTGTCTTATTATTATTATGCATCAACGGATGTAGCAGCCCCGCCTCGCTCTTTCTCTCTGTCTCTCAATCTCCACTCTTTAAGTTTGTTGCTCGATCATTTTTGTTGCGCTCGAGTTGCTGTTGCAGCAGCAATTGTTGCTGCTGTTGTTGTTGTGGGTTTGGCACGCTGCTTCATAACGCCTCTCAAGCAACAAGTTCAGTCAACCAGTTTCGCTTTGACTGCCAACACGTTCGGTCTTTCTCTGTGGTGTGTAGCGTTATAAAGTTTATAGTTGCGTATAGTTCGTGATCTGTTTGCCAAAAACTTTGACAATTTCAGCCAAGTGCGTTTCTCATCATCCTCAAATTGAAGGTGCTTTTTTTTTTAAGGCTTGATACGAACCGCTTTGGGTGAAAGTAATTGCATCGACGCGTTTTACAATTCAATCAATTGATCATAAGTTAGTTGTGCTTAAAGCCTTGCTCTGATCAGTTGCATTAATCACATACATAAGGCTAATCAATTGAGTTTCATATTGGGTAAGCAACAAGTTACAGCTGCCTAAAGTTGTGATTCATTATTCGTAGACAGAGTAAATAAATATTTTATTGTTGCACAAAGCAAGTCCGCCCAGTTTGGTTTCATGTGTCAAGTTTAAGAACTACCCACTAGGTTTTTGTGATTAAAAAGCAAGTTAGCAATGTGGCTAAAGTATACCTTGTAAATATTTCTTTGTATGTAAATTAGTTATGCTTGTGAATGCATTAACTTGTGTATAACTTGATCAACAATCAGTTCAATATTTTTCACATTTGATCCTCTAACCATAATCGAACCTTAACACTCTAAATTTAACCTGTTCTCTTAACTAACCTCACACATTATAGAGCATTAAAGAATCTAAATAAGTTCTTTAAGGCGTCGCAGACTGCATGAAATGCACATTTTTGTTGAAATTGATAAACTGTTCGGCTCCCACATGTTCCCTCAGCTCAAATAACAAACATAACATATTTTTTTTATATATGTATAACACGTTGTTCCACTCAAGCGTTAAATGGAAAAGTTTTTTGTTTATAAATTGCTTTTTGGTTTTGTAAACAAAATAAAAGTTTCACTTTGCGGTTAAACTCGCTTTCTGCGAATAATAAACAAAAATGGAAAGGTATTAGTTACATTACCCAAATGCAAAGGGTTGCTGTCCAATTCGAAGCGAATAGCAAACCTAATCCTATAATCCGCTAAATCTACAAACTTGGGCAATTATCGAAGCTTTCAAGCTTTCTCTCTGCGCACTATTAAATCGAAAATTGTTGTTGTTTTTGTTTGCAGATCTATTGGCTGCATGGGAGGATTTGCTTAACTGGAGCGAGAATGCATCGAGTGCACGCAAGCTGCAGCAGGAGATGAGTGCATTGAAGCACAGTCTGCGCCGTCTGGGCGATAAATCAACACCTGAACTACTACTAGATACCGAGCCAGCCATACAAATAGCCGTTGAGTCTTTGAAGGTAATAAAATGAACGATATTTTTTCAATGCCCACAACAACACTAAACAAACTTTGTATTATTTCGATTCGAACAGCAAGAGCAAATCCAATTGGGCAGCTATCGCACAAATATGCTGCGCTTAAATGCCTCTGTGCATAGTTGGTTGACGCGTCAGGAGCGACGCCTGCAACAGGAACAGGAGCAGCAGCAACAACTAGAGTCCGAACAATTAAAGATAAAGCAACAGGAGCTGCTGATGCAGGCGGAACAGCAAGAGGAGCTAACTGGCGTGGCAATCACTGTTACAGATAGCAATGGCAACCAGGTAATGGAAGCATCTACAGGCACCTGCGATGTGAATAGTCTGCTCAGCGCTGAGCAAGAGTTCCATAAGCATTTGAAGGACGAAGTCAGCGATATGTACAGCGCTTGGGATGTGGCAGATGCCAGGTTAGTTTTGCACTTAAATCACTTCAAGATTCATTTACTACAACAGCTTTTTTTGCAACAGAATCAACTCTCAATTGGAAATGCTGACAAACTCATTGATTGCCTGGCGACAGCTGGAATGCGGTTTGAGTGAGTTTCAATTGGCACTTGGCCAAGATCGTGGCACACTTAAGGGTTTGGAAGGTGCTTTGGACAAGGGGCAGGCAACAACAGTTGAACTGGCACAGAATGTCAAATTGGTTGCCAAGTTGCTGTCCGAGAAGGTCAACGTTAGCCAAGAGCAATTGCTAGCTGTGCAACAGCATCTGGATCCCAATCAAATTTATCACATTGCCAAGTTTACGGCCTCAAATGGTTCGCTGTCCGACTCGGGCATCTCGGATGGTGGTGCCACCTCCGATGGTGGCCTGTCCGAGAGAGAGCGCCGCCTGGGTGTCCTGCGTCGTTTGGCCAAACAGTTGGAGTTGGCTTTGGCGCCTGGCAGTGCCGCCATGCGTTCCATTGCAGATCGCATGGAAAGCGCCGAATTGGAATTGAAGCAACTGCAGAATACCTGCCGTGACTTAATTGTACGTACGGCTGCATCGCATCAGCAAATGCAGCAGCAACAGCAGCAAAAGGATCAGGCAGAGCAGCAAAGGGAAGAGCGGGATAAGGTGCAACAGTTGGCAAATGGACATGTAAAGCAAGCAACTCATTCTCCCAGCAAACGTCGAAACGCGCGCAAAACGCGTCAACAGCAGGAGAAACAAAAACAATTGCTGCCGGAAGAGCAGCAACAGTTTGTTGTCGAGCAATTTGAACGCATTGTTGCCGCAGGCGCTGCGGGTGGTGATGAACCACCAGAAGATCCCGCTGGCACAGTTGGCACACTAGACAGCTCCGAAGATGATGAGGATGAGACTTCATCCAAGTCAAAGAATCGCGGCTGGGCTTGGAGAATCGCGCGTGCGGCCGTTCCAATGCAATTGGCCCTTTTTACTTTTTTCTGTGCGGCGTGCATGATGCAGCCCAATTGCTGTGACAATCTGAACAATCTGTCCATGAGTTTTACGCCTCAGTTACGGTATATACGTGGACCGCCTCCGATTTGAGCGGCACGACAGTGGCGCGTTTTGAAAACGATCTAACAAATCGCAATCGAAACGCGCCCGTTTTTAAGTAGGCAACACATATTTTACGAGTATCGTTAAGTAATCTAACTGCCCAGTTAGATTCCAGCGGGAATAAAGCAGCCTGCAGATTGTCGGCCTCCAAGTTAACAAACCCAAACAATGAGGCGACATCAGCGCGTTTTGGATGCGACTTATACGCGTCGTGTAACGCGATTTGCGTTTTGTGCGCGTTAGTTGAAGAATGTTTTTGTTTTTGTCTTTTTTATAAAACGGAAGCACTTAGTTTTCTATGTTTAAACTGTGCAGCAAAATGAATGGAATATGCAACGCAAGGTTATAATTATTCTTAAGAAATACTTTAGATTTTGATTTGATTGATGATTTGTCTTAAGAGTTTAGTTGCGATTTTTCAAAACATTTATTTTAACTGAGAAGCGTTTAAAATTAAGTGCAAAAAACACAAGTTTAAGCTCAACTTTAGCAAGTAGAGACGAGAAGAGTGAGAAAGAAAGCGGCAATGATCTTACAATCAAAATGACATGACCAACAAGAATCATGGCTTAAATCTTCGTAATGTACTTAGAAAGATATTGGCAAATGGCAACCACGCCCCCGCCTCCGCCGCTGCGTCTACCCGCCCACATATCGAGCAACTCATGACAAACTCCAGTTACTAGAATTTATACAAAAGTTTTTTCTTTTTGTGCATCTTTTCTGTTAAAAAAACACGTAAAGTGCCTACAAGACCCTAGACAAAGGGTTTAACTAAGCAGGAACAGCGAAATCTAAAAGAAAAGGAGTGAAAGTGAAAGAGGGGATGAAGAATGCATATCGAACAAGGCGAAAAAGCAAATTGTTGCTAAGCCAATCCTATGTAGGCGCGCCAGCCTAAATGCAACAGAATATATTGCTGGGCTACAACGAGTTGAGAATCAGAGTTTCTATTTTTATACGCAATGCAAGTTTACATATGTAGTAGAGAACGAGGCATTGGAACCATTTTTGTCCACCTAAAGCTCTATTTAATCAGTTTTATGTCTATTATATTAATAGGATAAAATCTAAAGTTTACACTACAAAAGAACATATATCATTTAATGTGTGTCTAGAATGTACTTCTAATTCGGCAAAAAGCAATTAAATTCTAATTGTACTTATAAGTTTCGTATATCTTATCAGTTTTTCAATTCAAATAAAATGCAAAAAAATACAAAAAAAATCTATATGAAAAACATAAAAAAATAAATAAAAAAAAGTATTATAGAAAAAAAAAAAAAAATAAAATAAAAGCATTTCGTATATGTTAATAGCAATCGGTTCTTGGCGGAACCGAATGTCCCTTGTACAAAAAATATTTCAAAGTTATTCGTTTATTTGTGCTTGATCTTTTTTAGTAAAATCCGTGCTCTCGACTTTTGAATCGGATGATAGATCGGCAACAAGTTGCTGATAACCAGCTTCGGGGACCATAGTTCCAACAATTTTTTTGTTCTCATCGGTTTTAACACGTATCATTTGAATCTTGCGGCCATCTTTCTCAATAATGAACGCTATGCGATCCCATATGGGCAACATAAGACCCGAAAGCACATGGTACGTGCGCACTCGGATACCCACAACACACTTGGACCCATAGGGACAGCGACGGTTCCAATAAATGTGCGAACACATCCTCAGGCATTGGTTATACTGCAAGTCCCACAATTGCTTCACAGTCTCCGATGAGTCTTTGACATAGCGAGTGCTAATCGAACTTAGCGTTTCGGTGCGAACTTGTGGACCCGTATTGGGTCTGTAGATCTTCAAGCTCAGTTTGGTGGGATCTGTCGTTGCCTCTCCTTCCGAATTGACATTTAGGCAAAGAATGGCACAGTTGTTATTGTTGCGTTCCTGTTTGAACATGTAAAAGCCTTCGTGCTCCTCACGCGGCTCCCTATTGAATCTGAGTTGGAATTAGGATAGATTTGAAAAGTCTTACACTTCGAGAAATATCGGATAGACTTACTTGGCTAATGCTTGGTCATAGGTCATGCCACGTACTACCTGCATTGTGTGAAGCTCCGTGGCAGCTGTTCCCGTGGCATGCTTCCTTATAAAGCGTATTAGCTTGATGGTTGTTACATTAGCCCCATGGGCATCCAAATCTAGAATACCCAAATCAAAATGACCCGTGCGTTTCATTTGAAGGATCAGTGAGTACATCTTGTTAAGAAAGAATTTGAATAGGGCATTCTGCACTTCAACTCGACAACCGAGAATGCGATTCAAAAACTTTGGTATATTATAGCTGTCCTTTTCGATAATAAAGACCTGTTGGCCCTTGGTATTGGTGGTCACACTGAGCATTCCAACGCCAGAGAGCGCTACACAGCAATCAAAGCTAAAGTCGCCCTTATAGGATTCCGGTATGTGCTGCTTTTCAAGCGGTTTTTCACCCGTTATCTGCTGTAGTACATGCTCTAGCGCACAACGTCCAATGTTGTTGTCAATATTGAACTTGGAGAGATCACGAGCATCCGTAGCACGACGATCGCCTTGAGTAAGTGCACCCAAACTCTCTAAACGCTTCGCAACCGTTGCAGCAAAGCGACTCTCGCCCCCCAGATTCGAGATAAGAAACACATATTCCGGCGCATTGGCTTGGTTAGAGCGATGTGTCCGTCCAAATTGCTGGATGGCTCGATCTGCGCTCCATGGCAGTTCCAGGGTGATGTGCAGTCGTCGTCGCTGTCTTGCGAGTCTTCTATCGCTTTGTAGGGAGATGCCACTGGAAGCCGCTTCCGATATGATAGCCACATGTTTGGTATCCTCCATGAAGCGCTGTTTCTCCATGTAGTTCACCAGATCCATCGAGGTTTCCGCCTCGCCACGCTGCTCATAGCGATATCGGTTGTCATCCGTTTTGATGATTCTACCGCGACGACCTGTCATCTCGGCAACGACATGGGTGCCCAACTTGGATATGATCTTGTCTAACGTATTGGGTGGCATGCGACGTCCCAGATGCTCAATTTTATCCAGCAAGCGTTCCCGCACCGTTATACAACGCTCGACATCCTGCTCTGTAATCTTCGTAGGATGCGATTCCCCCATATCGATGCTAAATTGATAATCGTCATTCATTAACTTGGAATTCATATTGATGCACAAGTGCTCCAAGATGCGATCCTGCATTGTGACTTTCTCCGCTGATGGGTAGAAAAAATTAACAAATAATTTTCATATTGACTTTAAATGATTTACCCTTGTCCAACCTTGGGGGACGACCGCGACGTTTGCGTCCCGTTTTGAAGCGGTCATCATCATCTTCATCGGCGTTCCAGTTGTTATAAGCCATATCCATATCACTGTCACCTCCATCCGAGTCCGAGTCATTGTCGGAAAGCTCAGAGAGACGAGTACGTTTTGAGTAAGATCTGTTGCGCGCCTCTGGCTCAAAGGTGCCCGTGTAGAGTAACTTGTAAAATGATTCACGTGTGGGTGCCGGAAAGTACTTTTCCACAAACGATTTGATGATCATTTTCGAGGTGGACACAAAGCCGGATAGTTCACCCTGGTAGAGCTCAAGATGCTCCAGGGTTCTCGACTCTCCCGTTGACTGAAGTCCAATAACAACCGCTTTACCCTGTTTCGCTGCCTCACGTACCATTTTAACGACATGAGGCACCTTGGAAGCAATGCATAGGTTCTTAAAGAATCGCTGATGCGCAGACCAGAACTGACAGATAATAATCTTTTGCACACGATTCTCGATGCACATCAAACGAAAGGCTTTGATAAATTTCTCGTTAATTTCTGCCCATAGTTCTGCGGAGTGATTGTAGAGCTTGTGGAATTCCCGTGACATCGGTACCTCTTCAATGCGAAAGGTGACATCCTTGAAGCTTAGCTGCCTCGCTATATAGGAACCTCTCAACTTCATATCCATTGCAACAATCTCCATGGCGCCTATGCCACGTTTTTCAACAGTATTTACAAACTTAAAGAACTCCGAGTAAGAAGTGCCGGGACCCCATAAGCCTAGCCGTACCATATACGCCATATTCTTCGGCTCTGAGGCACCCGTTGCTGAGGCATAAACTACACGAGCCATGGGCAATATTTGCTGTAGTTCCAGCACAGTGGTACCAGTCTTTGTAGATTTTCCGGCATTCATCAGACTCAAATTCTTTGCTTTGTGACATTCATCTAGCACTATAACCCCATCGTATTCCTCTGAGAACCAGTTGATCAACTGACGTAAGCGTGTATTGTACTTGGGCTCGGCATTCGCTGATTCACCAATCAGTGCTGTGTAGGTGCAAAAGATGACACCTTTTTTAAAATTACCATTTTCCGAAGAAGCGATGCGACAATACTTGAACTTGCTCATCGACGCTACCTTTATTTGATTGCTAGCCCCAATATCGCCTAGATCTCGTTCCGCATCAAACTTTAGATCATTGGATACAGATATCCACAAAGCACGCTTTCTGCCCCTCAGATAGTTTTCATAGATGATTGCTGCTATGGTACGTCCTTTGCCGACTCCTGCGCCATCACCCAAAAGAAAGCCAGCTCGTTCACCACTAGGAAGAAGTTGCTCATGAGCCTGACAGGCATATGTCACAGCCTCCAGCTGCAACGCACTAAGGGAATCAGAGTTCGTCAGCGTCTCCGGTAGTGCCAGCTCATAGGTTATATCGGGTAGCTCAACAGAAGAAAGTGTCGCCGTTTCAACGACCGAGTCGGGATGTCGTGATCCACCCTTTAACTTGCTGGGCCAGTAGGAAGAAAAAGTGTCTGCCACTCCAATCTCCTCAAAATCAACCTCATCATCCTCAAGAGGAGCCGGCAACTGTGGCGGATGCAATTTGCGTTGTGCCATTTGAGAACGTATGTAGGATTGGTACACATTTGCGCCAAGTTTGCTGCCACTTTGCGCCTTAATAAAGTCTGTGAGGGATTTGGGAAATCCTGCCAAATTCAGTTGACCGGGAGGAACATTCACGATCATTTTACCCGGGGGGACTTTGGCACGCTCCTGGGAGTTCCTTTGCATAATTTTTGCCAGATTTTGTATCTTAAGTTGCATTGTATTGTTCCCCGGGCCGGAATACTGTATTGGTGGATTTTCCAATGGAAGCTTGGCTGGAACCTGAGCTGTTAGCGGCTTAGAGCATGCCTGATCGTAGGTCCAAAAAGGAAGCTGCCGCTGTGGGGGCTTAGGATCCAAATCTGGTTCCGGTTCTACCATTGGCAGCGAGTTAAGTTCCTCCTGAAGTCTAGCATCAATTTGAGCTTCATAATCAGCAGCTGGATCAATAGAAGCATCTGGATCAAAGGGAAACAAATCCAATATCTCTTGCAATTTAAGATCCAAACTTTCATCATTTGGAATATCCAAACTACTGCCAGCTGCGAGCGAATCCAGCATCTCCTGCAGCGCAAAATCCAAACTGCTTGTAGCTGTGACATCCCCTGCGTTACTTCCTGGTTCTTCCAACATTGTATCTGGTACTTCCCACATTGTATCAGGTAATTCCAATATTGTATCCGTTATAATTGTTGGTTTTGGTAGTTCGTCTTCAGTTAAAGAAATCCTTTCATTTTGGGACTCCCCATTAGAACTGATTTTTGTTGTGAGTTCGGTTTGGGGTGAAGAATCTTTGTCAATATAGCTTGTTGTCGTTAAGAATTCACATTGATCAAATGGTGTTGCTTCATAATTAGGAGACACATTAGGACTAGAAGTTGTTTTAAGCTCTTTTTCGGGAACTCTTTCAAGTTCAGGTTGCGAAAAGGAACTTATGGTATTCGAGAGTTCAGTTTGAGAAAATGTTTCTAATTGAGGCTCCTCAATAGAGCTAGTTATTGTCGTTGTGACATCAAATGGCGCTGCTTCATAATCAGGCTGCGCAATGGGGATAGAAGTTGTTGTCAGCTCGGTTTGGGGAACTTTTTCAAGTTCAGGCTGCGAAAAGGAACTTATTGTATTCGAGGGTTCAGTTTGAGGAAATGTTTCGAATTGAGGCTCCTCAATAGAGCTAGTTGTTGTCGTTGTGACATCAAATGGCGCTGCTTCATAATCAGGCTGCGCAATGGGGATTGAAGTTGTTGTAAGCTCGGCTTGGGGAACTTTTTCAAGTTCAGGCTGCGAAAAGGAATTTTCTGTATTCGAGAGTTCAGTTTGGGGAAATGTTTCGAATTGAGGCTCCTCAATAGAGCTAGTTATTGTTGTTGTGACATCAAATGGCGTTGCTTCATAATCAGTCTGCGCAATGGGGAAAGAAGTTGTTGTAAGCTCGTTTTGGTGAACTTTTTCAAGTTCAGGCATCGAAAAGGAACTTATTGTATTCGAGAGTTCAGTTTGAGGAAATGTTTCGAATTGAAGCTCCTCAATAGAACTGATTGTTGTTGTTGTGACATCAAATGGCGTTGCTTCATAATCAGTCTGCGCAATTGGGAAAGAAGTTGTTGTAAGCTCGGTTTGGGGAACTTTTTCAAGTTCAGGCATCGAAAAGAAACTTATTGTATTCGAGAGTTCAGTTTGAGGAAATGTTTCGAATTGAGGCTCCTCAATAGAACTGATTGTTGTTGTTGTGACATCAATTGGCGTTGCTTCATAATCAGTCTGCGCAATGGGGATAGAAGTTGTTGTAAGCTCGGTTTGGGGAACTTTTTCAAGTTCAGGCATCGAAAAGGAACTTATTGTATTCGAGAGTTCAGTTTGAGGAAATGTTTCGAATTGAGGCTCCTCAATAGAACTGATTGTTGTTGTTGTGACATCAAACGGCGCTGCTTCATAATCAGGCTGCGCAATTGGGATAGTTGTTGTAAGCTCGTTTTGGGAAACTTTTTCAAGTTCAGACCACGAAATGGATTGTATTGTATTCGAGAGTTCAAATTGAGGAAATGTTTCGAATTGAGGTTCCTCAATAGAACTGATTGTTGTTGTGACATCAGTTTCGGCTATAGGAACAGTTAGAAATTGGGGCTGCAATATGTGGCTGATAGCTGGAGTGAGTTCAGTTTGAACGAAAGGAAATGTTTCAATTTGGGGCTGCACAATGGTGCCTAATTGCAGCTGGGGCCCTTCAATTTCGTCACACCCTTCGAATATTTCGTTCAAGAAGTCAAACTGTAGAAAGTTCTGAAAGTTATCACTTCGTATCTACATTTAATGTGCTCCTAAGTATTCAGCTAGTTACCTCAGGTGGATCGTCCGTAAAATTAAACTCCATGTCAAATTGCGTTGTTTGCTCTGAATTCACTTTAAAAAACGAATTACCTTATTCTTTCAACTGTTTTCTTGGATGATCTTTTTGTTACTAAACGTTAAGCTATTATTTTCAGCTATTTATTAGTTTTTGCACTGACAGATTGATGCAGTGTTGAGTAACTTCGATAACATTGAATGAACCGATAGTAAAAACTTTTAAGCAACACTTGAACAAAATGTCGTTCTTAATAAATTAATTAAAAATTTAGTTGTTAATTGAAGCGTTCAATTCTCGTAATGGCTGGTAGATTCCATGGCAAGATATCATTTTGAATTTGTTGTTAATTGCCCTTAAGTTGTCAAAAAGCAAGATTTCCAATAATGAGCAATGACAAAAGGATGGAAAAGCTCAAGGCTTGGCATCAGGCTGCAGCCAGTAAACGTGAACAAAATGCCAGACTTGCCGGTGTCGGAACAAATACCGTTGATTTTGATGAGCCACCAAAAAGTTCGAAGGGACGCAAATCAAAGACTCATGGACGTAAAGATAGCACTATAAGTAACAGAGATTCGGTGGCGGAGGCAGCACAAAAGGATGGGCGAAAAAGCATGATGGCCACCAGGATAAGTCAACCTGATAAGGGCATAGATATGGGTTATCACGAGCCAGTAAGAGTTCGCTTCAAATCCAAAGCTGATATTAGCACACAAAAATGATTTCTTTTTGGCACAATACATAAATATTATAACATATGTATTGAAATTTTAGATTCTTTTTTATATTCAACTATTATTATTTTTGCCTTCAGTTAAGTTGGCCAAGGCAACAGAGAATCTGACATTGCACATATATTGATTAGACCAACTTGTTTGCATTGCTAAACCTTTCAAACTATATTTTAGTTTCAGTTTTATTCAACATCATGTAAAATATATAAAAAGTTAAATAGTAGTAGTAGTTAAATAAAGTTTTTTTTTTATTTGAGTGCTTGTCCTAAATTGTTAGCCATCAAAAATAATTTGTAGTTGACAATGGTTAAGAAGGCGAAAATTTCATCGCAAGAATATGAGCCTTATCCATCTGCAAGAAAGCCCTACGAAGTTAGCAGTAGTGCGAGCGTAAGAGAAACGCTTGAAGAATGGCGGCGAGCCTCCGCAGAACGGAGAGAAAATCAAGAAGAACGTGGTAGTAGCCGACGCAGGAAACGTGGCGAGGGTTCGGAAAGACCAAGCGTTGCAAATGCGCCTAGAAACACAATTGATTTAACAGGGGCTGCGGATGATAGCATTGGAAATTCTAAGGAACGTAGAAGGAGCAGCACTGCGACCCGTTTACCTTCATTTGATGGCACACTTCTCGTCTTTCATGAGCCAGTTCAGGTTGATACAACACATTTGGAACATAAATAATTCCATTGGCAATTTTAATAACAAACCAATAAAAGGCAGCACTCAAAATACTCCAAAGATCTTTTTCTCTCTCTCTTAAAAAAAAAACCTCAACAGATAATTCAATAATTGGTAATACGCATTATTCACACCCCGCAATTTGGGCTAGAGCTCTGTTTGTTTTATCAAAGTCTATAAATAATCTATGAGGCGAAAAACTAAAAAAACTCACAACCCTTGGCACATAAAAAGGGCAAATTTTTTGCGGTTGTTTTTGCGATATTTTTCCTCAAGGGTTGCTGCGTTTTCAGCGTTTTTGTTTTTCAAGCTGTAGCTCTTTTTCAACTAACAGTTAAGAAGCAGCCTTGGTGTCAAGTACTTTCTGACAATACAAGTTTAGTTTGTTCTTTATCAAGTCCTTATCGAGTCTTTTTCATCTACAAATCGTTTATATAGCTTGAACGTCTGCTGACGATGATGGATTTGTGCGAAATGAAAACCGCTTCAACAGCGAAAAGGCACCCACAACTGAATGGATACACCTTTGGTTGTGAATGTGTGTGCCTGTCGCTCCAACTTTGTAGTTGTATATAGCGAATTCGCTTGAACCAATCGAAGTGTGAGCTTGTACATAACGCAAGTTTCCCCTTAGTGTCTAGGTATATATGTTGTGCCTGCTCTAACCATTGGGAGTTGCCGTTTGAGCTTAGCTGCTTGCACTGTTCTTATACGCTGAGTTTGATGCAGCTGTCTTTGTCTGCTGCCACTAAATAGCTAAGACACAAACCACTGTTAAGTGCATGTTAGGAGGATTGTTTTTTTAATATTCCTGAAATGTCAATGCTATTTTTGATCAAATATTATTATTTTTTGATTTTTTCAGTAAGAAATAAGTACAACATTCACTCGCTTGTTTTAGATTTGCTGCTTCAAAGCAATTTCCGGAGCACACATCACATTCAAACATTCTCACATGACATTTGAACATTAATCAAAAAGTCAATACGCTTGACAGTTTTGCAGAAGCAACTGAAATAAACGCTGAAGCGAGTCAGATTTTTTTAAAGGCTCAATAATTATATTGAGATTGTTTCGATGTTAATATAATTTTTGCTGTATTTCTTCTGACAGAGTTCAAATATGACCTGAGGCCATACCTGATTCGACTATAAGTTCATCGAAACAGCTACAACCCTAATCAGGGGCGTGGCGTTAATGGCAGGGCAGAAAGTGTGTTCGCGTGCCAAAACGGAAGTGTCTTCAAATTTAATTTGCATTATTTAAAATAGAAAAATAAAAAACAAGCAAGTGAAACATAGAGTAAAAGCAACAACAAGTAAAAGATGAATGTTGGAATAATCAAGAAAATAAGCTAGACATAAGTTTAACACAAATTCCATCAGATACTTAATGATTAAATTGTATGAGTATATTTTAAACCATTTATTTCTAGTAAGCACCGCTGGTATAACAATCCAGAAAAAAAGTTAAATCCCACCTCAACTTATCTTGAACTTTGCCATAGTCAAGAATAATATCACTCATCCCCAATATCAAACACTCAACTTGCACTGCTATTAAATGAGACGCTTATATTAGAAATGTATAGAATCACACCCTTTAGCTGGAATTTATGCACATATAGAAAGTCGGCAAACTAATGCAGCTAGACCAGAACGCAAGCACACTAATCCATTCATTAAACTTTGTGATTACAGCTGACCAAAGGCAAAAAAAAAACAACAACAACAACAACAAAAATGGGGTTGGACACGCACACGGCCCAACCCCTTTTTAGCCACATACCCCTCACCCTCAACCAGCTGAGGCAGCCAAGTGAATAAACTGACTGCTGACAGGCTCATTAAATGCCGCATTCAGTAGCCCTGACCAGTTGTGGATGTGTTTTGAGAATTGGTGTGTGGGAGTGAGAATGTTTATTTAGCAACTGTGCTCTGTACTTCAGCTGGCCGAATAGTATGAACCAAACTGGCCAAGGGCCAAAGTCAACACGTCAGAATTGAATGGCTTTAAATGAAGCTAGCCTTCGCCCCTGGCAAATGTTGCCACGCCCACCAACGCAGCAAGCAAGGCTAATTTGTGTAGCTTTAAAGGAACGCCCACGATACAAAAAAAAAAAATGTTCATAAATAATGCGAGGAAAATTGTTAGAAATTGCCAAAACAATTTATGTTGACATTATCTCGAGAGACAATTTTCTTTTTTTTTCGTCTTTTAACAAGACCCTCACACAGCATGGATGATTAATTACCACAGCGAGCAAATGGAGGGAGAATATTTGAATATGAAAAGCGATAAAGTCCGTGATAAGTGAGCAACAAGAAAAAGTGACAACAACAACAACAACAAAAATATATAAAAATGTAAATGGAACAAAACTTTTTGCATATTGCTCCCAAGTTGATGATAAACCTGCTGTACGAAAGCTTTAATGAACTCAAGTATTTCATCATTTCCGGCCAAGATTTTCGACCAAAAATTGCAACGGCCCGCAGACAGAAGTGGGCCGGCCGGCCGGTGGTTGGTCTAGATAGAACTCATTGGTATGCCTGCTGCCAGAGTTGACATTTGGGATTTCAATTGATATTGTCAGTTAATTTTTTTTTTTCTTTCTGTTTTGTGTTTGCTTTGCTGATTTTCGCATTTCTGGTTTTTCTATTTGCCAAAAAAGTTTTCTTGCTTGCGAATTTTTTTTTCTAAATGAAAATTTGTGTGTGCAAAATCAAAAAAAAAAAAACAATCTATTCAAATGAGTGTTGCTTAGGAATATTGACACTTGATTTGCATTTATAATAGCTACGTGATTTTAAGATTTTCGGTTTTACGGATTTTCGGGACTTTTTTTTGCATTCAAGATTTTCCTTTTGTTGTTTATCTAACCGGTCGCATCTCTTTATCTCACACTCTCGCTTACGCTCTCTCAGTTATCTTGCTATAAATATATTTATTTTTTGGGACATATTGCGCATGATAAAATTGAACATCATTCGCCTCGGGCTGTTTTCACCATAAAATAATCTTTTTAAGCCGAAAACAAATTACAAATAAGAAGCCCCTCTATAATTTGTTCCCGTTTTTATACATTTTTCTTTTTTTTTTTTGGTTTTCTCTCTTCATCGACTGTTTTGCATATTGTTTTTTTTTTTTTTTTGTTTTGCGCTTGTTCTACGAGGGTTGCTTGAGCAGCGTTTCCATTCTCTTAACAAATTATAATGTATTGAGAATTGACAGAATTATGTAATGAATAGAAAATTATGTAAATTACAGTGCAGTTACATTTAATGGTTCGACCTTTTCCTTCTTCAAGCTCTTGGCTCTACTTGGGGTTAAGGGCAAAATCGAACGACACGCAAGCGAAAAAGAAATCGAATTCCAATTTTTATTGGCAGCTCGTAAGATGCCTAACTTGGGTGTGACCAGAAAAAAAAGGTGCACAGAAATGTTAAATTTAATGTGAACAAAAGGCACATAAAATGCAATGAAAACAACACACAAATGGAATTTTGTGAAAGAGAAAAAAAATATGGAGGAAGCTAAAAGTTTGGCAAGAAATGATTTTAAAGTGTTTTTATAAAACTTAAGAAACGTTAAATCCTAGAGCCAACTATTTGGCAAAGTTATATTACTTTTAGATTCCTTAATTAAACTTTCTTGAGTATCTTACGCTCGACTAGGTTCCCTACACAAGGTGTCAGCTTGTGAAGCCTACGTGACAAGTTCTGCAAAAAATCTAGTTTTTAGTTTTCAACTTTTCTTTGAACCCCACATCAGACAACATCAGCTCAACTAATTAGCATTTGCATTGCGGCAAACTTCAAACTTTGCCCGCAAACTAACACTGCAGGTCACAAAGAGGGAGCGAGAAGGCATGCGACATGATAGCTGCCCCAACTTTGCCTGGACCGAAAAATAAGTTGTCATGAAATGAGAAAACCTGACTGTTCTTCCGCCGATTTATTGAACGAAGCAACTGAAAACGTTTGATGCCCGTAACATGAGCTTCAATATACAATTTTTGTGTTTTTGCTTAATCTCGAACTCGAATGAGTATATTGGAATGAGAAGAAAACCGATGCTTTTTGGGCCCATGTTCATTTGCATTCGTGACTGAAATCATGACAGGAGACAACTCGCCGAAAGAGACGCGAGTCACGCGAATGAAAACGAGATACTTTAAAGGCACTGCTGGCTCATAAGTTTGTCTTGTGTTTGTTTTGGGTTGAAAGCAAGAAATTATGATAACCGCATTGAAGTATTTCAAGCTGCCTGATGATTATTTTGATTATTATTATTATTATCTTGCTTATCCTTCGTTATCATCAATGCGTCATAATGTGTGTATGTGTGTGTTGTGTTTGGCCTAATGGAAGACAAACATTTTATGTGAAAGTCACGGCCCAATGTTGACCTTTAGCACAGGTCCTTCCACCCACTCATCACCCATCTACGTACGTTTCAAGCTCGTCAATTGTGCATGCTTCATTCATTCAATTACATTTTTGCGCACACTCAGCACTAAAGGGACATCATAAAGCGTCAAAATTTCAGCAAATGAGCAAAACCTCACTCACCCTACTACAACAAACCACCTTCTCCCTTAACCTCCTTGCGTTGTCCTTCATTAGAAACTGCTCCCGTGGGTATTGAGAATTGGCGCGTCCAAAATCGATGAGCGGCCAACAACAACATTTCTGGACATCAACGCCATCAAAATGTGTTCGTTTGGCCTCTATTAAAACTGACAGACAAAACAGGACACTATAGCAGGTCCTGTGACCCCAAAGCGTTAACATTGCGGCTGACTGACAATAGCTTATGCAATTCAACAAAAAAAAAAAAAAACTGTCCCAAGTTGCTGCAATTTGAAACTGCTGACCAACACATATCCTGCGACCAGCGCCAGAGAACACTTTGCCACACACGGCGTTTACTCCGCTTGAAGAGCATTCGCGTTTGATGTTTTGGCTAGAAAGTTGTTAAGGATTGTAGGCCAGCTAGAAGAACAGGCTTTCTTTTGAAAGACTTTAAGGTAAGGGCTTTGATTGCAGAACTGTTTAGTTACAGATCAAGCCAGTATATTATTATTGGGAACTATTAAATAAAATTGGCCAAAATATCGACTGGAACTTAACTAGAAACTTGACTTAAAGAGTTGTCCAGTCTCCAATTTTATACGATGTATTATTCTCGACTTTTTACGGAAATCGAAATGCTTTTAAATCCAAGTAACTTTTATTCGAAGGTCTAGCTTTGCAGTTATGCAAATATTTCTCTTAATTGTGGAAATAATTTAAATTTCATAAAAACATCAAGTTTATTTCATAATTAAACCAATAAATTTCCAAACTTAACTCTTGCTGTTGCTTCAAATTGCATTTTAAGCTGTTTGACAACAACTGGTACAAGTGTAATTTGCACCCTTGCCTTCTAACTGCTTCAACATCTTAAGAAAATTTTTAGCACGTTTTCAGCATTGCGGGATTAACTAATTTTGTCCTGTAATTTCAACGGAACTTCTCAAAAAGTTGCTCTCATCTCTCACTTAACTCCTTCTATTTCCACTTCTTCGTGGAGTTTGCGCTTCGTCACGCCTCAAATTGCACATAAAATAAAAAAAAAAACAAAAAAAAAAAGGACGAACGAAATTTTTACGATATTTCTATGCAAATTGCGTTGCGTTTTCCTTCTTATTTTTTTTTTATTTTTTAAGGGGCTGAACAAAGTTTTTTTTGGTGTTTTTTCTCTAGTTTTTTTTTGTGTAGCTTACAGGTGGATGATTTTATGTTGCATTTTATGGGCTGAAAAATGTTTTTCATTTAGAAAAGAAAAATGCAGCGAAATGAATTCGGTTGAAAGTGCCATAAATTAGAGAAAAAAGTCAATTAGGATTCGTTACAAAGGAAAGTTCAAGAAATAAGCAAAAGCTTTTCACCCACACACAAACGCAAACACACAAAGAGAACTTGCCACACATAATCTGTGATAATAATGGTAACGAACTTAACCCTAATAAAGTACAAATGGGAGCAATTCTATTTCATTACGACGTTTGCTTGGGTTATGCAAATTGCAAATAAGGATAAGACAACAACATTCTAGAGGAGAGACAAAAGAGAGAGAGAAAGATAACGGTAATATACTCTCACACGGTGAGCCATTAAATATGTCATATTTTAGACAAAAAATGTTTTTTAGTAGAACAATTACATTCGGCATGCTCAAGGATTTAACTTTCTCATATGGGATACAGATAACCAACAACTGTAATTAGCTCATTCCCCAACTTTTTCTCTCTACACACACAACTATCCTTTGCAGCACACACACACACGCACACACACATTCTTTCATTTCTTAGCTGCTTAAATAAAATACGCGCTCAACTTAACTTAATGCTTTGCAAATTGACACTTGGTTCATCAACAACAACAACAACAACAAAAAAGAAGTCCTTTCCTAAGAAGAGTCCATCACAGCAAAGTGATGAATGTGCAACTTCCTGAGCAGACTCTGTGTGTCCAAGTTCCATGTCCTTTTTTGCGCTAAATTGGATTGCATATCATTATTTTTGCACTTGTCTGCGCTCCAAAATCATTCACACTTGCAAAAAGAAAAGGATAATTTATGCGCCTTGTCAGTTAAAGTTTCCTTCCTTTTTTTGATGGACATTCCAAGCAACTGTCCATGGGGACCAATGTCAAATTCCTTTTTTACTCACTTTTAGCTAGCTGCAATTGAACGAAATCCAATAAATAAATGTCTACTAGGACTTTCTTCGCACTGGGTTTTTTTTTTTGCTTCTGGACGCTGTATTGCATGTGTGTAAGATAATATTTGTCTGGCGCTAATCAAAGCCGACCTGAAAGGCGGGAGGGTCTCTTACATCAACACTGTAACCACTGTGAGAAAGTAATAGTTAAAGCGGTAGATCCTTTAAAGACTTTGATGCTAGCATTTTGTTGTTAAGATAAAAGTTGCTTAACATGAGACTAAAACCAAACTTAAAGCTCTCCAATGATTTTTATTAGTGTACGCCCAATGGAAAACAATAAAAAAAAAATAACATTCACCGAGTTCCAATTAACATAAAAAAGCGATTTGTTTTCACATCGGACTCGAACAAAGATTAATGAAGCTGCTGCGATATTGTTGAACGTTGAACGTTGACTTTTGACTTTGGGCCAGGTGTCAAAGTTTAAATGTTTGTCGTTGCGCTGGCATTTAATTGGTCGTGGCAATAAGGACCTGCCTATAATTAATATGCTAATAAAATGTTCCCGTGACAGCAGAACAAGAGATTTTGACAGGCGCTGTACAGCCTCACAAACTTCCCTACCCTACATTCGGTTTGTTTGGAATTTTGTGCAATAAAGTTCTCGGCATTTACTGACATTCCGCGCCACACATTGCGAGAGTGAGAGAGAGAGGAAGGGGGCGGTAAATCATGATTATCTTTTTATTGCTGACATTTGCGGCCTCTTTTATGAACTTCCCCCAATAGCAAATGAAATGTACTTGAGGGTATGTATACGATATAGCTATACTATATGCGATAGCTGGCTAACAAGATTTGCAACGCATTTTGTGGACAGTAAGAGAACCATTTGCTCTAATGGATATGATTGCTGCAAAACAACATTTTGGGGTCACACTAACTGCGTCTAAGTGAAGGACTAAGCTGCCATTGCATACCTTCAAAGAGATAGATAGATAGATAGAGAGCGAGAGAGAGAACTGCCAAAAGGCATTCCAATCGAATGCCATTCAATGATAAAAATCGTGCCACACGTTAAGCCAGTCAAACATTTACAAACACACGGAACAAACAGCATCAACAACAGCAGCAGCAGCAGCAGGACATCTTATGTTGTCCACGGCAAACGGCAAGAAGCCAAGTTGGCAAAGGATTAGTGTGAGAGTCGAAATGGACGCGTCTTGTTGTTGTTTTTCGCCTCAAAGGCTCAAAGTGCCATCCAAACATGCCAACATCCCAACATCCGACAATGCAACATTACAATAATGTGCATTTTTATGGACAGTTAACGGCTGCAAGAACCCATAAACGCATTATCCAACGCAACGTCAATGGAATGCCAATGCCCCAATGTTGGAAAATTTAAGAAGCTGGTAAGGAATATTTCTTTTCGAGACAACATAAGGTGACTTTAAGTAAGTTAAGAGACTACAAAGCGAACTAAAAATGTCTGATAGAATAAGTTTTCAGAGTAGTTGTTCATATAAATTAAATTGTTCATAAAAAATTAAATCGATAGTATCTATTGAGACAAAGAGTTTGAAATTATTATTATTCATATTTTGTTTTAGACAAAGTCACCAAAAAAAAACCTTACCTCAAGAAGAACCCCACATTTTTAGCATAGCCATAAATTTGCGGCACTTGCTGTTCGGTAGTTCCCTGGGCAATAAAATCTAATCTCTTCTTTATCTTGAATCATTACTTTGGGAGTTTTGGTTGCCGTGTGCGAAATGGTCACCACAAATCTCTCTCTCTCTCTTGCTCTTCCCTTTCCCTTGCCACTTCAACTTTTTACATCGAAGCAACAGTTAAGCTAGAGTCAGGAACCATAAATAAAACTCCAACAAAAACAAAGCAAAGCATTTAAATTAATTATTTATAGGTTAGGTTTCCAACTGTGGTGCAATTGGTTTGAATAATAAAACGATTTGCAAGTCCAAGAAAACTGAACATGAATTATGTGTTCTAAGAAAAAATTTAGAAATATTGCATAGATAACAGAAACGAGTTTAAATTATGACGGTTAAATGTTAAATGGAGCTGCCAACTCCAAAGACTTTCTCTATTAAAGCTAAAATAACAAAACCTTATAAGAACGAAGCCAAGAAGGACGACCGGTTACTTTTTTGAATGGGAGTAAATCTAATTTTAAGGGCTCTCTCCATCCACCCTTGCGGGCTTCACTGTTGCCGCACCCACCAATTATATTAATACAGTTACTCGAATTTATGACTCGAACGGAGAGGGGGAAGACAACAGCGCACGGTTGAGACTACAGAGAGAGAGAGGGTAGGAAAGTGTCGCCAAATTGAATTTGCATAATTTTGAAAAGCCGACTGCGGCTTCCAAGTGGCTAAGTGCGTTGTGCATATTGACAGGACACACCGCCGCCCACTTCGCCTCTCCTGCTGCTATCAGGCAATCGGAATGGAAATGATGTTTTTGATTTTGATTATGCAAATTTAAGTGTCGCAACAATGTTGCTGCTCATTCGACCCGAAACACCTTGACGCTCCATGAAACTTAACACAAGAAAACATAATAATAAAAATCTTTTAGCCATCAGTTGCATAACAACAAAAGTTTACCCAATGTTAATTACAACTTGAAGTTGTCAAAATGTTGAAAGGAACTTGTGTTAGCTAAGATATGCGCTAATTTAGACAGCAATTGTACTATATATATATTTGCTGCCATATTTAATTTGAATTAGATATATAATCCTCATACCCCAGTCACAACTTGACCGCACGTTTTTCAACTTAAATTAAGTTATTGAGAGAAAGAGAGAGAGAGAGAGAGAGACTCAGCTGACTGGCGACAGTTTAATGGTCACCCTAAATAGAAATAGTGAATAACTGAATGAGTGGCTGCTGCTGCCCGATATTAATCCATGATTTTCATATAAATTACTTCATTAGAAATGTCCTTCACTTAACTCGGCTGCTTCGAAAATATTTTGTAATGAAAGCACAACTGGAATTTATATATGTTTTATATATAGAAGAAATAGTTTTTACTGTTGGTTGGCTGACATCATCGCAATTTAAGCTTAAGTTGGAAGAGCTCATAATTTATTCTTATAATAAAATAGAGGCCATAAATATTTAAACAAGAAAAATGTTAGACAACATTAAAAAAGTGAAGTGCGATAGTTATTAAAAAAATATGGTTACCAAGTAAATAAATCAATTGAATTCTTGTAGTTTCAGAGTAGAACTTTTAAAAGCGCATTCGATTTTGGCATTTTGCTCTTGAAACTGTTGAAAGCTGCACAATAATCCAGTCAAACACATATAGATGAAAATAACATCTAAAGGGGCAAACATTGTTTGCATTGATAGATTTGCAAACGAAAAAGATTTCAATGCCAACTTTCCCCCTCTATCGAAGTCTTGAGGTTCGAATCTTGGAACCAGGCACGTTTCATACGAATTTGAACGGTAATAATCGATCCCTGTGGCACTTTTAACCAAAAATAAATCCGATTTCATATGCTGCTGTTGTCTAGATTTTTAGGGGTTGATGAATTAAAAAAAAAAAATCAGAACGTAGCAGCCAAAGAATATTTAAAGTTGAGTTTAAAGTCGCATAAACCTTTGGCATTACGATGCGCAATGTTTGCACTTTATATTTTTGGTAATTTTACTGTTGACTTCTCATTTCATGCAAAGCCGCTTGGATTAAAAACAAATCCACTCAAAATTGAATACGATTAAATACCGAAATTGACCTCTGGCTGACCATATGCAAATCGTTTTATTTCCGTTTCTCTTTTGCCCGCTCAATTTAATCGAGCTGTGAAAGTCACACGCACTTTTCTAACCAAAAACCCTAAAACAACCCACAGGACACAATATTTGTTTTCGGTATGAGGAATGCCCATTTCATTGTACTAGGTACAATTTTAAAATCGAATTTCGAAAAAAGGGATGTGTTTTTATTGTCATGCAACAATTTTGTGTCAGGCTGTGCGAAGTGTTGCTATACCTATGGCTAGTCATAGGGGTAGAGAGGGGTTTTGGCGTTGAGGGTGCTCTCTCTCAAAACATAATTACGTGCATGTAAACAATAATTTAATTTCACACTAATGCAACAAATTTGTGGGCTGATTGCGGGTTTTGTTTGTAACAAGAACATGTGGCAATGCTGTGAACTTTGTCAAGAGAGAGAGAGAGAGAGAGAGAGAGAGAGAAAGAGAGTATTGGGATAGATAGAAATAAGTAGCTAAGCTTGCTGGTTCTGATTGCCTGTTGCTAGATTTATGGAGCAACCCTTTAAACAATCTCTGCATAATCAAACAATCAAACAAGGTTAAAGATTTTTGTGAAAATTCTCTAAGCTTCTTTGGCCAACTAAACTTGCAACTTAAAGCAACGCAACCTGGATAAAATTTCGTTTCAATGTTTTTCTAACCATATCATTCAAAAATGCCAAGCACTGATTTTGGCAACTGATCAAAAATGGGCGTGGCAGCGACAAAGGGCAGCGACATGAAAACGTCAATGCCAAAAAAAGCAAAAGCGAAAAGAAATTTCAATTCAAAGTCATTCAATTGAGAATAAATCTAGCTACACCCCAACACACACACACACACACACACACTCGATAGTTTATCCATCACAATCAGCGGCAGGGAATCAAGCTTCTGCTTGAATTAAGCCAAATGAAGGAATAAGTTAGAAAGAGTCCTGGCAAAAGCAGGATGTTCATTAGGTTCGCTGCATTCGTCTATTGAATTGATAGATACCAGCTCCAAATAGGAAATTAAACCAACGACAACAACAACAACAAAAACAACGAAAAACTTTGATGAATAATACATGAAACGGTTAATAGAGAAGTGCATGGTTTCAGGGATTAAATGATTATATCTAGTATGTTAGTGTGGGTGCGTGTGTGTGTGTATCTGACATTTAATTCCTTGTGACTGACCAAGTGGGTAAAGTTTTGTCATAATTACCCTGACCAGTCAGTCGTCTGTCTCTCTCTACTTCTATTTGGGGTGTTAATCAATCGATGAAACACTTTTTGCAAAATGATTTACGGTTTGGAACTATATAAGAGAAATGTTTATTATTGCTAAAAATTAGTGACCAACTGTTGGCTATTTTATTTGCGCAATTTATCAGACCACAAATTGTTGTCTACAATTCCTCTCGCTCTCGCTCTCTCTCTATCTCTGTGTAATCGGAAACGTACAGTGTTTCCTTTTCGCCAGCACAACACATCAGCATACGTAATCCAATGAAACGAATGCTTTATTGGCTTAATGGAGCTGACAGCAGAATGGAGCAGCAGGAGCAGCAGCAGCACGCTGGCCTCCAGAGGATTCGAAAGTGTATCGAAATGAAAAAGGACAATTTAATTTAATTTGCCGCAGCGGACAGCAAAGAGAATAAACACACACACAACACTCGGTCCATATACATATGCACAAAGGACTTTCGGTCCATAATTCACACTTGTGGCCACACATTTGTTGCCCCCAATATACATATGTATGTATATGTAGAAGTTTAATTTATGGCCACTAATTACATCGATGATAAATTTAATTTCGAACTTATGACATAAATAAGTTGGCTTTCTAGCATTTTATAATCCTCCCCTTTCATAAAATGTCAGCAATAAAAATGAGATAATCTTGATTTACTACAGCAGAAAGAACGAAGTCAACATTCTTTGGCGCATACCAATATCCACTTAATCCTGTCAAACATCCTTGTTCAACTGTCAAGAGACGTTTTGTTATTAGCATATTAATTATACGGATTCTGTTAGCAATTAAATGCTCCAGCGCAAGTATTTGAACTTGAAGGCAACTTCTCAACTTGACACCTGCTAAATTTCATTAAATTCACCTAGAAATAACAATAAAAAAAAAAACAAAAGTAAAAGCCAAACGAAATCTCATTAATCTTTGTTGTCCGCTCAGTTTTTCTCGAGGTGTAAACACAAATAAATCTCTTTTTTATGGTAATTGCCCGAAAAGTTACATTTGTTTTCTTTCTTTTTTTATTGTTGTCTTACGTTTGTGTGTTTTTCTCTGAATTTTTTTTTTGTTCCGGGTTCGTTTCGAATTTGTTATCGATTTCATTTAATTATTGTTGCATAACGAAAAACTAATTAAACCAGGCGAAGCATTCACTTGCTCTTGCTCTCGGTGTAAGTGGGCGTGGCAACGCTCGAATGTATGTGTACGCTTGTGGGAATACCCCAAATTCACAGTACGGAAATTCCCGTGCGGGCGGTAAACTCATTTGTATAAACTAATTGAGAGATTTGTGAGCAAAGCCAGGCAACTTTATTTTTATGATGTGTCTTTCATTAGCAATTAAACTAACACACACACACACACACACACATGTGCACATAATGGCACAATTAAATGTGGCTGATTTGACCAAAAATGCGAATGCAATTGTGAGCATTAAGTACTTGCTAAATGTTGAATAGAACTAATTGCAGAGTTAATATAATGCCTTGTGGCACATTAAATAGTTTAGGCATTTGTTTAAATACTCAGAGAATAAAGTTGATTTTTCAGAAAACTTTTTTATGTGTTTTAAAGGTAAACCTCATAGTCTTTTACTAAATATTCATTTTGTGAGAAATGACTACAGATATTATTTGAAAAAACTTTACAAACAAAAGAATATGATGAGGTTAAGATTAACTTGAGAGCTTATACTTACCTCATGTTATTTTTCTTTAAGCTTTAACTAGTTACATGAAAACTTACTTCCAAACATCGGCATTTATAACTTATTCGAATAGTTTTTCAACTCCAAGCCAGTCGTATTAATAATAATTTGGCCACTTTATAAAACAAACTGAAAACCACCTTCAAAACCGAGCCACAACTTGGCTAAACAAAAACCTTTTGTATATCTACATTAATGGTCTAATAGATAATGGAACTTTTGAAATTGTTTTACAGACACTCTCTGTTGCTCTCCTCCGCTCGTTCTCCTCTTTAATTGCAGGCAGGAGTGTAGTGAATGTCCTGGTTATCTCTTTCACTGTGTGTCTGTCCCATATGAGAAGCAGGACACAAATTGTTGGCGGTGGTGGTAAGGGAAGCGTTTCAAATGGGTTTATTGTAATTTCGTGCTGGGAAAACATTTCGTTAAAATATGACATATTTTATGGCTCAGAGAGCTTTTATCAGTGGCTCGCATGTGTAATTTGCATATATGCAATTCGGGACAAAGAAACAACTCGCATGTGTTGTAAATGCTCAGCTAAATGAAATGAAATTGGTCCCATTTGTATTTTATTAGGGTTAAGTTTGTATCATTTCGTTTCACGTTATTAGTGCAGATAATGAGGTTGTTTAGTCGCATAATGAAATGGAACTCTCCAGGAGGAATCAAACCAAACAAAACTAAAACTCAAACTTGTGATGGGGCTCTCCTTGCAGTCTTTGGGCAAACTTTGGTCTGATTGATTTCGTTTAGGTTTTGGGCTGGTTTTTTTTTTTTGTGCAAACATTTTGAAATTGCAAAATATGCGCGGAATTTGTGGTACTCGTTTTGAGTTTGCTGCCTTTTGCTGTGGCGTCTTTTTACTGTGTTCCGAGATGTGATGAAAAACTGAAATATGTTTCTTGAATCATTCGGGCGGTTTTTGTGTGATTGTCTGGAACCTTTTGTGCCATTTTTGTCGAACGCTAAAAGTGTGTGTGTTTGCTGGGGACAACAGTTCGGAGTTTGAGGGTTTTTGCAGGTGAATCTCAGTTCAGGCAAGTATCTCGATAAATTAAATCAAATTTTTTACATTTTTGTGCATGTTTAACGCGTGCAAGGAGTGAGGACAACAAAACAAAACTTTGATTAAAAAAAAACAAAAGATTGTGGTGTTTTTACTGGATTTTTTTAAATGATGATAAAAAGTTTGTTGGGAACTAGTTTATATGGTATTTTTTAACTTTTTATTATTGTCATTTTAACAAATTATTTTGTTGTTAACTCTTTTATCTTTTGTTTAAAGTATTGTTCAAGCTCACGTGCTAAGGATTTATTTGTAGTTCGATATATCTAGCTCAGAGCACATTTCATGGACGACTTTATTGTTTAAATTTTCATATCCGGAACGGATTTCACAATTTGTAACCACAAAGTATATACGAAGCTTCTTTCTTACAAGCCCCTCAGCCATAGAAAATTCCACCGTTTAATTCAATAAAAAATCTACCAAAAATGTCATAAGTAAATTATTCACAATAGATTTTGTTTGATTGACACACACGCGTGTCGGCATCGCATTCGTTTGATTCATTTAATTCACATCTAATTCACATGAAATTCGAGGCAAAAATTGCGAGATGTGGCGAAAAAGTTGGGGTGAAGAGGCAAAGTGACACGTGTGCTGGGAGGCGTCTGTGACTCTATTAGGGATATTTCTGGAATGGGGATGTTTCCTCAGTTGGTGTGGTGTAAAAAAACCGTCCAAGAATTTCATTAGTTGATTTCTTGATCCGTAATTTAATAACTTAACTAAATGGCTTGACATTAAGTTGACAAATGTCTTAATAAGCAAAACTGCAACATTGTCACGAGAAAAATAAAATAATTCTCACTTCAGTTGTCGGTCGGGTCGATCTGTCCGTTGTCTAGCCGAGGAAACCCCCTTAAGGGAACTTTAGAGGTCTCAAGAAATGCAAATCAAGGAATTCATCATCCATGATGATGATACCGTCGCCGTCTAGAACAAGTCTACTATTACTAGAGTGTTCGAAGCTCGCTCAAGTGTAAGACTATGAATAATAAAAAGGGTTAAATTAGCATTTTCACATTTATTTGAGCGATGACATGACCAGATACCAACAACCAACGCCTTCTCAAAACGGGGTAACAACACTCTATAGCGAAAGAGTTTGGGGAAAGGGTTTATTAGCGAGCGCGTGCTACGGCAATCATGAGGCGTGTTAGCGAGGGTTGGGGCTCCAGAGTTGATGGGGTTAAAGAGAACGAGTTAAGAAATTGCCAAAGCAATTTCCGATGACACACATGAAAGCCAACGCTCTGGGGATAATCAGCAACAGAGCAACAACCAAGCAGGCAGGAAGCTCAAAGAACAGTTTAAGTTTAAGGCGCGTCATAAGTCTTATTTTGGGTGTGAAGAGATTATTTGATTAGAAAGCATAACTACACAACTTTAACAATTGAGATGAAAGCAAAGATAAGAAATAATGGAAAGGGGGATGAAGGAAAAAGAGGATAATCATATAAGTTTATAAGACAACTATCTTACGTGGAAGTGAAAAGGCAAATATAGTACAACGTTATTTTGTAAGATAATAATCTTTATAATAACTAACCTAACAATAGAGCTGGACTTGGCGATACTTAGAACTTATGTTAGTACATATCCATGTACAATATCTTTATTATTTCCGAACCGATCTTGATGACATTTTTACAGAAAATCACCTTTTTTCATGTCCGGTATGAAAGCCAACTTATATTATATCTGTGATTGTTGTTGATAGATGATAGATCATAAATAAAAATACTTATAATTGAAATCACAAGTTTAAGCCTCTTATGATCCTTGAGATCAACTTAATCGACTCGACTGTTGAGGGTAAAAATCTCCTCTCTACCAATTTTCACTGAAATCGCATATAAGAAAACTCAAACTGCTGTTCATTTGTTTAGAAATGTTTTTTAATGATCAACATAAATTGCGCTCTAAATCAAAAAACACTTTTCGTTCACTTAGGTGAAAGACTTTTAAAGCTGTGTTGTTCCACTTCATTTGTCGGCCTGGGATGCTTCTCAAATGCCTACAAGGATTGCCCATTAAAAATGTTAATTAGTTGCACAAACATTGAGCATCGGTGATTGCAGCAACAGAAGCAGGCAAGTATCTCTCTTGGGTGTGTGTGTGTGTGTGTATGGAATTTGAAAGACACACGACCAGAAGCACGCAGAGGCAACAGTAGCTGCTTGCAACTGCGGACATGGGGCAGCTGTGGCAGCAACGCAGTCGCAGCATCGCGTGTGTATGCAAATTGAATTCGCTGGCCGAGGTGTCCCCAATTGAATGGCAATTAAGATAAATGTTCGCAGCATGTCCGCACTTAAGGCCCCAAGCTTTACGATTACCGAATACCGGATTGCGGGAGAATCAAGAGAATCTCACAAGCAACTGAGAACCGGAGAGACAGAGCAGACAGCTTGACGCCGCTGCCTTTTAAAGTTCTCTTGAAAGTAAAAGCTTAAATAATTATTGGCTAATTTCGATGACACTTTGAACTTTAAGCGAGTGACCGTAAAATTTCAGGTTTTTTGACCCACCGTCCCCCGTAACTCTTTGACCATTTGAGCATCCGTATTGGAAATTCTTGTCACGTGGCGTCTGAGCTAAAATCGATACGCATGCTGGACAGGACCATAGGTAAAACAGCTGCTGCATTAGCTAGTACTCCAGCCTGCCATAACAACCTGACCCTCATCCCCCCTTGGTCACACCCACACAGCGAAGGTGCAATGAACCAAAAGTCCAATGGAAAGAAACTCTTTTTTTTATTACTTATTTGACAATGTCATCATAAGCTTTTTAAGATACCCATTAAAAGTTCTAGGAAAAGGTATTATAATGTAAAGAGTAGCTAAATATATTCTCTATATATATATTTGTTTAAAGACTTAACCAACTAAAATGTTTTTTTTTGTTCGTAGAGGGTATTTTCGAGTCCTGTTCTCAGCTCAAACTTTACCTCGACTTACTTTGAAATTGGATCCATTAATTTTGTAAGATATTTTTCTTGCAAAGCCTTGCGAAATTTATTTTTTGATAATTTTGTTTTTGGCTTTTTGATAAATCACAGAGTTTGTTGCCAAAGCGCATCATTTGTCAAAAACGGCAAGTGCATATCGGCAACTTCAAGTCAAAGTAACATCCCCAAAAACTATTCCAACCCATCTTTACACATATGTCGTCCTGGAACTTGGTTTAAATGTGTGACGACACTTTCGTCATGGGTTGAAGTGAGTTTTTTTTCTTGTGTCTTGCAACATAACAAATGACCTCCATTCGCTTTGAGGGCCGAGATGAATTATGATACGTACATATAAGAGAGCATTGCACCCTAGAGAATGTTATTAAGGTTTGCTAATATGCCAGGACACGTTTTTGAAGAACCCTTTGGTCATTTATGATTAGCTGCAGTCTTTTTTCTTCCTTCAAGGAAGATAAACATAATCAAATTTTTGGCATATTTTGATAGGATTACGTTGTAAATGAAGTGCAAAAAGATTTGGAAAAAAGACTTAAAAGAAGAAAAATAAGAGCCAAGCACAAGTTTATTTAAAAGAAACTTAACTTTAATTAAGTTTTCGTTTTGTTTGTATAACAAATAATGTTTATGGAGAGATAGATCTTCATCTTTTCCCAAAGGTCTCTTCTTCTCTCATACATACATGATATATGTATGTCTATCGGGAACAAGTGGCGTCTTGGATAATTTTGCAACCTGCTTCTAATTGTGCTGACAATTTTTATGGCTGTCATATAAAATATTGGAAAATTATGCAGAAATAAATGCGTGTGGCAAGTGTTGTATGGAGTTTTCCATCTGCTGCCAACCAGGCTTTTATCACAAAAATTAGAGCGTGAAATAAACCAAGTAAAAGGCCTTGTTCAATTTATTGGCACTAATAAATCATCGTACAAGGCAGAATGCTAACCTTGAGATTGAGGGGGTTGCTAGAAAGAAAAAAAATGATGCAAGTATCTTGAAAAGGCTTCTAGGCAATACTTTAAGTAACCAAAAATATTAATGAAATATTATCGAGTCTCATCAAAAAGTATTAAAGTGTTTTGTTGTTTGTTGTGTTGTTTTTTTTTTTCATTCATAAAATCTAAAAAGGAACTGAAAATTTTAAAATGTGAAGCACGTGCATCGTCGTCTCGCTATTTGCTATGGAAGTTGATAGCATCTTGAAACAACAAAAAAAAAAGAAGGCATCATAAATGAAACAGAATTTAAGATAGAAATTAGGAGAAATACACGAAAGCAACCAACTACAAACAAACACAAATAAAAAAGGTGCGGGCGTCAATTGAAATCTTGAGAAAACTGAATGAAAAGTTTTTTGTTTTTTGTTTTTTTTTTTGATATTTTGTTAGATGAAATTCAGAGCGCGTGCTGCGACAAGATTGAAATCGTCATCTCTGCTCTGCTCTCGAGCCAGACTTGTTAATTGTCGCGGGCTTTGAATCAGATGAGAGGAGTGGGTGAGGTGTTGCCTGCTGATAACTCCATTCATAAGAAATTCGTTGCTAAGCAGGTAGCTAGAGTACTCTACTCAAATCTATGAATACAAATCGGGTTGACATTTTTCAGGGGCAACGGAAACAGTATATTGAGGAAAGTCTTATCAATAAGTGTTATCAAACTAAGCTAAAGTTATAGGGATATTTTTGAAAACGCTTGAAAGCAAACTAAAACTCTCTCAATGCAACAGTTTTAGATATTTCATGAGGAAAGCTACAAATTTTTAATAAGCTCAACGCTAAGGAAACCTTTTGTTAAGTTCCCTTTTTTAATTAAGTTAAGTTTCCTTGCAGTTACACATACGAATCTTTAGTGAAGATCTAAGGTACACAAAAAGAGCTCAGATAGAAGTAGCTCCATTTCAATAGTTGGCCAAATTTGGCCATGCTAAAAAGTGTGCATTATGCGTTGTTGGGGCGGTAAGGAGAGTATCCATAAATTAAAATTCAATTCCACGTATGATGGCTGTGGCCAACCTTATAAGCTGAACACCGTGCCCGAACCATTTAGGGATCTCACCAACACAGTGCAAGAAGTAGAAGACGAAGATGACGAAGATGACTATGATGATGAGAACGACTAAATCTGGCGTTCAGCTTGATGGACACGTGCCTTAGTGTGTGCCCGCAGAGTCTGCTGTAATTTAAATTTAAATTTCCTTATTTAATTGCATTCAATTAGCGAACAAACTGCATTTGGATCTTTCTCGTCAAAGCAGGCAATCTAACTATGGTTAATCAACTGTCATATCAACTGTCAAATGGCATTAGTACTAGTTAACCAAAGCTTTGATAAAAGTTCATAAATTTTTTAATGCTTTTTGTTTTTGACTCCTTCGCTTAACATATATACGATCGCTATCTTTAAATGCTGGTTGGTATATGTATTTATTGTTGTTCTTAAGCAGGCTTGTGGGTTGTGTGAGTTAAATTCTATTGACCATTTATGGTATTGAACATGTTTTTGCAGCGGGTCGTGTAATGTAACTAATTGGAACTGCAAGCAACTGGAAATTGTTGCTCATTGTTCAACATAATTACCCGCCAGCCAGCCAGCCAGCCAGCCAGCCAGCCAGCCAGCTAGCCAGCACTTGCCACACAGCACAAGTTTTCCAGACCAGATTCTTTTGCTTTGACTTTGACTTTGATGTTGTCATCGCATTGCACAAAACTGCATCACAAATGAGGCTTCGTTGGGTTTTTAATCAAGCAGAAAATCCCTGGCATAAGTTCCTTTAACTGCCTTTCGTTACGCTGCACACTCAGGTAGAATTCTGGGCAGGTGTCTGCCGACTTGTTTGACATTTTATGAAATTTATGACATTATTTTTAAGCGTTCAAACTCAAACTGACCTTTTTCAACGGAAAACCACTACGGTGGCTAACTGTCCACGTTGTCTTCACTTATTAAACAAGTAAACAAACACAAACAAGAGGCACAATTTGTTCCTGTTTGTTTTTCTTTTTTTTGTTGAGTTCAGTTCTGTTCCCTCATAATAACTGTCATAATATCAACAATGCAACTATATTATCACTATAGAATAGAGAGAGTTGAAGATAGACAACAATTTCTATAAGGCGCCACTTTATAGATATATATCTTTTGACTGCTCATGAGTGTGATATAAATAGATAGAATTCAGTTATGTTTATGCAACAAAATACTTTGTTTACCCTTAACATAAAATTTTCTAACGAAACCAACATTTAAAAACATAACAAAATTAAAATATATTTAATTTTTAATTACTTAAGTTATTTTTCATGTCAAGCATTCGATATTTTTGATTAATTTTTCATTAAAATGAAATATTTGTTAATTTAGAAATTTTCTACAAACATTTTTTCATATACAAATTCTTGTTTTTCCCCGATTTTCAATTATTTCATTTTCCATTAATTTACTTTATATTGAGGAACAAATATTTTTCCGCAATTTTCGATATTTCTTGAAAAATCACACTTTTTGGAACAACATAAAACCCATTCTCTCGAGTGTCGTTTCAATATGTTCAAAAATTCGTTTCAAATTAAGCATTTGAATAATTCTACCTTTTTTATTAAAAAAAAAAAAAAAAATTGCTCCTTATTTATATCCGAGCAGGTGGCTTTACTTTTACTGGACTCAGCTGTTGTTGAGTTACGGCCAAATTGCGTGCAAAATGGAAAACCTTTTCTTTTGCAATTGTCGAACCCTCCTTAATTTTTTTCTTTTTGTTATAAGCCAAAGCAATTGCGAAAATGAAGTGTAGTTTCGAAATGGGTGAATGGAGCTCCTTTGTCAACATTTTAAATGCATTTTTATTGAGATTCATATCGCGAAATCGAAGACTGTGTGCCAAACGGTATTGAATGCGACTTTGAATTGACTTCAAATACCTTAAATTATTGCCTACCCCCAACACACACCCACAAACATATAAAAGGAACACATATGCTAAAGCTGTACAATATCCAATTGTAAATTCTGTGTTCTTCATTCTCTTCAGTTTAAAATCGGTATTTTTTTTTTTTTGGCAACTCGCACGTTTTATGCGTATTTGAACGGTAATAATCGATCCCTGCGGCATTTTAAAAAACAAATCCAGAATGCGAGCGAGCAACGAGTGACTTTTTATACACTCCAACAAGGGGTTGGTTGTGGGTGTCCTTTGAATTATTGCACTTGGCTTAGTTTAGAGCACATAAGAGACGAAGAACAGAAGTCGAATCCAAGCCAAGTTTTATGCGTTTCTTATCGCAATTTGATTTGGCAGCTCAATTGCAGTAAATTAAAAAGTGCAAACAAAACAATTTTGATAAGCATGTCCCGAACAAGTTTACGGCGGCTTTAAAAGTTCAACTGCAGAAAGTAACGTTAGTTAATTACACGGAGAGATGGTCTGATATATGGCTTAAAGTGTACTTAACTTTTAGCAAAAGACATAATTCTAAAATGTTGCGAATTTATGGATAATCTAATAATAAAGTGTTTAGAGATGTTTAAGATGACAGCAACGCCTAGATTTTGAGTTTCTAAAATTATTTTAAATTTGTATAAAAAACTCACCGTACAAATTATGCTTAGTGTCCGACTCTGAAAGGAAAAAGATCAAAAGGAATAATTAAAAACGTGTAATAATTTTCGTACTTTAATACCAAAGGATATTTCGTTCTCAGTCGAACTTTCTTACAACGAATTTACATGTGGAAAGAATCAATTTCTTGTCAGAGAAAATGCGTTATATAGAACGGGTTTTTCAGTAGAATGAATTTGTTATAAGAAAACATTGTTAAACGGAATTTCGTTTTAAGAAAGTTCGACCTTAGATTGTTCGTTCGGTTTCAAACTTCGCTCAAAAACAACAATATCTAGCAATATTGTTAATAGGATTATATGCTGAATAGCTCTCCAATAACTTAAAAAGAGTCTGCAAAGTAAGATTAGATAATGTATTTAAGGACACCACACCACACAAGTTCATTAAACCAACTTAATCAACTCAAGTCCTCAAATATGCCACATATTTGTAATTCGATTTAAGCTTCAAAATATCTCAACACTTTGTTTGTCTAGGTAATTAGTACGTTCGCCAATGAACAATTCACAAAGTCAAAGCTAATGAATGTTCTCATCAGCTCAGCATGTTCTGTTTTCCTGTTCCTGCTCCTTGCCCAGCTCTCATTTCATGCAAATTTCGCCATTGTTCACATATTGACACCCCTCCATGATTTCAACCCTTGTCAACCCTTTTTATTGTTGTTGCTGGTACAAATTAAGGGCATTCTTTTTGCAAAAAGCTCCTGCCACGCATTTTAAAATCGAATTTTCACAAAAAGGGGGACGACAAGTTCAGGCATTTGAGTTTTATTTATATTTGTGCTTTTTTTTTTTTGTTGTGCATAATTCAAAAGTGTACGTAAACAATAATTTAATTTTGGCACTAATGCTACAAATTAGTGGTCGAGGGTGACATGGGAATGTTAATTCAATCAGTTAGGGCGTTGACAGCGTTGCCAGACCAGCTGAAAGTTGTTGTCATCGACGATAAATGTCTGTCTGTCAATCTTAAGCAATTAAAATTCTTTCGCTTACAGCAATAATTTGGCTCACGTTCGATTTTGCAATCAAAAATGGAAGATGATGTCGGCGATGTAAATCATGATTATCATTTTATTGCTGACACATGTTTTCATTAAGTACAACACAGGACCTTTCACTATGGTCCCATATCATCCACCATTTGTAGTTTTTGCCAAACGATGACAAATGATGTCCTGGCGCAAAAAAAAATTTTCATAATTCTGCAATTTTGCACACTTGCTCTGTGTGTCCAAGGGAGGGTCGGGGTTCGTTGGGTCAAAGGTCATTGGGATTTACATAATCTTGCATGGCTGGCCATCAATCACACATTGCACTTGGCACAGGGACAACAATGACATCAAGAACAACAGCTTGCGCCATGAAATGTCCTTTTAGTGGCCATAAAATTCAACTGCTTTGCGCTAATTAAACAGGCAATGTTGCTGTTGCTCAACGATTTGCAACCCGAAAAAGGGTTAAACAATATTAACATTAATTGGTCATTTCAATGTTAAAGGTAGCGGAAATTTAACCCACAAAAAAAATGTCGCCCCAGGGAGCGCTTAAGACAAGAGACGAGAAATTCGAAAACAAAAAACCAAAGAAAAACATCCTTTAAAGATGAGCGACAGAAGTACACAATAATATGACAAGTCATAATATTGATTACATGAGGCTAAAAGAGAAGAGATTTATGATCCCACATATGCGATATGTGAAACCTTTTATAAGGGTTTAAGTTCGATTATGGTCTTGTAATCGAACAGTTCGACAATGTCAGCCATAAATCTTTGTCCCTGCTACATTTTAAATCGAAATCAAGAAACGAAGATTTATATGCAGCTACAAGTGTGCAAAAAAAAAACAACAACAACAACAGAACTCAAGTGGTTTTTTTTTTTTGTTCTAGGCAACATATGTGCGGGTCTTAAAAAGGGTTGGTATTTGGGTTAGGGGTTGTGGCATTTTTTTCGTTCTGGGGGCTGGTTAGTTGAACTAATTTGGAGAGGCAATTTTTATATTTGCTGCCTTTACAGACGATAAATTTAACGCAATTTTTCTACAATTGTTTTGGGCTCAAAGGTTGTTGTATTTTTTTTATTTTCAACATTTTTTCTTCGCCTTTTGCCTTGAAACGCCTTGGAATTTATGCAAATGCGCGTGAAATAGTCAAAGGCGAAACAAAACAACAAAAAAAACTGCTCGAAAATAAAAGAAATTAACAAACATAAAATTAATGTTTGCACCCAACAACAACAATTTCATTTCAGGATGAAGGAAAAATCCTGCACGTGTTTCCATTTGTGATGATTTTTCCGGCTTGGCTGGCATCATTTTCCATTGCACATTAGTGGAAATTGTTTTCTTGTTTTTGTTTTGTTTCGTTTCGTTTCTTTTATTTTTGCTAGAGCTGTCAACGATGTGTGATAGAAATCACAGTACAACACACACACACACACACACATACTAAAGAGACAGAGTCCTTGATACCTGCCAGGAATAGAAATGCACATCAAAATGCAGAGATTGTTGCCAAAGTGCCAATAAGAGTCAACCGAATGGCCAAATGTGCAGATAATAAGAATATTGAAGACGTACAAGAATTTATTCGCCATCTATAACGATGGTAGATGGTGTTAGCGATGGGATTACATTGTCTACAATCTACAATCGATAAATGGTTGAGTTCTGCAATGCAGCCAGCGGTAGCAACTTTAATTGCTACGAACGTCGGGCGGGCGGGCAATAATAATTCCAAAGACTTAAGCCTATGCTGATCTCTTTTACACTCATTTTCTTTCTCGCACTTATTGGCTAGTTTTTCGACCAACTAATGACCAGCAAACAGGAAGTTCGTTAGTCCTGAACGTCGAATTTTTCTTTATTAAATTTTTACTTTGCCAACACATTACACATAGCAAAAAGGAAAATATTTAGGAAATAACACACAAAAACTAAATGAGGAAAAATGTGTGAGAAGCCGTGCAATGAATAATGCATGAAGTTTAAGAGAGACAACAAAAGCCATTGCAATAAGCAAAGAGTGTGTGTGCTTAGGTAGGAGGGGTGTTGAAACAGGCAGTGATTATCTGTCTACAAATGTGTATGAGCGAGCGAGTGAGTGAGTGTGTGTGTGCGTGTGTGTCATTAAAAGTATAACCCCAACCATCTTCTTTTGCTTCTACTAATGTTCATGATTGGTAACAATTACTCAAAGCAAAAAAAAATTAAGGTTTGTATTGGGTAAAAGACCTATTATATAGAGAGTTAATGTTTTTTGTACGATGAACTACAAACTTATATCAAAGAAGTTCTAAACGGGAATGTATGATGCTGTTTCTTCAAAAGAAAACTAGTTTTTTGTATCATATTTTGAATGCAAAGTTAATTTCTTTATATTATATCGTTTTTCTCTCAACCTCATCCTCCTTCCTTCTCTCTCCAGTGTGTCATTGATACTAGTTCCTTGCCATTATCATTGCTATTTGCTTTCGCCCCACAATTAGCTATAGAGCAGGTTCGGCTCATCATCTAAGCTCGCTTTGTTTGCTCAAATTGACTGACACTGATGTTCCCATCTAAATTTCCCATACTTTTATCTGTGCACTGACAGCAAACTGACACCAGTCGAACTTCATCTGCTTCTACTCCTACTCCTCATCTTCCTGCTCATCCTTCTCCATCAAGACACACATGTTACCATCCTTGTACGTGGCTTACACACATTCCACACACAAAAACACGCAACCTTGTCCCAACACACCCCTCTGCCCACAATCTCCATATGCTTTATTAGTTTATTCCGTCACGGGGGTTGTTGTTGTTGTTGTTGTTTTTGCTGTTGGACGAACGCTAATATTAATTTATTGTCAATGTTGGCATGCCCCGGCCCTTGCCCCTGCCCGCTTCCTACTCAACTGATATGCATCAAAATGAGAAAGGACAATTTAATTTCATTTACAACAGGACGAAAGCACAGGACAACAAATGCGCCATTATTAACACTTGTGACCACAAAAACTCGGTCAAAAAGTGTTGGCAACATTTTCTTTCGGTGAGTGTACGTGTGTGTGTGTGTGTTTGTATGGAGGTCTAATTATGAAATGATGAATCTCGTCAGCACATGTGGCGCCTGGGTCAGTATGCAACAAAGGCAACAACAGAGTAGAAGGCAAGAGTCAAGGGAGTAAGAAGGTGGCTTCACTCTGATTCCTTTCTGACTTACAACCCCGAGGCGACCACTTTCATAATTCATTTTGAATACTTTTCGCTTATCGCTGAGGGAAAGATTTATGTCAGCCACTTTGGTAACACGATACCTGGCTACAAAAAACAGAGAGGAGAGCAGTAGAAGGGGGAGTTTAAGGTGGTTTCGAGGATGCCCGGGAGCTCTCAAGGCTCAACTCCTTATCCGTTTGCAAATGATTTAATGCTCACTTACAGTGGCTACTGCAAGACTTCAGACTGCTCCCCGGTGCTTCATGCCCCATGTTCCCAGCGGCGCCATTAAATCTCATTATAAAGTTGCCTCCGCCAAAAATGCAAATGCGCAAAGCAAGCGAGTGGAGGGGGGGTTGGTGGAGTTAATGTTGAAGTCACATGCAAATTATAAATGTTGTCGCATTTTTCTTCCGGTGTCGTTGAAGCCAAATGCAACAATGCAATGAAAAATACATGCTGAAACTTTTCACGCTTTTCACGCCTGACTCGAAATTAATGCTACACAAACTTTTCATTTTGAGTACAAACATGTTTCTACACGGAGAAAAACAATTGTATATCGTTAGATTGTTGTGAATCTTGACGGAAAATAGTAACTTTCTAGAACAAAGAACTTTACTTTATAAACTTAAACTCGTATAAAAGTTCTACTATCAAAAGTATAGAAAGATAAAATCATGAAAATTAAAATAAAACAAGTAAGAAGGCTCTAGTTGGGAGAGCCCGACTAGAAGATACCCTGAGCCCATTTGCAAAAAATTATACTCCATGCGCCCTTAAAGTATGCTTCAAATAATAATCAATTGAAACAAAACTTAGAACTGACTTAACTTTACGATATCTCCGGTGTTTCCTAACCGATTTGTGTGTTAATCATACTAATATTTACAACGTGATTTTTCAGTATGTCTTTCTTTCAGTGTATGTGCATGTGTGTTCTGGTGCGTTCACTTCATTAGCTATGCATGAAATTTGGAAATGATGTGTAACGATAGCCATCATTGATTTGGGATTGACGAATGTGTCAAGCTTTCAATTGAAACGAGTATGAATAGGGGGGTTTTAAATTGAAATCGTTGCCATTGTTGAGCAAAAATTTCGCAGGAATTGAAAAATGCGTCACTGCAAAGTGGATTGTAAAAATGACTCAGCCAACAATTTAAGCGGATTTTATTAATCATTAATAAATGTTTTTTTCTTTATTATTAAAATAAGGAAAACACAGGCAACAACAGCAAATTAAATCAGCATAATAAATCCACGCATGATTTCTCCACCTGAAAACAAAAGCAAAACAAATAAAACTAAATGCATATCTGTGTGTGTGTGTGTGTGAGTGTGTGTGTGCGGGTGTTACTACAAAGAGAGCGCCGCTGATAAGGAGCAGGCCAGTGAAAAAGCGAATTTTACATTAATATTTCAGTCACATATCAAAGCCAGAAAAGAAAAAAATGCAGACAGAACATACATAGAAACAGACAGACCGACAGACATACAGACAGACAAAACAGACTGGCCCCAAAAGTAAATAATCAAACAAGAAACAGCATAGAAGAAGAAAAAGAGAGAGGGAGAAAGAGAAAGAGAAGGGCATACAAAGAGAGTCAAATTGGGAGCTATGTTAAAAGCGTTTTACATAAGCAAATGTAATAAAAATGGAGGTAAGAAAGGGATAGCAAGCTGTATATACACAAAACAGTAATACATACATTTACACATATAAGTACATAGTAGCATAGGCATATATGTATGTGTGTGTCTATGCTTATGTATAAAGCTCTCAGTCACGTCCCGCCCATTCACTTGGAAAGTCGATGCTCGATGTGACTGATTACTGCGTCGACTGCCGACACTGCTCATGTTGTTGCTGTTGCTGCTGCTGCTGTTGAAGCTGTAAATGTTATTCGGTAAAAGCTGTTACTGTTAATGACAAGCAATGTCTGCCATTTTGTGCAATAGATCGAGCATACAACTTCACAGTCAGCTGCAGCACTAAAGTGCTCTGCAGAAGGTCAAGTAAGTATAAAACCTAATGGAATAAATGCAGCAAAGTGCTTTTTTTTTTTGAGTAAACAAAAATTTTATGAAATAGAAAACTTGGGAATCAAGAAAATTGTTTAAACATATCATAATATTTATCAAATCACAGTTACAATGATTTCATTTTTTAAGATTAGATATTTCCAGAGATACTCTGCTAATATAATTCTTAAAGATAAACTTTTTTTTAAGTTAACTTAATTGTTTTTCTTAAACGATGTCAACAGAAGTTCAATAAGTTTATTTCCGCTATATTCCCTTTTAATTATTGTTTGAACCAAAAATTCCATAAAAATTCGAATTCGTTTCTACTGAAAATCCATAAAATTTAGAATTCTTACTTATTTAATATGTGGAATGCGTATTGGGTCTTTGAGTATATTTTATTTGAATATTTAATCTATGCAACTTTTGTGGTAAATTTTTTTTGTTCTTACCTATTTTATTACCTGTGTTCTTTTCTTTTCTTAAATATATCTGCGGATCAAACAGTTCTTGATTTTTACAAAAAAAAGTTAAGGTTTATGTAAATAACAATGAGTCTTCACAAAACAAATAGAGGCCAAACAGGTGGATTTCTAGACTTGGCCGGATTGCGTTAATATGTTGCTTACTTATTCAGTAGGCGGCACGGCACACTCGACACTAATCAACTAAAGTGACTTGAGAGAAGAGGACTCCCAATTTTAGTAGCTTGTAGCTGCACGCATCCTTTGCCAGAATAGGAATTATGCACTCGGCAACGGCAACGGCGGCGGCGGCGGCGAAGTAGAACATAAAACATTCCGTTGCATAATTGAACAACAAGTTGGCAGGGCGAAGCAAGTTTCCCATGAGCAGGATATGGCGAGGACGCCAAACGAATTTATGGCAGCACCCGCCCCATATGTCTCTTTGGAGACTTTGTCATTGTGTGGACTGGGTGTGGTTTTAACTGTGGTTTCACTGTTGTGAAGTAAGCACAATTGTCATCCATGTTGGAGTTTCTGGTTTTGCATTAAATATTTTTATGGCTCTTGCTACTTGAGCTCTTATTGTTTTATTATCCTGCCGCTCATCAGAGCTGCCTTTTTGTATCATGAATATTTCAAAAATCTACGCCGCACTATGCTGGTACATAATATACTACTATATAGAAATACGCATGCCTTTTTTGCATAGAAAAAGTTAATCTTTTTGAATAAAATTCTTTTAGCTTTTATTAAAGTGCTACACACATACACACACAAGTTGCATGCAACACTCGTAGATGACGACAAAGACTTGAACGTCTTCGATGGCGGCAGTTCCTTTTACCAAAAGAGTGAGAGACAGAGCGGGGGGGCAAGCGAGAGCGAGCGGAGACAGAGACAGAGACTAACGTTTCGCGCACGTGACATGCATTTGCAATTAGATTTATGATTTTAATACTTCGTATTTTTTCATAAAGTAAGCTAAGACAGCAAACGGCAGCAGCAGCAAGCAAAAGTCTTTGGCTTTGAAAATTATGGCTAGCATAAAATTTCCTAGTTAAGCCAAGCGCACCAGCAAGCCAAAGTATTCAGTTAATGCGAATGGGTTAAAACTAAAGTTAAGTTAAGGTTAGAAATATTTGTGGCATCATCTCTTATATGTAATGCGAGTTAAATATGGTCATATGCCGACGTATAAGTTTCAATACTAATTTGCTTTAATTATTTGTAGACTTTAAAAAGCTGTCAATTAGTTTGCAATTAGTTGGAATTTCTCGATATATACTTATAGAATTTAAATTATTGCTATAATTCGATTATAATTCATAATCCTGCAAGAGTATAATACGAAAGTATTAAAAAGAGATACCCTTAATAGTTTTGTTGATTTTTTACATTAGTTTTATTAGATAAGAGTCTTAAGGAAACCTTCTTTTCATTGATTATAGTACCATAAACTCTGATTATTATAGCTACTGTCCCTCACATCGAAAGGGCCATAAAATTTACCACATTTTTCACAGCCAAAAACCAGGTTAAATCGAAATGAGAGTAGCTTTAAAATTTGGTCAGTTGGAGTTGTTTTTTTTTATGGCTAAGAGAAGCGGGATATAGAGGGTATATGTTATACAGCACCTTATCTCAAATGGGAAATCATTACCGCGTTTTCATTGTTTTTAACAGTTAGTAGAGCAACAACAACAATCACATTTCTCGTAGTTCGGTTGATGTGTTTATTTTTGTTTTTTAATGGCGCAACTTTGGCTGTTAAAACACATTTTTTTTGAGCAACTTTTCACGTAATTTTGTACAACAAAATAATTACATTTTTAAGTGTACTTACAAAGTATTTCTCACACTCGGCAACGTAGAATGAAGAAATCAAAGAAACGTTACAACTTTAAGACTTAAATATCCATGCCTCCAAATACTCCTCAAAGGGCTCTACTTAGTGGTAAATGTTAATAATCACATAACATCAAATTAACATTGCCTTAGGGTGAGGCGTGTCGAGGGGTAGGGCAATGGTGCAGACAAATTGCAGTTTTATTTAAAATAACGGCCAAAAATTGCAAATCTAAATAACACGCCGTGAAATTGTCAAGTTGCCTAGAAGGGCAGGCGGCAGTTGGGTGGGTGGGTGTTTGGAGTTATTATTATATCGCGACTTGATAAATTTGCAACAATTTCGCACACTCGCGTCTTTTATTTTTGTTGTTGTTTCGTTTTTTTTTACACTTTGCCCGCCGGAAATTGGTGACAGTTGTTGTTTATTGACATGCCCGCAGCCACCGTGAAAACATTTTAAAATTTGTAAAACATAAAAACCGAATCACAGCTAAAAAAAAAAAAAACAGCAGGCTGTCTCCCGGGCGGGGTGCGGCGGGGGTAGTAAACAGGATGGTCGGAAGATAGAAAAAAAAATTCGCATAATATTTCACACCATTTATTTTGTTTTCAGGTTGGTTTTGTTTTCTCGTCAGCTTCAGGGCTTGTTTCATATTGTAATCGGCTTGTTCTGGCAACGGCTGTGTGGGGCATAGGGAAGGGGAAATATAGGTCGGGGGTGGCTGAAGATGTTCAATAATATCGATAAAAATGATAATAATATAAATTTAAGGTTTTTGACTAAAGAAAAATATATTTCTAATACAAATATGACAAAAACCATAATCATAACTTCACCTTTGTTTAGTTTTTTTTCAATGATTTTTAATCATAGTTTTTACTTTGAAACCCAAAAGCATTTCAACATTTTTACTAACCATTAAAAGCTCATTATGCAGATGACATCAACTGGCATTATTTCCGACTAATGGAAACTAAATTGCCAAACTTACTATATAAAAAGTATCACATTATGAGTTTTTGTCTGAAGAAAACTTTCACCTAAGATGCTTCATTTGAAGAACAAACATTAACCGCTTACATGTCGAAGAGCCTTTCAATTAGAAATTTGCGCACACTCAGCACTAAAGGGACATTTCAATAGCTCTTTCTCATCAACCTCATCACCCGGGACGTCATAAAGCGTCAACTTGACCAAGAAATGAAAGGCCTCAAAGTGCGTGACGAGAGTTGAGTTGAGTTGAGTTGAGTTCAGTTGAGCTATGAAACAGTTCCCTAGGGTCCTAAGCTGTGACGAAAGAGCAAAAACAAGCACACACAACATAAGCTTAAAGGGCAAGGGAAAGTGCAAAGGTTGCTTAGTACAAAATCGGACCTCGATGTTGAGCCGAATGCTGTCTGAGTTAATGCTGTTGTGTTGTAAGAAATAACAATCATAACTATCATAAGGAAAACTTTATCTATCTCAAGATTTATATTTAAAAAAGGTTTGACGTGGTAGATCCTTCTAGGTAAATAAGTGTACTCTGCAGTAGTGGAGGTTATTTAAGAACTTTAGAGAATTTTAAGAACCTTTTCTAAATTTTCTATTAATCTCCCTAGTATTCCTTCGCTCCTTGTACAAACTTCCTCTTATTTATAACTTGTTAAACTTTCAAAAATAAGTCCTTCCATTACTTACACTTATTTTCTCCTTTATTGAATTGAGTATATAAATTGCTTCATGTTGCTGGATAATTGACCTGTAAATTTCGCTCTGCTCTGTAAATAATTAATTTAAATAGCTGACCGCTCTACAGATAAACATCAAGCTCTAAGTTCCCGTTTGTACATGTTATTTATTGGGCTAACACTGATTTGTGGCTACTGTAAAAAGATTTGCGTTTTGGCCTTTTGCGGTTTTCTCTCGGGACAGTGGCAAGCAAAAGTCAGTGGACCGTGTTATGGATAGGTCATTTAGATGGAAGATTAGTTTTATTGCTCAACTTCTTCTGCAAATTGTTCACATAATATGCAAATCGTGATGTTGTCCCTTAGTTTTGCTAGTTAGTTTTATAGGGACAGTACAACAACTTTGAATTATTTTAAACTATGATTTATGATTGGAAGACTAAATAAATAAGCCAGCGAGCGCATACAAAAAATATTAATACATATATATAAAACCAAGGCAAAGAAGTCGAATTAATTTTTATTATAAATTTGCATTTGTTGGCAGGGCAGAATCAGCGCGGTTCACTTTGATGTTGTGTTTGTTTTTGATGTCGAACGCAACGAGAATGCTTAAAAAGTTGTGTCTCAGCTGACTCTCTAGAATGGGGCCAACAAGATGGCCGATTGCAGTTGTTTATTTATTTTTGACGGCTTTTTCCTTTTTTTATTGCAGCAAATTAGTCAGATTATTGCCCAGCAAATTTGACAGGCAGGCTTGAGCTGCTTATATTGCTGTTCTAGCATTGATTGAACCCTGACCCCAAACAAAAAGAAAACGAATGAATGAAAAAAACTCATATGTGCCAGCTATTTGGCCAAATAAGCCAGCGGCAATTGAAGCAATGCAGACAAGTGAAGGTAATTCGCTTCCTGAATGCCCCCGAGGCGAGAAAATCTCTCTCTCTCTCTTTCTCTCTCTCATGAAGTAATACCTAATGAAGCGGAAGACGTGGTAAAGACGGGAAAGCGGACGGGGTGAAGCATGGATTTCTATCTGGCTATAATATTGTGGAACGGCAAAGCTTTGTTGATTAAATAATTTAGCACAGTCGTCAAAGGGTTAGAATACGCTTTGAATCGAGTATTAAAAATGACTTGTTGTGACTAACTGTTAACAGTGACTGCGACTGCGACTGTCACTGCAACGACTGGTAAAAATTATATGACAAATTGAGTTATTCGCATCTACATACTACAAGGTACGGCAACAAGAGGAATATGTATGAGTTCTACTCGTAGCGAATATATTTCATTAGTATTCGTGACGCTGATTGCATTTTAATTAACACGGCGCCACTTCATGGACCGAACCCCACTTCTCATCCCCCTTCTGCCCGCCGGCCGGCCTCACCCCTTTACTCAACGAGACCCCCACAAAGAATGGCGAACTCGTTTGATTGAATTAAAAAAAAAAACAAAATAAAATCGAAGCGTTTCGTTTCGTTCAGCACACGAAAAATTGAAAGAATCTTTTAATAACTCAATTAACTTGGAGTTTGCGTGTAGCTGGTTATTAAATTGTTAGCTAACCAACCAAACCATTTAGTATGTTAAGTGGATTTTAAACAAGTTTCAAGATACAAAACTATGCATATGTTAATGTTTATTGCTACAACAACAAACAGAGTTCTTTTAACAACAACAAAAAGTAAACTTTTGGCATTAAATAAAGAATAAGGGATGATGATGATTTTGTCGATAACTTTTTGGCTGGCAGTTTCTGTTTACTGTTTACTTTTATTGGGCAGTTACAGTGTTGCTGATGACCAGCTACAACAACAGCATAGCCATGAGTATTGGAAATATTCGAACTGGGAATTTCATTGATCATAAAAATAAAATGGAAATTGCTACTTCAATTTATTTGCGGCGTTGCTAAAACAGCAAACACAACACAAAACAACATAAAGCAGTCATGAATTATTAACAGGTATGTATGTGCCAAGGAGTGTCCAGTGTGTCCACAAGAAATGGTCAATGAACCGAAACCCACAACAAAACATGGAGAGATGAACTTTTGGATGATGACAAAATGCAAAGAAGAAAAGGTTACAAGTGGAGTTCATATCGATTGGAGGTAAAATAGTGAGGTAAAAAGTTATAATAATAATAAAAAAGGAATTGTTTAAGTTTAGAAAAGAGAAACAAAATGTGTTTGCATTCAAAATAAATTGTAATATTCACTTAGAAGAAATTTCTGCCTAAAGAACTTGAGTGGTCTGTGTGTGCTTATCCTTAAGAGAGTCAGCCACCCTTACCTAACCCAACAATAAATTCTAATACTTGAAGTTAAATATTTGAAACCTCTTATATTTTCTGTTCTCTACTTAACTTTTTTTTTCAACTCCTAACTCAACTTCGCATTCCTTGACTTTCCCATTGCATAACAGCTTCACTTTTTGGACTTCCCATCGTTATTATGGTATCTACGCCTTGTCCTCAAAAACAACAGTTAATCTTGCTCAACATTAAACATTTTGATTGCCGTTTGATAAAGGGCAAACGCCCCTATAGAAAAAAAAAACAATGCGTTCTTAGCTCTGCAACGTTTCAGGTGTTCCTTTTGACACTTTATGAAATTTATGACATTATTGGCCTTCTTTCTATTTGCTTTCACTAGAAAGTGAATCTCGGGCTGTAACTGTAAAAACCTGCACCAGACTGTCAAGGCCAAAGAAGGACACACTGACAGGATATAAGAGCAGGCAGTCAACGATTGTGCCTAGCGATAAGGTCTTCGTCCCTGCCCGAAGAAGAAGAGCATTACGCCAAGTGATATATTTCTCTATTACAAACAGCAGCCGGCAGCGGGATGTGAAGTTGCTGATTGTCAGATCGGACTTTAAAGATGTCCCCGCGAAGTCTTTCAAGCTTAGTTTCTTAAAAAGTTGCCGCTTAAGATCGGTTATCTGCAAAAAGCGCGACCCGGTTTACGAGCATATGACAACCCTAAATCAAAAGCGCCGTCGGCTTTTTTTTTTGCTTTTGTTTTTTTATGTAGAAGCAACCTTCCTTTTGGTTTAGCCTCAAGCGGAAACTGCTGAGAAGCCGCATAAATTATCAGGCGGCATGAATCTAAATTAAATAAAAACAAAAACATTTGACATTTGCCAACGCAAATCCTTTAAACAACACACAAGAACCAACACAGTCAATGAGAACGAGGATAGCTTTAAGATGGCTTTTCCCTCCCCATGCCGCGAAACTTACAAGGATTCACCATTAAAAATGTTAATTAGTTGCGCAAACATTACGATTGAGTTTCTATCCGCAAAACTGTTACGACCTGCAAACAGTGGAATGCAAAGCATAAAGTCGTAGATACAATATTAGGTTGAATTAATGGAGGGAATATTAAAAAGTTTAATACATTTAAAAATAAAATTTCTTGATTAATTTTCTAACTAAAAATTAAATCTAGGACTATTCTAGATTTAATCAAAAACAAGTTTATTTAAGGAAACTTAAAGCAACTTTCAAGGTTACATTTGTAAATTGTTTGTCTCTGTTTAGAATTATTATTTATCCTTGTTTTTTAGTTCAAACTTGTTCCACAGTGCTGGTATTTGTAAAACGTGGCCCATGCCTCAATGAACAAATGGAAAGCAAGCAAGAACAACAACAACAACAACAAGAGTAAGGCATGCATGCAAATCGGTTGGCGGGGATGCGCAGATTGAACGCCAATTAGGATGAATGTTTTGGCTTTTGGCGCACGCCGCTCTGCATTCGAATAAACAAAAACAAAAAAAAAGCAACACAGCAGCCCACCGTTCCAGACTGCATGACGCCGCGTGCCGCTGAGAGACAGTGAGAGACTCAGAGAGTGAGAGAGGGGGGTGTCGTTTCTCGCAGATGTTTTTGTGTGTGTGTGTTTTTTTTTTTTTTTTTTGGCCTGGCTCCCTGTCTTGGCTCCCTGCCTTAGTTAATTGCTAAAAATTGTTCACACGTTCCGCAAATGCGACTTTTGCATACAACACCTGGTGAAGAGGCAAGACAACAGTCTTAGAATGAACCTGAACCTGAACCTGAGCTGACGATGACGATGGAGGATGCGCTGACCATCAACCAAGCTTCCCAGCTTGGTCATTATTCTGGTCACGTACTCATCAGCGCATGAGGCTTTCGGTTGCAGGAAATCAATATCCAAACTTGCGAATAAAAATATTTATAGAGAGGGGTGGAGAGGGTTTTTTTTACTCAAATTAGAGATTGGAACAAAAATCCCGGAAGAAAGATTTTAGGTCTTCAAACTGAAAGACTTTAGATTAACTTTTGATTAAAATAGTTTATTTATCTCGTTCTTAGTTGAATTATTTTAATATTCTTGCATTTGGAATCCTACTCTTGAAGTTATTCAACTTAACTTAAACTTTTTTTCCACCAAATGGAAATAATGCAGTTGGTAACTTCCGTTGCATCCCTTACAGTTTGAAAGGCCTACATTGCTTTTTGTTGTTTGGAAAGTTTTTGATTTCGTGATATTTTTTTTTGGTTTAAAAATTAAGCATGTACGGTATGTCGGAGACCCAGTTATGCAAATGCTAAACCAACAAACCAAAATAAAAACCACACTCATAAATATCGACAATTCTACGAATTGTTTGTTTATTTTTTGTGACTGTCGCCAAGTCAAAGTCGAAGTCCGTTTCTGTTCCAGGGTTTTTCTCTCTCAGTCTCTGGTCAGGTGTACGATTGAAATGCATGGCATCAACTACCGAAATAGTAGGCCCAAGACCGAAAAATACTTTACCGGGTATATATGTACTTCAATAAGTAAACGAGTACCGCGTATTATTATTTTTATCCAAAGTCGTTATCAACTCTTAATATGTTAGGCACGTTTACCCTCTCGGTTGGCTCGTTAAAACTGCGACTCGAGCTGCGAGTTATTTGTTTATTTCTGTCTGTCTGTCGGTCCTCTCAGTCAGCTTATAATTTCCATACGACTTTCAGCGAATCAATCAAGTACATACATACATACAACAAAAAAAACAACATAATCCCAGGGAAGGTCTCTCGTACAGTAACTGCACATTCTGATACCAAAGATAAAGCTGTCAACTGACAGCTGCATAAATCAAGTGCGCATAGTTTTCATTTAAGTTTTGCTTAAAGTTTCTTCTACAAACAAACTAAAATCGTTGAAAATTTCATTAAACTTGCTGAAAATCAATACAAGGCAAAAAAATTGTAATCCTCATGCGTTCGTTCTCAAAGCAAGCCCTTCAATATTTTACACATTTTCCACACTTTTCGTATGCGCATCACGTGCCACAAGACGTTGGCAAAGTTCCCTTTAGCTCAAACACAAATATCCCATCAAAGAAGTTTGCTGTGTGCACTTTTCTTAGCACATATTTTTGTCTTTGACTTTGTCTATTTTTCATCTTCATCGTCGTCGTCGTTGACAAAAAGAATATGCAATGGCAATATATATATGTATATGGCCAGTTTTATGTGTAGATTATGGCTTATAAATTGCAGTTAAAAAAAAAAAAAATACTAACAACCTTTGGCTGTACATATTGAATAAAGCTTTTGCTTACTAGTTTTACATATTGTCCAGCATAATCTTTAAAAATAGCATAAGTTTACTACCTGAAAGTTCTCAAGTTGAAGTATTTGAATATTAATTTTTTATGGAAGTTACAATGCAATAATCATAAAGGCGTTCATATTATTAAAATCTTATGATTATATTTGTTGTAACTATAATAGGATTGGTTTTCTATCTAGTATTCCTAGTTACGAATACCAATGTACATTAAATTATTTGTTTGCTTCATTTCCCAAACTAGTACATTCCCATCGATTTATTTTATTTGTTTTTGTGGTATTCCAACTAGTCAGCAAATGCATTTAAATTCATAAACAATACAAAATCATGCAAAATGCTGTGGCAACAACAAATCCTAACCCGAGCTCAAATCTCGGCTCGCCTGCCTGCCTGCCCAATCTGCTTGCTGACAACTTAGTTAAATAAGGCGCCACCTGTCAAGTGATTTTCAATAAAATAAATTCGTGATTACACGACAATATCGACGACGAAAAATCGAGAAAAGATCAGGCTCTGGCAACATAATAACAAAAGACTCCCACGGGGGAACAACCGTCTGCAACTCAAGTCCACAATCGAGTTGTTGGACCAGGTTCTTGCTGTGTCTCTGATTCAGCAGCAGCAGCAGCAGCAGCTTCTCTTCTCTTTTGAAGCTGCTACTTGGCACGGCAAATCGCACACGACTTCAAGCCGAGGGTCCGGAATCCTTAACACACACACACACACACACACATACGTACAGTTGAGAAACTTCTGAATCGCAATCGTGCAGGGTCAACGTCAATACTCCAAGTCTGTCTGTCTGTCTGTCCAACAGTTGTCGTTCCACTGTCGCTGGCTTGTTTACAGTGTGCAAAAATCATTTAGACAAGTTGACAAAAGCTCGTTTGGAACGTGAGTAACATGACTCGCAGCCTGAGGCCTGCTTCCAACTGAGGCACAGACAGCGACTGAATTTGTTTGTTTTTTGTTTTCGGTTCGGTTTAAAGTTTAGTTTGTTTGTGTGTGTGTGTGTGTGTGTGTGTGTTATGGTTTATGGTATGCTTAAGTCTTAATTCTAAACATGGCAAATGTACTTGAAGCGTGCTGCTGTTATTGTTGTTGGTATTGTTATTGTTGCATTGGCGTTTTGCCTCAGAGCATTAAATGAGGCCTTAACCCCAGCATCCGAATCGTTGTCTGACCTTTTCCCATTGTAATCATAAATAATATCTATTTTAACCATTCGACTGTTAACTTATTGATGGATTTAGTTAAAAGACTTAATCGAGGATCGCAAATGGTGTTGGGGATTATGATATTATTACGTGTTCGTTAAGTAAGTTTGAGAAGAATATAAAAAATGAGGCCAAATTTTTATTATTTACTTATAATAATTCCAACCAGTGGACCTCCCGTTTTCATTTGACTAACTAAATTTAACCTTTTTGAAGGGTTTTCTGATTTATTCTAGTACAATATACAAGATTGTTTTGTTATAGCCATTTCGAATACCCACGAAATTTAGTTATTGTCAATATAGATAGATTCTTAATAAATATACACAAATGAAAACAAATTAAAAAAATATATATATAAACTATCAACAGAATGGTTTTGCAAACTTTCTAGTTTTCTAAGTTTATAAAGAATAAAAATCTAACAATAACCGATTAAAAAGAATAATAATTTTGAAGAGAAAAAGATTTTGCTTTCAACATATTGAAGTTTAATTATTTTGAAGGAAAATAACTTATAAACATGTCCACAACTAATTCAAGCCCGTTTAAGCCTGGGAGTTTTCGTAACCAATTTGAATAGGAGAAAGTTAAAGTCTTATGATTTTATTATATCTTATCGCTTTAGCATTTCTCACACATAACGATCCCAAATAATTAATTCAGAACTGTAATAACAACAAACAAAATGCTCATATGTTGCTCCAACACATACTCAAGATACTTTAGCAATCCGCAACAATAAAGATATTCCAAATATTTTATTAGGATATTGGAACACATTTGCACATTTGCCAACCATTAAATATCAATTGGAATTCACACAAAAATAAATATGTATATCTATAAAAACGTAACAATAAACAACAACAACAATAAACCGCAAATGGTACAAATGGCTCCCCAGTAGATTTACTTATCGCCAAAAAGCAAAAACACACACAATGTTGTTGTTTTGTTTGAGTCAAGAGCACAAAATCTCCAGAGGATGCCGCTGCCTGCTGAAACTCTCGAGACTGAGAAGGCTTCCTCAACAATACCTGAAGAGCTGAGCGCTCCGCGAGAGAGCAAGAGATGTGTAGAGTAAGGGTAGAGTTAGGCGGGGATTGACGAAGTGTATAGGTGAGGGAATACACAGGTAGTATGTTTTGGCGAGAAGCTGCGAATGCGATTAAGCTGCTGCTGTGGCAGCAAAAACCAGATGTTTGTCGTTGTTGTTGTCGTTGTTGTTGTTGTGTATTGCCATAAACATGTGGCAAGTGTTGTTGTACGGCGTTGTCTTTGTTGGGAGAGTGTCTGCCGATTTGTGCAACACTTGTGTGTTTGGGGCCAAAACGCAAAAACAATAAACAAAGCCAAAAGCAGCCAGCTCTTAGAGTATGTGTGCGAACGATTGTGTGTGTGTGGATGCTGTGATGCTGCCTCTGTCGCTGTCGCTGTCGTTTTCGACCTCGACGCAGCGGGGCCGGCCTGCGAATGCGAATATTGCTCTCTGAGGCGCTCACTCTAGGGGTCTCCACACACACACACACACACACTCAGACACAACAGAAAGCAAGAAAAAAAAAACCTGCTCCACCACCATTTGCAGCAGGCAGCATTGCAGTCGTTGCAGTCGCCGCAGCTGAGATGACGACGACGACGACGACGACGACGATGATGATGATGATGATGAGGAGGCTGTTGCTGCTGCTGTCGCTGTGGCAGAGTGGCAGAGAGGCAGCCAACCAACCAACCAAGCGAGCCAAAGCGAACAAACGTCCAAGCGACCATGTTTCCTGATGCGAGGCGATAGTTTATCGCCAATTTTCGTGCCGTGCAGAGGTGAACGCGGACCGAAAAACGTGAAGTGGCCGAGCTCAAACAGCGCAAAAAAAAACAACAACAACAAACAAAAACAAACAGCAGAAGCAGCAGCAAAAACCGAACGAGCCAAACAGCTTCAACTAAAGTAAAAACGAAGTTCTTGTTCTTGTCCTGGTTGTGGGGATCCTTTGCCGTCGGCACGCGATAACTTTATGTCATTTGTTTTTAGGGGCTGCGATTTATACTAGCGCGAGTGTGTGTGCCAGTGTGTGTGTGTGTGTGTGTTGTTTTGCTTTGGCGAATTCGCCGTCGGGTTTCGTCCTTCGGCCATGCGCGTTAACGGTAAATAATGGCCGCCATCTTGTGCGACAACAACAACAACAACCAAATCAAATATAAATAAAACTAGCTATATAGCAAAGATATATATTGAAAGTGCAAGAGAGAAAGAGAAAGAGAGAGAGAGAGAGAGAGAGAGAGAGTGTGTGTGTGTGTGTCTAGTGCCGATAACCGATAACACCGATAACACATCAAAATGGAACACCATGCTGGCAGCGGTTTCGTCGCCTCACCTTGGGCAGCAGTTTTGGGGCATCATTCGATGGCCTCCGATGCTGGCTTTGCTGCCGCAGCAGCTGCAGCGCATGTCCAAAATGTGGCTGCCGCTCATCATACACATCATGCATCCATGCATCCCGGTCATCATCATCATCCCCATTCCCATACCCATTCCCATACGCATCCGCATTCGCATTCGCATCATCATCACGCACATTCGGCGCATCATCATTTGGCGGCGGCAGCGGGCGGTGGTATGCCAATGGATTTGCATGTGCCACAGGGATTCCCATACTATAGGTAAGCGAGATGCTAAACGACAAGGACGCAATGCACAATGGATACACCTCTTTGCACAGGTGCAATTTCACTCAGTTTGTCGCCGGTCTTGTGTTGTCTTGTGGGCGTTGCCCTAAACGATAGCTAGATATATCTGTCTATATACATATATATTCAAATTATCCAAACCAATGGTGCGGTATATATAGAAACACAAGCATATAACACTACATTATGCCATTTAAATACAGTTGCTATGTGTGTTAGAGTGAGGTACACACTTGAGATAAACGAGTGCAAATTGGGAATAGATTGGCGTAAAATTCATGGTAAATAAATTATGCGGCAGTTAGACAGAAGCCTAACACATAATATGTATTAGACCTACCCCATTTGATATTAGACAGGACCAACAACAATTTACTTATTGGACGGAAAATTGAGAAAACGTTTTATTAGTGGTATTGAAATGTTTGGTATGTGGTTTCCTCAAAAAAGTAAACCTGTATAAAATTGTGAATATCACAAATTTGGCGTGATGAAGTTTAAGAGCAATACTTGAATCCGATAATAATAGCAATAAGCAGTATAAGAAATTAATTCTTAACTAATTTCTTTACTTAAAACCAGGGAACGTAACAATAACAATTTGTGTTAGAGAAATTAAGAAAATTAAAATACATTTCTACTTAAAACTCTTAAATAAAACACAATAGTTGAATACACTTTAGAAAAAACATAATTATATATAAAAGTTTAACCTGTTTTCGACGTTGCCTTAGATAAAAAATAAAAATGTATATTTCCTATTAATCGGGAAGGCTTTTTTTGGGCTTAAAATGTTATTCAACTCATAGTTATTATTTGCGGTCCCTTTTTTAAACTTAGCAATCCAGAATTCTTTATGATCATAAATAGAGTATATCTAAAAAAATGAGTTTTTTAGGTTTATAAATATATATCCCTTACGAAAAATAAAGAAAAGACAAATCAAATGAAAAGTTTTGAAAAAAACTCTAAAAATTTTACCATAAACAAGTAACTGTTTTTCTTCAAATTGGAATCCTCACATGATCATAATTATATACTTTTGGTGCATTATAATAAATCAATCAAATGGATAACCTTACCCAAAAACCAATTAAAGAAAAACATAAGTATCATTACTTAGAAAATCCAATACTCCAATACACAGCTCAATAGTTCCTGACAAATATGCATTAAATTTAAATTTCCAAGATTTAGAAAAATTTCTCAACATCTTACAATAATTAGTTGCATTTCTAAACCCAATCTATTACCCAATCTAAATTCCATTAAAATATCAGTTTAATTAAATGGCGATTTTTTCGCAAATCATATTTTTACCCCAATCTCATTTAGTTTAACTAGCTGGCTGAGCATCGTGACTATCAGCTTTAGTAATTCACCCACATAATAATGATAATCGTTTGCTTTCCACTCACCAAAAAAATAAAGCAAAACTCAAAAACCCAACAGCCACCCAATTTGTACAATTTGCAAGAGGCTAACAAGAAAAGAAAAGAAAAAACTTTAAGATTTAATTTAAAAAATAACCAAAAAAAGGAGGCAGAGAAGGTGGTTGGTTGAAAGAAGGAGGTTCAGAGAGAGGCAGGTTTGTTACAGAGGTGCCAACATCGATGAAACTCATAATTAAACTAATTGAATTTACGTGACAATAACACTTTCCAGCGCTGAAGTGAGCGATTGTCACGAGATAATAATGTAACAGAGTTGAGAAAGAAACGAGACTAACTTCCTCTCTCTCGCTTTTATTTTATTTTTTGTTTTTTTGGAATGGGGGATTTGGTTCATAAAGTTCAAGCTCTCGTAATGCATGGTTATTTTCAATATCGCAAAAATGAAATCGGCATCAAAGAACATTTTGCCGCACTCTACGAACGACGGGGGGCTGAGCAGGGCGAGGGGAGGGGGGGAATATTTTTAGAGCTACTCGAAGACATTCCCACAACAATATGGCGTTGGGATGGCGATGTAATTCATGAACTGTGATTGGTGGCGCGTCCATTAAAATCAAGAACCGAGACGAGCTGTTGTTCCAGTGCTCCAGACCCCAAAAGAGCCAAGAGAGATCCCAACAACAATACAGACTGGACAGTTAGTCAATCTCTGCTGTTGCTGTTGTTGTTGTTGTTGTTGGTTGGGGTTCTCAACTCAACTCGACTCAAACTCAAACTGAAGTCAACTTTGAAAGACCTCTCCACCGGTACGAACTGCACAAGGCAGACAATCAGCGTCTATCAGCATTTTTCAATTATATCGAAATAGCGTTATCCGTGGCTGGATCGCGTCAGAACGCATAATTACTATAATCACCTGAGTTATTACCTTGGCGAATATTGGCGAAGACATACGAAAAACGGGCAAAAGTAATATTAAAAGCAACAAGCAACAAAGCAAGAGAGAGAGAAAGAGAGACAGAGCGAGAGAGAGAGCGAGAGAGAGGTTAACTCAACTTGATTCGACTGAGAACTGAGAAATCTAAACTGTGATTGTTGTGGCTGCCGCCTCTTCCCTAACCCATTACCCATTACCCCTTACCCAAAACCCCTTGCCCCTCAACCTCACCCTCATCCACCCATCCCCGTTTCGCTGGCTCAATTTAAGTTTTGGTCTTCTTTTCCCATTATTTTCATTTGAGCTTTATTTTTATTATTATATTTTTGCTGTGCACTTTTCTTTCTTAAGCTCAATTCGTTAAAGCATGCACATTAAAACATTACACTCAGCGAAAATGGAGGGCAAAATACACAAATCTAGCTGTTCGGTTCTAACTGGAAAATTGCTGGGACGTTTGTTTTTCATTATGGCCATAATACACCAGACACAGAAAAGACACAGACGGAGAAGGACGCAGACAGAGGGTTCAAAAGAGAGTCTGCGAGTTGCAAGTTGCAAGTTGCAAGTTCGAGTGGCGGCATCACGAACGGCATTTTCATTCCGTAAAGCGATCTTTGAAAGATCCAAAGACGACGCAATTTTCCACGGCGTTGCCCCCAAAATGCCTTGGTCAGCCTCCTGTCTGCCGCTGCTGCTGCTGCTGCTTCTTCTTTTGAGTTTTGCGGTTTCGAGGTCGAGTTTTATGTGATGTTGCCCCAGCCAGAAAGGCAACGGGAGCAACAGTAGTTAGGCGTAAGGGGAGTGGGGAACGCTCGGTTTGCAGAAAAACCATCATTTCCACAATTTATATTTCGAACGTGATTGGTGGAGTTGTACTGTCTGGTGGGAAGACGGTGGGGGGGGGGATGGGGGAAATGCAATGCGGCCATTAAGAAATTGCTGTAAAGCATAAAGAGCAAAATGAAATATACAACAACAATGAAACACAAAACAAAACCTAAAAAGAGAATAAAAAAAAAACTCTCAACGCGAGAAAATGAAATAAAATGCAGCAGATTATGATTGCGATTATGTTGGAAGCTCTCGCAAAATGAGGTTTTTTTTTTCATTCACTAAGGATGAGGTGGGAAGTGTCCGGGGAGGAGTAAACTGCACCTACCGATGGGAATAAAAATGAATGTTCATATTTTGTACATTCATATAAGTTGGCGATCATCCAACTTATAGAAATTGACCTTCAGCTGGAAGCAGCGTAGCCAATCAATTTGTATACGGGATTAAAAATCCTATTTGTTGTAATTATCCTTGAGTTGCTGTGGTTTTGTTGTATGTATGTGTGTTTCTCAAATGAAGTTTACAAACAATATGAATTTTGTAAATTTTTTATTTGAGCTTTCTTAGCCTGAAACACTTTATACAGTAAGATAAAATTTGCATTTATTAATTTCGAACCATTTAGGGAAATTCTTAACCTAAAACAGCCAAGTTTTCCTGTTCTTTCCTTCATTCAAAAATCATCTTCAAACTTTTTCTCATTAATATATAGGAAATCATTGTTTCTAAACTATTATTAAAAAAAATACTACCGTTTCCTTCGTCCAATCATCCTTAAAAGTATTTCCATTTTCATAAGAAAGCATACCCAAAGTAATAATTAATTTAGGGATAAAGTAGATTCCTTTCACTAATTCCTATGATCTTTAGCTTGTTTAACTAATCCAACATCCAAAATTCAGTTGAGTTTATTTAATGCTAACCTTAACACCTGTTTAATATACCTATTTGGTTTTCTCATTAGCTAACGGTGCCCTGTTAACCCATCTGTACCAACTGATCGGTTTTTATTTCTGAACCGTTTATAAAGGTGTTATAAGAGCACCACCCAAAATGCATTACGGGCTACACTTGTTCAGGCTTCAAGAAAACACATGGAGAAAGAGCAGAAGAAAGAGAGATGAGGGGGGTTTTTTTTTCTGTCCGGTCCAGCCTACGTCACATTCAATTAAATTATGTAAATTAAGCCAAGCAACACTTTTGGGGCCCGAAGAAGGCAGCAGCAGCAGCGAGGCGGGCACTTGAAATTGAGTTTGCCGCCAAAGTCAAAAGATGTTGAGATCTCAGACTGAAATTACAGCACTCCACCCACTCCGGCCCGAGGCGAAAAAAAAAAAAAAATGAAAAGCAACAACAAAACTTGGTCTGGCTTCATCAAGTGGAGTAAATTACAGCTTCAGCTTGAACACAGTGTTGTTGTTGTTGTTGTTGCTGTTGTTGTTGTTTGTTGTTGCATTTTGCTGCGTTGCTGCCGTGGAGCTGCCTGATGAGCTTGATGTTCACACAGCCGCCAGGCATGAAGCTATTACACACACACACACACACGAACATACTAACACACACACACACTGATGTCCTTGCTGCCGGCAAATTCAAAGTGAGCCAACAATTTCATCAACGCCAAAGCCGACGATGGCAACTACAACATCAACCTCCTTGCCCCCCGCGCAACGCCGCTTTCCTACTGTTGCAACTTTTCCGTGTTGCTGTTGGTTTTCTGGTAGCGCGTCAAATTAATTGAAATTCATGCCGTGTAACAATAACAATGATTAAACGGCACACACACACACACACACATACATGTGCCAACAATGCCAGGGCTGGCCCTTGATTTGCCCTACCCCACTCCACCCGTCTCCTTAAAGATGCTCAAGCTTACCACCAGCTGGCCCAACCACACCAGTTGCACTGTCCAGTTGCAGCTTGCATGTGTTTTTTTTTCTAACCGCAACGCACAACAACAACAACAACAACACACCCAAAGTGCAAAAGTACAAATCCCTGTTTGGAATACAAAATTTAAGTATTGTTGTTGTTTTGCTGTGATTAGCGCTGATTCATAAATCGATTGAACGCATAACGTAACAAATCGAACATTGATCGAATTGAGGGTAGGGTAGGGTAGGGCAGGGGCAGGCAAGGAACTGTGGTAATACTTACAGCTGCCTGTTCTCCAAGAACTTCTTGCTGTCTCCGATCACAAAGATACTTGCCTTTGCCATTTGCGATCAAATAATTGAGATAAATATTGAGAGCCCAAAAAAAAATAAAACAGTCAAGATATAAAATAAAGGAAATTTTGAGGTAAGTGAAGGAAGTACGCAATAAAATACTCTTTAATGATGTTTGAAATTAAATAATAAAGAAAAAGTAATGTTAATATTTATTAAGAAAATTCTTATTAAATATTTAGAAAACGTTTCTTAATCAAAAATAAGTGGAAACTTTCAGAAATATTAAGTTTTAAGAAAAAGTTAGGGAACCTGTCTAACGGTACTTCCCAAAACTTCAAATAACTATGAATATTATGCTAAATGGGATGGCGTCCTAAGATTTCTTAAGGAATATTTTTTGCTTGATTTCTATATATAAGGTGCTTTAGAGAAGTTTTAAGGAAAAATCATTTTTCAAATCAAAACCCAATAAGCTCTACCAGAAGTGTATGCATCAAGGGTTGTGGGCAGAGCTTTACGCTTTTTTCGCAAAACTTTTGCGAACAACTTATAAATATGTATGAGAAGTTTTAAAATTGTTGGAATCCCTGCCGACAAGCAAACAACAATAACAACAACAACAACACAAGGTCGGTTAAAAGACAGTCGGCGATCGGTCGATGATCGTTCGGAATCGATCAGTCGAACAGTTTTGAGTTCAGTTCGTCAGTCAGTCAACTTAAAACAACAAAAATCAGCCCAAACGACAGCAAGTCGCAATGTTGCAAGGCAAAGAGAGAGAGAGAGAGTGAGGGGTTGAGAAGGGGTATCGGAAGGAGTGTCAGGGTACGCGTCGATGCAGGAAGACAAGGCAGAAGGCAAAGGCAATCATTGATCAGCGGAATTTAGAGCGAAAATTTCGATATTAAGGCCAAGAAAACAACAAAAACCAGCTACAAAAATTACTCTAAAGAGGAAGCAACCAAAAAAAGAATACACAATACACAATATATAAAAAAATCGTACAAAATTGTTAAAATAAAATTAAGCAGAAATAAACGCCCCAAATACGAGAGCTGAGTGACCCTCAGGCAATTTTTGTGTTGCAGTTAACCAAGTTAACTTGTTGTTGTTGTTGTTCTTAGCTAGTGCCAAACTACGATTTGTATTATTCCCCAACGAACCAACGAACGGCGTCTTTCGTTTTAATATAAATAATTGTTCACGGCTACCGCAAAACAGCAGCCACAAAGTGGATCGGCGACATTACAGCATCCCTGTCTGTCTGTCTTTCTCTATCTCTCTTTTGGGCACAATCAATAATGATAGATCAGCAGTGGGAAATGTGAGCAAGAGTGTGAGCGGGGGTGGGCGGCCTGTCAACAGGGGCAGGGGAGAGCCTGCTTGCGATCAGTGTCTGACCACAAATCGCTTTGGGCGCTTTGACAGCATCATTCAAAAAATAAATGCGAGAGCTGTTGATCTTTTTTGTTTTTCCTCACTTTTTTGCTTTGCCGCGCGAGCTACTTGTAAGACGTTACAGTGGAATAAGCTGTGAAATTATTGATATTATTTATTAACTATTATCATGTTGAGAATTTGTGCTTCCTTTTAACAATTTGTAATGGAATATTCCTGAGATAACAGTCTTGGGTCTTTGTAAGAGATGGTTACTAGTAACGGTGGCATTTGAATATTATATTTTTAGGAATATTAAGAATTTTGATTCTCTATACTGAAAAAATTGAATTCCTTTGAACATTTAAAACTTCAAATGTTGCAGTATGATTCTCAAATTTTTAACTCAAAACTTAAAAACTTTAGCTTTGATTCTAAAACTTTAATAATACTTAAGAGTTTTAAGTAGCAAGTTAGAAAATATTAATGTTAGTATAGGTATACTTATCTGATGATTTTTTTTCAACAATTTATAGATATTCAAGATATTCAATTATTTAGCTAATATTTGGATCTTTAGTTAAAGGTTCGTTTTCCTACTTTAAATACTCAAAATATTTTCTTCAACTTTTCGAAATTCCTATGTTTATTTATCTATTGTTATAAGCATATCTTATTCTGATGTTCTCTCAAAAATAATGAAATGCATTTACTGCAATGAAAACATTTTCGATAATTATCGATTCATCAACGCTACAAGTACAGCAAAGGGTAGAGCGCAGAGTGGGGCGTCTTAAAGAACTAGCAGCATATGATACAACAGTTAATTGGACACACACAGACACACACACACAGCACATACAGCTAGCCTTTAAATTGTAGTCTAGTTAAATGTGCAGATTACACACCTTATTATTATGAAATATGTTCCATAATTATGGTCACTTTTGTGTGTTGAGAATTCACTGTGGGGACAGCCTTTTAATAGTTGATTCTGTGCAAGAGGCTTACGTAATTTTAACTGCCCAGTTAAGAGTTAAAGTCTAGCTGAAGAGAGGGTGTCCCTCTGTGTCTCTCTCTCAGCCCTAAACTACAGCGCCATATATAAGTTGTGGCGACAATGGTCGCGACATTGCTGAAAAGCTGTCGATGACGACGATGAAGACGATGACGTTGTCTCCCGGTCTCCAAGTCTCTTTAGCTTTTGAGGCCTGGTCTGGTCTGGCCTGGTCTGGCCTGGCCTGGCTCCTGTTTTCCTCGCTGCCAATTTATTTATGGTGCGGTACAAGTTTTTACGCACTCAAGTGCTCTGAGACTAATTGGGCACGAAACGCAATCAAAGTGACGACGACGACGACGATGATGACTACAACGATGTTGCAACAACAACGACAGAGCAGTAGAGGAAGACTTGGCCAGGACCAGACAGACAAATGAAAAAATATATGAAATAAAGGAAAAAAACAAAAAACACCAGCGATCGCAACGGCGTATCGCGAATCGATCACTTGAACTTTATAACGCTGATGAGGCTTTGATTTGTGGCTCGCATTGTATTGGCAAAAGGCCCAGAAGCAAAATCGCAACTCGCAGCAAACTCCAAGCTTGTACTTGTACTTGCAACTTGTGGCAAAATAGTTGGGCCATGTTCTACACAATTATCTGTTATTATCAGAGTTTTCAGCGATTCACCTTTTTTTTTGCTGCTATACAGCGACAATGACATCTCATTGTTGCCGTCCTTTCCTCCTACTCCACCCAATAGTTTTTGTTTTTTTTTTTTGCGCGAAGCAGCCGTTTAGGCCAATTCTTAAAAATAGCTGCCTCTAGAGATGCAATTCCTTAAAACTAGATCCCCCTAGATCTGTTTGGGGAGAACACGTGTCTAAGGGACAGAATAAGACATGACATTGTTCTGATGTTCGTTGGGAATGTATAAATATTTGGCGAAGATTGGAATCTCTCAACAAGCAGACTGGAATCTCTCAACTAACTGAGTTTCTGAGTTTAACTAACTCATATAAAAGAGCTTAAGATATAACAAATACTTTATAGACATTTAATTCACATAGTTTTGGCATTTCCCAATGTGTGTAACTGTTTAATTCCCAAGCATTTCTTGAGAAATCTAAATAGTAGCTTGGCTTTAATTGGCAATGATGAAAGGAGTTGTCTAGAGTTTAACAAGTGCTTCCGCTTTTGTTCCCAAAAAAAACCTCCAACCTCAAAGAACCAAAGCCGAAAAGCATAAAACAATAATTTCTAACTTGACCTACGATTGATAAACTGCAAAAAAAAAACACAAAATCTTATGAATATTATTACAATTTTGTTAATTGAGCTGACGCGTCGATCGATCGAAGATCGAAACATAAAGAGAAAGAAACCATCAAAAGGTCTAAATTTCGCGAAACTCAGGGAAATGGCACAACTTTAAAGGATCGGAGATTTCTGAGTGTATATGTATATATATTTTTGTTTTGGGGGCACATGATTTACGGTCTGTTCGCTGGGTATGACGAAAATTGTCTGGCGCTGTGGCAGACACAAACGGGGCAAGGACCATAGGTAGAAATCAATAAATTTTATTTTTCGTTTGCCCTGCACTTGATGATTATAAACCTGAGTGCAATTTTGAGTGCGTTGATTGTTGTTTATTAGATAATTTTGAGTTTCCTGTTGACCTTGATGCACGTGTGAAAGAGAGAGAGAGAGAGAGAGAGAGATATATATTGTATATTAAACTTAACTTTTTGCTCTCTATTTCACAGATATCGCGAGGATGCATTATGCTGGGGCGACAGGTGAGTTTATTGCCACGCTGCCCGACGATATAGCCGACACATTTATCGGCTAATTTAATTTATTGGGAAAATGTCAACTTTTTCCTCACTCAACACACACACAACACTAATCGAATATTCAACACGCACCCAATGCTACTAAAGCCGCAAAACATTTCTCGTATCTGTATCTGTATCTGTATCTTTTCTTTTTTTTTTTCACAGAAAGTCAATGGAGGAGATCGGTGCCGCTCAGTCCTCGGTGAATGCGCGGTAAGTGTTAATGTTACCGTAAACGATTCAGCAAACAGATTCTCGCTCCTGCTCCTGTACCCCCCATATATAAGAGACGCCGCCCCCCCCCCCCCCCTTACACAACACCGTTTGTTTGGCAGCGCCACTTGGCGACGCATTTGTTAGCATAAAATTATTGAATGCCATGCGAAGCAAACGTCGCCAACGTTGCCGCCGCCAGACGTCAAAGGCGCATGTCGCGCATCTATGAGATACTCAAAAGAGACTCTCAAGACTTCTCTAGCTGTAACTCTCTGTGTGCAGCTTAGCAGAAAAAAACCGTTGGCTGTCAACATTAATGTGATGATCTAACTAAAAGTGCCAGGACTATGTAATACAGTTCGCTATCATATCAAACAATATCTTCTATCAAGTATCTTTCCTAATACCACAAATATTTGTTCCAAAGATGTTCAACTCAATTTTAACCCTTCTAATAAATTTCCAAAAAAAAGCTGTTACATCAACAACAATAACAACAACTTTTGTCTGGTTAGAGTAGCGTATTATTGATGCGACTTTGGCAAAGCTTTATATTATTGAGTTTTGCTGTCGCTGTCAGTTGTTGCTGTTGCAAGTGGCTGCTGCTGCTGCTGTGTTGTCTTGTTCTCGTTGTTATGACATTTTACATTTTTAATGGGAATTCTCACATAAAAAGTACAAATATCAGACTAATTGGATTTATCTCGGGGCTGTCGCGCGTTGTCACACTCTTTGTTGCCATGCTTGGCGACTTGCCGGAAGATGTTGCACTCATCAAACGATTCCCAATGACTCGTTTTCCTAGCTTTCGCAGCTTGTTCACAATTAGCCCAGTCTAGAGAGGGGCGACGTGAAATGTGGCTTTAGCAGCTGTTGGGCCAAGCACCCAGTTATAGGCAGTCCCAATTCCAAACCCAAAGGCATATTTTCCAATGAATCGATCAAAAGCCAACAGCAACATTGACAACAACAATGCCGCAAAATGAGGCAAATGTTGCATTGCTTAAATTGATTTCTGCAATTAATTGAACAACGCAAATGACAAACTGAAAGCAAAAACTTGCAAAAACACTCGACTCCATGCCCTTTCCCCTACCAACAACAACAACAAACCATGCATGGAATGCATTTTGCTCTCGAACACGCTTTCAGCACAGGACTGTGCTTAAAAGCTGAACAAACCAACAAAAAGCTGTAGGAGGCAGACGTCGAGGTTTCCTTGCAAAGCTTTTTACTTGATTTTCTTTTCCTGTTTTAGTTTTTTTTTGCGACGTTCAGCTGTCACGGTCACGAATGTTGGGGTATTGACTCCCTATATCCCTATATCACAGTGTTTCGGAAATTTGGGAAAGATATACAGAAAATGTAATATTTTTCAACTTATTTAAGTGTTATTCACTGTAATTCTCTAAATTATGCAAAATTTTCAATCTAATTTCAATGTGCCAACTTTTTAAATATTATATCTACCATATTATAATAATCTAAAGGACCTTTCATTTTATTAAAACTCTCATTAATTCAATCAACGTTTTGACAACTGTTTTAAATGACTTTAGGCCCAGTGTGCGCATTGAAACGTCATCGCCATTGCCTTTGCCTTTGCCTTGGCCATCGTCCATTGAAGTCGCATTCTCTGAACTAGATTTCCAGTGCTGACGAGACTTCCAGGGGCACAAACACACACACACACACACACACATCATTGTTTTGGGAAGGTGCAAGAATATTAATTATTAATTCCGAACACAACTGCGCACTTTGTGTCGCCGCAGTTAGCGTCTACGGTTTGGCATGCGAATTATTTGCTAAATAGCAGAAAAGTGAACGATAAATCGATGAACAGATCGATACTAACTAGGCACAAGGGGATGGCGACAAACGGGGGAGTGGTGAGAAGTTGCGGGGCAAACATCAAGTTTTGTTTTTTTGCCTTTCAAAGCTAATTTATTGCTCAGCTAACGGGCTAGTAAATAACATACAAAAGAGTCAACGATCGTTGGTTGATCAATGATCTCGACTCATAAAATTCAATTGATTTAATCAAGTCGCAGATATACCATACAATTAATAATCGTATGTACGTTATTATATGCATTTAAGTTGAGATTAACAAATAGCTAACATTACTTTTCAAATTGTTTACTTTTGGCATGCATTTAATGATGTTTAAATATCGAAAATTTAGTTGTGGGAATTTTCAATGAACAATTTGTGATAGCCAACGTTTATTAACAACTGTCAGCTTGTATTAAGTTCAATTTGAATTTAGTTGCAGTTGCTATCTCAATCTGTCAATGATTATTTATAAGTTTGGCGATTGAATACAATTTTTGACGAATTTTTTTTAATAAATGTTTTTTGCCTTAGTATTTAATAGTTTTAAGAAAAATTATATATTTACATACTTTTTTGTATGGAATTTCTATACTTTAATCTTAACGAAATAAAATCATTCAAGACAATCCCTAATTCTTGATTCTACCCTGATTCTTTCACCAACAAATAAGTTCATCCGATTAAAATCAAGTTTGTGTTGCAGTTAATCATCTGGTTAACTAAAAAAGCAGCAAAATTATTACTGCCCCCGAGCAGCGATTCAATAAAATTTTGAGGTAGCGCTGACCACTGGAGAATATATTTCATCCGAAGCACGCACGGCACTGATTAAAATCTTGAGATGCAGCTCCCGAGCTGCACTGTCTCCAATTTCCATCTGTCTGCCATCTCACTCCTTCGGTTATTTGTTTCTTTTTTTTATTGCTTAATTGTTTGTTTTGGGTTTGTGTGGTTTTTATTTTGTTGAGTTTTTGTTGTTTTTGTGAATTATGAATCGTTTTGTGTTTCGATTGTGTAACAGTGTCCAAGAACAGTTATGCTACCTTTCACAGCGCCATAAAATCATTCTCTCGCTCTCTCTCTCTCTTTCTCTCTCTCTCTATTTTACTCGCTTGCCAGATCCTACACGCTGATTACACCCATTTCTCTGCTACTCGAACTCAAAGTCACAAAAACCACAACAAGAAATGAGAAAGAATAAAAAACGAATCATCTCGTTGTGTTATTTTATCACCTGTGTCAGTTTTATTGCTTTCTCCTGTGGGACGGACAACGACAACAACAACAAAAAACAAAACCAGATCGTGACAGATCAGTGATCGCGTTTAGTTTATTGCTTCCTTTCCTGCAAGCATCTGCGATTGGAATTTGTAACCCGAACGGGAACTAAAATCATTCGAAGTATCCTTTGGTTAACAAGAGATTAAGGAATTGTTTAAAGAAAGAGTTTTTCTTGCCTCTTTGAGGCAAGGTTTAAAAATAATATTTATGAAAAGGCAATAATTTATTGGTTCAACTCAAAATGTTGATCAAATACGTGTAACAATAATTAAAATATATTTTTATATATTTAATTCGAAGGTTTTGTGAATTTTCCAATCTAAAGTTAAGACAAAAATTGACTTGTGGTCCCTCTGTTATTTTTATCGATAACTTTATCCATCGAAATGACATAAAACAATATTTTTAGAAAGTTAAGTTAATAGTTGGTATGGCCCAAATAATTTTATTTTTAAATTTTCACTCTTAAGTTGATTGGTTCACCGGACACTTTTATCGATAGCTTCATCGATTTTTAAAACTGATTGCATTTATCCGTTCCGTTCCGTTCCGTTCCATTCCGAACCGTTTCCATTTTATTTTTGTTTTGATTTTCGCCAATCACTTTAAGCCCGTTTTGCCGCATTGCCGCATTTAAACGCTGGCTATTTGAAATGGATGCCTCGTGCGTCCGAGAAAACGTGATGGATAACTGGATGGCAAAGCCAACGCCAAAGCCAAAGCAAAAGTGGCGCTACTCTTGACCAGACCCACACACTTTGCTGTTCTTCCTGACTGTTTTGTCTGTGTGTGGGTATGTGTGTGTGTAGCTGATTAGAGAGAAGGGGCAGTTGCATACGTGCTACATCTACAGACCCATTCAACCAGGCCCCCCGAACCATTCATAAAGTCATGCAACAATTGGCAGACGATGGTGGGTGCTCCTGACTGGAATACACATTTCATGTCTATACAATTTTTTTGAAAAACCAAAACCAAAATAGCAACTGAAATCGAAACCAAAACCAAAATGAAAACTCACACACACACACACGCATACATAGGTCCATCAACAGCCGCAGCACGCACTCAACAAAACGCACGCACCTTTATATATATATCTATATACATATATAAATATATATACTCGAGGGTTGAGCGGGGGCGGCACGCATCGTTGCACGTCCAATGTCCGAACGTCCGACATCCACGTCCTCTCATGGCCATTGTCCTCGGGCCTCGGGGCATCCCGGTCTAACTCATCAATTTGGCTCCCGACCTAGTCTACAGCCCAATTTTCCGTCGAATTTTGTCTGAACGCTGTCTGCACGTGGATATCGCATCCAACCTTCATCGTCCATCGCCCATCGCCCAGCGTCCACGGTAGCTGCTTAAAACCGGAAACGCAGCCGGCTACACGTTCACGTTCGATATTTATGGCAAACGGTAAATGGGCAACGTTCGAATTCCAGTTCCTCATTGAGCTTCAATGCCCTTTACAACACTTAGGAAAACACTTAAAGCTTGTTTTAACATTATTCATCCGAATTGTTTGAAAGTCTTGTAAATCGATCTTAGAAATTTCTTCAATCAAATCCAATACTTATTTTTGAAGCTAGAAATTTTAAATACTAAACCCAAAATTTAGATAGATGCAAGGCTTATAGTGTTTTCTTCAAGTGTAGAATCCCTCAACCACACGTAGTACACCGGCACCACCCCCTATGCTTTCCCCCCTGTCAAGTCACCCCTACCCTCACCCTTCACTTTTAGAGAGCGTTGTGTTGCCGCGAGTGGGGCACTTGGCACGTTTCCTTTTTAAAATTCACAATTGCCGTCAGCGACGCGTAATTGTGGGAGAATTCGCTACGCCAACTTGTCTGGCTGGCGACTCTCTGTCTCAATTGTCTGTCTCACCTCCCTCTACCTTCTCCATCTTCCTGCCAAACACGAATAGTCTGCAACTGGTCTCAAGAAATCGATCACGTTTCTACACATGTCTCACTTACGTTACGTTGCGCTTACGTAATTTCTTTTTCTCGAGGATGTGGCCGGCAACAAAAACAAAAACCAACTGCAAAAAAAATTAAGTGCAAGTCATTGGGTGCTCCAATTAGAGAGAGCAACAGAAATCGATAGTAAACGAAACTTGAAGCCAAAAGAAAATAAAAAAAAATTACAAGTACAAAGTTAGTGAAAGTGTTGCCAATTACCGATTAGTTCAAATTCAATTATATTTTATAGAGTTGGTTCATTTTTGAAGATTGTGTGATTGTATGAGTTTTGGATTTAAACGATTAAAAATATTAGGCAACAGGTACGAATCTTGAGTAAAGTATCGAAATGTTTATGAAGTTATAGGAGTATCTGAATTTAAAGACAGAAAAAATAAGTGAATAGAAATTATGATTAAAAGACCATATTCCATCTGACAATTGATAAGATATCCTTTTCTCACATCAATTAATTGAATTATTCCCTTGAATTATTTAATTCTCACATTTTGATCGTCTTTGTTTCACTGTGCATTGTCGGCTTGAGTGTGATTATGGCTTTCACCAGAACAAAATGGCCGACAAGACTTTCACAATTGCGTGTTCGGGTCCCATTGATGAAATTAAACAATTTCTGGGATTACTTGAAAATTATTATAAACGCATTGAACAAAAACACACACAGAAGTGAAAAAGGCAAATTCAAGCCGGTCGTCGGTCTTCGGTCGCCTGATCTGTGTGTGTGTGTTTGCGACAAGCTTGGAATAATAAAAGCCTTGCCCCCAACCCTGACACAGGTATCTACCCCATCCTCACGGCAGGCAGGATGGGCTCGTTGCTCCCTCGCAGGAGCTATTTTGGCTTAACGGCTCAGGTTCTCTGTTGGCTTCCACCATTGGCATCTTGTCATTGGTATTTCGGTCACATACACAAACACACATAAAAAACGCCAACGACAGACAGAAGACACCCACACAAACACACACATGAGCGAGAGCGAGCGAGCAAGAAACAGCGAAAGAGCCGCTAAACAAATTCCCAAATGTGTAAAGAAGTAAACTAATTGCTGCGCGTGACGCAGCTCCAACAACAACGACACAATACCCGAAACTGTGGAGCCCAGCTCAAAAGTATATAAAACAGTGCCAGAAAGAGCCAACGCGTGTCGTTCACAATGTCAGTGCTAGTGTGCAAGCGAGAGCGCATGCGAAACCAGTTTTAGTTTACGTCTGCACGTACACACACATATACTGCGGCGCTGCTTTACTGCTGCACTCTATGACTCTTTCTCGGTCTCACTGTTTCGCTCTTTCGCTCAGCGCTCGCATACTGTGTACTGTGCTCATTTGGTATGCGCGCTATGTTGATTCCGATTCGACGGCAGTCACGTCCCGCCCATTTGCACGCACACATAAACACGCGCACACGGACAACACCCACACACAGCGAAGAGAGCTTGCGGCGAATTGGAGCGTGAGGCTGCTTAAAATGCTACTGGTGCGCCCAACTAGTACATGACCAAACGCTGTGTCAGGTGCTCACACACATACACTCACACACACACACAAACAATTCAGTTGGCGCCCGCTGCTAGCTCACGTTCGCCGTTGGCTCGTTCGCTGCTCGTTCAGCGTTCGTACGAGGTTCGTTTGTTTGCTGCTACTGCTGCTTCGTGTCAAGTCAAAAGATGTCACCCCCAAAAAATTGTCTAGCTGTTTGAATTTGTGTGTGTGTGTGCGCGTGACGCTCTCTCGCTCACAGTTGAGTTTAGATGGTGTGTGCGTGTGCTGCCTTTTTGCCTTACTTTGGTTTTGTTCGTGACGTGAACGTGACTCTGAATTATTCTGCACGTATTCGTCGCCCGCAACGGACGTACAACGTAAACACACAAGACTCTCCGTAACGAGCGCCGCGCGTAGAGTTCTCCATACCAAGTACCATTCAGTAGTGTTATTCTTACCATCAACATTTTACGTTACTTTCCATCAGCTGCATGCGGGACACCCTGTGCGTGCGTAATTGGCGCCCATTTGTTTGTCGCGACTTACACATCCGTATCCAACACCCGTACGACCGACTCGTTCTACCCAATCCACAATCACAGTTCACGGCGCTTTCAGTTTGGATGCTGCAACGTGATCAAACGCTTTCGACGTGCCACGCAAAAGCAGTTAAGCAGTTAACTGGCCAAAAGTCGATAGCTCGCTAATTTGAATGCCAATCGAAACACTGACAGTCGAGCCCGTTTGCCATACCAGCCATTCTGTCCGTCAGTCAGCCTTCCGTGCGTGCGCGTCGACGACCCTTCTATCGGTATCTCATGTGTATGTGTTACTGTGTGTGTGTGTGTGTGTGTGAAGGATAATTGAAGACAGGCAACTGACACGTACGCGTGCTTTCCAATTGCCCAGACAGAACATAACAACAGCAGCAACAAAAACACGCACGAAAAATCGAAAAGGATGCGTCGTTGACCTACCGAAAAACCGGCAACTATTTAAGCTTAAAAGTGTGCCAAAATAAATACAAAAAAAAAGTAACACCCAACGAATCGAGTGCAATAGTTTTGGCAACAACAAAAATGTGCAAGTGCTAGTTAAGCACCAAGTGTTAAACAGTTAAACAGGACCTTCAGCTTAGTTAAGATGTTGCCCTACCAAGCGGTAGCCATGGACTATGCCGGCTATCAACGGCAACCTACGCCCGGTCATCCCGGTAGTCACATGGTCAGTTCGCTGGGCATGCCAGCGGTACCATTCAGTCACTCATGGATGGTACCCACTCAGGATCTGTGCGGCATGTCACCTTACAATAAAATGACTAATCAACATCAGCCGGGAATACCGGGCATGCATGGTCAACAGCAACCCATCGAGCCGGGGCTAGTTGATACGGGGTAAATAACCAAATAAAAAAGTTTTGTATATTTAAATTTGTGTATAAATGTGAGCGTCTTGTTACAAAGAATACCTTAGGACGAAAAAATACATATAGCTATAGGTCCTTATAACCTTAAAGCTATTTACAGGTCTAATTAATTTTTATGTTTAATTTGACAATGTGAAAAAATCTTCATTAACAAACAATTAAAATTCTCCACCTTCGATATCGATTCAAAGTGTTTTTTCAACTAACTTTTTGTTGTTTTCTTTCTATTCCAAGAACTGTGATTACATAATGTTAGAGTCAAACTACAGTTACTTTTATCCCGCTGAGTCCGTTTTGGCTGTTGTTTGTTTTAGAACAACTGATAAAGACATAACGGCACTTCTCACAGCCCATAAACAATAGCCTGGATACAATCTTATCCTTTTATGTTGACAGTTTTGCTCTTTGTGTGTTTCTTGTGTGTGTGTGATCGTTGAAAAGGAAAACAAATAGATAATTTTGAACTACTTCTTGTGTACCTTAGCCTTATCTTGATCGGTTGCTTTGCTTAACAGTTTGATTGGCAAAAATCATTCACCAACAACGAATTCGCATCAAAGCAAAAAGTACAAAAATTAGCCGCAATAGCAACATTTGGTTACGTAAGCCGCTTAAGGACTTAATTCGCCGGCGCATTAAGCCATCGTAATCAAATGACAATATTGTGCACTAATACCCCTAAGGAACCGTAAGATTCCCAGCCAATCAAGTGGAAAAGAACCTTTGAATAGGGAGAACCAATTTTGTAGAAACTTTCTTAACATAAAACCTATTTTAAAATATAAAAATTTAAAAGAAACTTGCGATTTTATGTAATTACGAAAGATCCCGAAGTTTTTGTTTTGAATTTTCCTTATTTCAATAAAATCTAAAACAAATATTTGTATAAAATTATTAAGGAGGCTTTCACTCTCAAATGTTGAACTTTCAAAGCTCACGCATACAGTGACACTTATTTTTTTTTTGTTGCGTGCCTCATTTTGTGCTAATGACGAGCAATTTATACGCCCGTTAGTTTGCCAAATTGCAGCCCCTGTTTGCTTGGCCAATTTACTTTTTGTGCGAAATTAAAAAAAGAAAAGGAGCCCAACAATCATTTATCAATGCGACACCTTAGTATTCCGATTCCGTGTAGAGTCCCATGACAAATGCCAAAAGGCATTCTTCGTTTTTTGAGGCCAATTTGAATGCTGTTTGATATGTGCTGCTGTTGCAAAGATTGATGCTTTTTTTTGCTCAATCCAAATGTTATTTGTTCGATGTGTGGCAAATTGGCAAACAAAATTAAGTTTTAGTTACATTTGAAAAGGTTCTTTGAACCAGAGTTTTATACGAAAAAGAATCCAGGTAAACTAAACGTAATTGCAACACAACAACAATAGCAACAGCAACAAGACTTGAGATTTAACAAACTAATTAAAAATTTTGGGGAATCAAATAAAGGCAAACTAAAAACTGGCTTGGCCCGTGGCAGACGCATGTTGTACAAGTTGTTTGGCTTTTTTTTACGCTGGTTTCATTTTAATTATCAAAAATATTTTTATAGCCCAAACGACGCATAGAGATAAGCATCAGAGATGAGCAGCAGCAGCAACCTGAAGAAAACCCAAACCAGACAAACCCAAAGAAAGAGAGAGAGAGAGAGAAAGAGAAGCAGAAGCTAAAACGCGGCTTAAATAAAGTTACACAAAACGAGCCTCGAAGCTTGTGATGAGCGCATTTACAGATGCCCCACAGACATTAAAATATATGTAAAAGGCCACAAAATGTTCAAAATGCTCAAAGCATGCGAAGCAGGCTAAAAGTTCATTAAGGTTATGGCAGTGCTTTAAATACTCTACATTTGAAGTACAATGAGATGAGCTAAGAGAGTCGTATTTAGATTTCCTTACTTAGTTTTGGGAAATAAAAGTGTTGATTTAAAATTTTTTACGGTTTTTTAGTAAATAATATGCTGTAAGGTTTTGTTTATTTGAAGCAATTTTTCATGAAAAACTTTCCTTAAGAAATGATTTGCATAGCGTTTCTCTTTCTCTCATTTTTCAATCCAATATTTCTCTTTTATTTACTTTTAAGTAAAAATTGTAATTTTTATTAAATTTGGACGAAAAAGCAAATTCCCTCTCATAGCCCATAGACTTTTCTTATTGTTAGCGTACTAAGTACAAAATTTCACTACAATAACATAACCCAAATCGTCTACAAAAAAGAAGAAGAAAAAAAAAACCCGACGACAACAAAGATGACAACAAACTTAAATTATGAGACGCTTAAAGCCAAGTTTCAGACGATGAAGATGATGGCCCGTTGATAGGGCCAAGATGCGAACTTTAGTTTTGAGCGGCTGGCTTTGAGCCACGTTCAGCGGCAGCAGCAGCAGCAGCAGCGGCATGTTGCAGCAACAACAGCAGAGCAAGCGCAGTTACTGAATGAAAACTCTGTGCATTTTGAAAGGAAGCCAGAGATCGAAACAGTATCAGTAAAGCGGCATCTAAAAACTCCGACGAAGACTCAGACGAAGACGTTAACTTAACGCGACTCACATAAAAGTGAGCCAAGTTGACAAACGACTCACAAAAAGAAGACTGTACAAATACTATATAATACAAATATTAACTTGAGAGTTCGGAACAATGAAAAATCTTTTTTTTTCTAGCTAGAATAGTTGAGTTCGTGTGAGAAGAGAATCCTATTGTTATGAATAGAGGGTCGTATCCCTCCTAAATAACTGTTGAAAGACAGATAAATGTGTGGCAATTAGTTAGGATCGGGCTGACACCATTTCGTCACAATGCTGCGTGGGTTGAGTGAGAGAAACGAAGACTAGAGTCTCAAAACAAATTGGCCAAATTAGCTCTGCTGACAGTTTGTACAACAGGTGAGAGTCTTGGTAGGATCGCCCAGCTCTCTCTCTCTCTCTCTGTCTCTCTTTGCCAGTTTCTTATAGTTATTCGTCAGTGTCTACTTAATAATAATATTTATTGCTATTGCATTGTTGTTAATGTTTTTTTGTTGTTTTTTGTTTGTTTGCAGCATTCTGGAGCTGCGCAAAGAGAAGTCGCGAGATGCGGCACGATCGAGACGTGGCAAGGAGAACTATGAGTTCTATGAGTTGGCCAAAATGTTGCCACTGCCGGCGGCAATAACCAGCCAACTGGATAAGGCTTCAATTATAAGACTGACCATAAGCTATTTAAAATTGAGAGACTTTTCCGGACACGGCGATCCACCATGGACAAGGGAGGCATCCAGCAGTAGTAAGCTTAAAAGTGAGTAACAGTAAACAGATGCAAATACCATAAACATAAGATTTATTAATTAAGTTAAGCAAAATGTTAAATTCTGCAACGAAATTTCAATTTTTATGAAAGAAAACTATAAAAAAAAAATGTTGTAGTCAGTTTAGTTTTTTTTTAGTTTTCTTAATAGCTGAATTGGGTTTTCTTGACTTTAAAAATAATGGTACAATACACTTTATTTAATTTTCCAAAATTTGTCTTGCCAAATAAGATTATTTCACACTTATCAGATACATTTTTATTTTTGAATCGTGGCCGCAATTGTTTTTTCTTGTACTCACAGTGAAATTTACTGAGCTCATTTGCATATATGCGACTGTATTGAGCGTGGGCGGCCATATTGGCCGCCATTAACAAAGCGATTGCATTGAAGTAGAAGAAGAGTGGCACAAAAGTGAATGGAGGGGCAAAGGCGAACGCAAAGGCAATAAAAACCGAAAGCAGGAAACACAATTGCCTACATTTAACAATTATTGAGGTTTCATTTTCGTATTTTGTTGCCAATTTTTTTTTTGTTTTTTTTTTTAAGTGAAATCAAATTTTGTCAACTTTTCTATGCCAAAAAAAAAAACAAAAATATATGAGAGCGCACCTTAAAAACAAATAAAAATAAACGGTTGACAAGCAGCCAGCAAATTTATTAGTCTTATTTTGTTTTTGGGCTTTTGCTTATGGCCCGAAAGTTGACGTTAATGTTATTTTAGCCGCATTGACGGTGGGGCCGACAGTTGCCCATTTGCATAAAATATCACTATTAAGCGCAATTTATTTTTTATTTTTTATTTTTGCTTGCGCATGCGCAACCATTTTGTCTTTTGGTTTGCTGTTGTTGTTGTTTCGTCACTGAAGCATTTTTATTGTCATTGTTTTTGGCCATGTGTCATAGACTGGCATTGTGGACTTTCAGAAGGCCAATCAAAGGCTGACAGTCAACAAGCCAAAAATTCATCTACAGAGCCTATAAACTATTACCGTAATGGCATTTGTCAATTGCCCATTAGTCTTTTTTTTACAGGGAATTTATCGGTAAAAATTATCATAAAAATTCCATCAACACTACAGTTTTTGTACAATGTTGTAGGAATTGTTAATTGAAAGTAACTTAAATTGATATATTTTATAACCTAAGTGCTCATCTCGGCGCACTTCAAATAAGCTTTAAAGGTCCTTAAGTAAAAATCGAACATAGAAACGCAATTCAGCTGCATTGTCCGACATTGGCTCTATTACCATCCTCGTCAGCAGTCATTGCCACGTCATGCATCGCACTTCGTTGGCCACGTCAACGTCGAGTTATTGTCACGTCAAAAGCATTCCGAGACTAAGACTTGAAGGCTTGAGGCGTTGCCAAGAGACGCTTTATGGGGGAGGCAGGGCAAAGCGCTTGGCGTAAAAAGGTAGACAAGGCACTAAAAAATAATCCAAAATCAATGGGGCGTTATGTATGACTGTAGCAGTGTAGTGGTGAGGTGGCTGGGCAACTGAATTGGATTATTATGCGTAACTAAAACCCAAAAAGGCAGAGCAACAAGCTGCGGGCAATAAAAAGCACTTCAATTTGACCCAAACACAAATAAACAAGACCGCGTTAGTTGAGGTTGACTGCCTTAAAAATACCCTGTACATAGCACTAACACAAAGCATATGTCTTATAATTTGTTTGCGGTAGTTGAAATACAATTGATTGAAGAGAAAATACCCAATGTAATACTCACCACGAGCATAAAATTCCTCTCGCACCAACAACATCTAAAGTTCTCGCACTTCACTCAAACACACACACAGCCACAAAATAATACTCTCCAACAAAACTTTTTCTTACTTTATTTTCTTGTTCTTGAATTGCACCTTTCAATTGTACAGTTAAATATGTAGAGTGTCACCGCATGCCGAAAACCAACAACAAATGTCTGCACACTCTCACACGTGAAAATCTACACAAAATTTCATTGCGCTCGTTGCTGCTTGCATTTGCACAGAAAACATTATTAAAACAACAACACGGCATTGTTTTCGATTTTGAAAATAGTTTGCACGCACTCGTAGCATTAAATAAACACAATTATACAATTTTGTAACACAAATCAATTATAATTACACAATTTCACGGCTAATTAAAATTCAGCGAGATGAAGACGACCAACGCCCGACGCTAACTGACTTCTCTCCAACGAATGTTCCCACGATCTCCGAAGCTGCTCTCAGCATTTGTCTTGTTCTACATTTTGTCTACTCTCGATGTTCATGTACATTTGCTTGCAGGTGTATTAATGTGTATGTGTATGGACAGCGAGTGGGAGAGCTTCTTTCACCGTTAAGATTTGCTCTTTATGTTTACTCACCAAAAAGAATTTGCAGTTATGGTGCTTTCGTCTTGCACACCTTACACTGTTTTACTCATGCTGGGTATACGAAAAAAAGTGCTCGGCACAAAAAATATTATTATTATTGAAGCGGGGCGAAGGTCATTAAAGCCATACACAGTTGTTATATGGGAGGGATAACACAATCACCCCCACCGCCCTCTCCATCCATTGCACAACACACATATGGCCAAGCGGAAGCGGAAAATGTTTGCCACATAAGCATTGAAATCGCTTGGGATTTACAGCAAGCAATGGAACAACAGTGGGATGGATGGGAGGGGTGGGGAGTATGGGGAACTAAAGCGATTTGCACTTGTGCGAATTATGACCTAAAGTTGGTCAGTCAGTGGAATTGTTGGGGTTGCTCTTGGCTCTTGGCCCAAACATAATCGTAAAATTCTATAATTGAATTAAATAAATATGGTCAAACGGGCATCAGCTGAGAAAATATTGCTGTTCAGATCGCTCTCATATGTATTTATGACATTGCGGTTCTTTCGCTCTTTATTATTTCTATCTGCGTGAATTATTGGAATAAATACAGAATTGGAGAGTGGATGGTTTGTTAATGTATTGGTGTTACTATACTTATCCGTATTGTATTTACATTTTAACTTATTCCACAACCTTACTTAACGTATTTACTTTACATTTTATTTCCAGGTGCAGCCATTCGGCGCAGTCCCGCCGTTGATTTGTTTGAACAACATCAGGGCACCCACATATTACAGGTAAGTCCGAAGGAGAAAGAGGGATAGCCAGCGAGTCTTTGTTTATGTTAAAGTGAGATAGCTATACCGGTAGGGCATGCAGCCATCTTTAGCCCAAGCCATACCTTATGCAAATGTTTACTTATAAATATTTTTTTACCTTTTTATTTACAGTCTTTGGATGGTTTCGCCTTGGCCGTCGCAGCGGATGGTCGCTTCCTCTATATATCGGAAACGGTGTCCATATATTTGGGATTGTCACAGGTTGAAATGACCGGCAGCAGCATATTCGACTATATCCATCAAGCGGATCATTCGGAGATCGCTGAGCAGCTGGGTCTGAGCCTGACAAGCGGTGCTGGTGGTGGAGTAGGAGGTGGCAGTGGCAGTGGAGGGAGTGGCAGCGGTGCTGCTGGCTTGGCATCTCCCACATCGGGTGCCTCCGATGATGGCAGTGGCACACACGGTACGAACAATCCTGATGGTGAGTCGAGTCGCGTCCGTTTTTGCTTTTTCCGAAACCTAAACAAGGTTGTCCGGATCAAGAGGGGGTTGGGTGAGGCCTTGCCAAAAATATCATTAAAAACTAAATCTTATGGGTTTGAAACGTCTTTTAATATCTTTATTGAGCTTGACAATTTTTGTTTAATTATTTTATTTTAAAGTCCTTATAATCCTATAATTTTCATATCTTTTCTCAAAAATATAATTACAAATTGCATTCAACTTTTGAAGAATACTCCTTAAAAGTAAAATAAAAGTATAAAGTTACAACGTTATAGAAAAAATTAAATATTAAAGCTATAGTTCCTTTAAAAATCACAAAATGAAATAGAATGGAAAATGTTATATAGTACTTTGTTTGAGGACCTTCGAGTTTACTTTAAGAACCGTTACTAAACTATGCTTACCAACTCTTCTTCTATATTGCAGTTGCCGCATCGATGACACAAGCTTCTACAAGTGGTTATAAAGGCTACGATCGCAGTTTTTGTATACGAATGAAATCTACACTTACCAAACGTGGCTGTCACTTCAAATCCTCCGGCTATCGGGTGAGTTTGAAGCGTACACTTGTAGAAACTATCTACCAAGTACACTAAACTCTTAAACGGTGCCATGTAGTGTAGTGTGAATTGAGACTTTTCTGTAGAATTTACATATATTGAAATCCTTATTTTTTTTTTTGGTTTTGTTTAGTTTTTGTTTTCTTAATTTTTTTTTGGTTTTTTGTAGTGCTCTGCTAACAAAAATTTTAGTGTTTGTTGTCCGTCGCTTTAATGGTGGGCGCAGGCGAAAAGGGGCGTGGCATGTAGACTAACCCAAATAGAATTTTGGTTGATCATTGTAAGCAATTAATTTGTGTGTGTTTTCGCATTATTCGTACACGTATTACCATATCCCATATCCACTGCTTATCTACAGGCCGGCGATGCAACGAGCAATTGCAACGGTAACAATAACAATACAAACAATGGTAAAAATGTTAAGAATCCGGCCACAAACTTTTCGGTACGTATCAATTGAAATCAGTTCAAAATTAAAAAAAAAAAAATTAAAAATTTTAACGCAAGGCAAACTACAAAAATTAAAAAAGAAAACTTTTCACTTAGTTTAAAACCAATCAAATTGTTGTTTTAAGTTTCGAATTTATTTGGCCAAAAGTTTCTTTTGCCAAGGCAATATGTAAAACTGATTTTAGATTGATCAGTATCGAATACTACATGTACAATATGAAAGCTTCATCAACAGCATCGCATACTCAACTCACTTCGAACATTGAGCTTTTGTCATTTTGCATAGGTATTGGTGAGCTTAAGCTCTCTCATGCGTGTAAAAGCCTCGGGCTTTTAACGGATTTATTTATGTGTGTGTGTGTGTAAAATGGCAAAAGCTGTTAAGAGATTTTTTGTTTCTCTAGGTTTTTATGTTGTATTGATATCGCTTGTAAGAAAGTTCTAACCAAGAACCTTGTTGTCTTTTATTGCCTATTGCAGGTTGTTTTATTGCTCTGTAAGCTTCGGCCACAGTACACCTTCTCGCACACACGCAAATCGCAACCTCCACTACTTGGCATGGTAGCCCTGGCCATAGCACTACCGCCACCTTCAGTGCACGAGATACGTTTGGAATGTGATATGTTTGTTACAAGGGTTAACTTTGATTTACGAGTGGCGCACTGTGAACCCAGGTAAATTAAACATTTGATAATTTTCAATAACTCGGTAACTAAAGTAAATTCTTTACCCCGGTAGGGTCTCCGATTTGTTGGACTATACGCCGGAGGATCTGGTCAATAAGAGCCTGTATTCACTGTGCCATGCTGAGGATGCGAATCGCCTGCGCAAAAGTCACACAGATCGTAAGTTTTAGATATAGAAAGTTTTTAGGCGCTCATTAATTATATTGCACTACCTCCTTAGTTATTGAAAAGGGTCAAGTTTTGACCGGATATTATCGACTGATGAACAAAAGTGGAGGCTACACTTGGCTGCAAACCTGCGCTACAGTTGTCTGCAGCACCAAAAACGCAGATGAACAAAATATTATATGTGTCAACTATGTTATAAGGTAAGTTTTCTATACCTTGAACCCATGAAATTGGAATATCAATGTAAGAGACAAAGGGAAGCATCTCTGTCAATCAAGATAACTCTTCCCGCTTTCGAAATACACATGTTATCGATAACAGTAAATCCAAATGAAAAAGAATATTCTGGTGAAGAAGCTCCGGAGTTACAGGGTTCTTGTTGTTTTCTCAACTTTTAGTCCCACATTAGTCCAGAAAGTGGATCATAATAATTATGTGTTTTTTTCATTTAGCAATCGGGAGAATGAGAACCTTATACTGGACTGCTGCCAGCTTGAACCCAGTGTGGACAGCATTAAGAACGAGGAGGGTTTGGGCAATGACAAGAGCAGCGGTTCACCGGGTGGAGATGCACCCGGCGAAGGAAATCCACATCTGAATTCGGATATGAAACTGGGTTTGAGTTCACCCAAAACCGATGGAGATGGACACAATCAGAGAGGCAGGGGACGCAATGCAGCTGCAACACATGGAAGTAGTCTGAGTAATTTGGCTCTAATCAAGGACAGTCCAACACCTTTGGGCGTTGAGGTTGACGGAGTGTTGCCCGTGCCGGTGGCAACGACACCAGTGGCAACAACACCTGCACCACCATCCATTAGCACACCGACAACAACCACAACGAAGAGGAAGCGCAAGAGCAAAGCAGCACAGCAAGCAGAGGAGCAGGCAGAACTGCAAAGGGAGCAACGGGAACGGGAAAGGGAAGCGGCAGAGCAACAGCAACCTTTGAGTAAACTACCAGCTCTCGAGCGAGAATCCTCACAACAGCCAAGGAGTCGTCTACCCTCGATTGTGGAGGATCAGCAGACGGCACTTGTTGCTGATTCCGCTGTCAAGGATCTGGAACATGCCATGTCCAAACACCTACCCTCACCCACAAACAACAACAACAACAACAACAACCAGCCCAGCACAGATTTCAGCACAGATACTCTAATGAAACAACATCAACAACAACAGCAGCACCAGCAGCAGCAGCAGCAGCAGCAACAACAGCAACAACAACTGCATCATGATCCCAATGAGAAGAGCAGCACAATCCAATGGATTGGAACACCATATCAACAGCCAGCTCCCATGCCGGCAACAGCCCTGCTCCGTCAGCTCTATGCGAATCGGGAGAGTGTGATCCGTGCAACAGCTCGACAAACGCCAACTGGTGTTGCCTTCTACTCGGATCAGCAGGGTGGGCCACTGCCCACACCACCTGGCAGTGAATCATCCTATGAGAACCAATATCTGCAGCTCCATTCGGCTGCAGCTGCTGCCTCCGTCTCGCATCCGGGTAGCCAAAAGGCCGGCAACTCGGCCGATGCCTTTACGAATCTGGTTTCCACATACGGCGGCTATCACAGCTCCATTGACTATCACAATGCCATGACGCCACCTAGTTCCGTTTCACCGCGGGACAGCAACAACACCGCCAAGGTGCCGTCAGCTGGTGCAGCTCCTCCTGGCCTACTCGTTAGCAGCAACGGCGGCTATGATTATGCAGATCCATTGCGTGGACAATATGCCACACCGGTTGATGGTTCCACAGCAGCATCTTTGCCACTCAAACCCCAAGCCTACTCAGCTGCAATGCATCCGCATGCAACAACAACAACCACTGAGGGTGGCGTCACCTACAGCAATCTGGATCAGCCGCAATACTTTGCACCCCATTCCAGTTTCCATTTGTATCATAAGGGTAGCCCAGCGAGTGCCTGGTATTCCACACCCTCCTAGGCTAGGGATGATCAGGCGATGAATGCTTCGACTCTGCTCTTACCCGATTGCCAGCATAGCAGTAGCAGCGATAGGGAGAGGGAGAGGGAGAGAGAGCAACGGGAACAGCAGCAGGATCGTTGGGATTTTGTGGGCGCTTTGGGAAAGGTAGCACGAATGTTTTTCAATGCGCACAAAGGCAGTCACTAAACCAAGAGAGAGAAAGTCTACAATTTGTAGAGATAGAGAGAGATTAGATTAAGCCTAGCAGAAAAAATTCCATTTTAAGACCAAGCAGGAAAGTAAGTGCTTACTTACCCCTTACCCATTCATAGATGCTGAAAATGTATAGAAAGAAGTAAAGTGAAGGGGTGAAAAACTATTCGAATCATAACCCTAAGACAAAACTGAAAGAAAATAATTTCAACTGCTTCATTGTCCCCTTAAATAAAATGTACATAGTAAAAATGAGCAAAACACTTTAAAACTAATTCCTTTAATTTGTTTTTTTGTTAGCAATTTTTCATAAAATATATTTGGCTCAAAATGCAAAAAATAATGTTAAAACATTTAATGTTGTTAAATAATATGTAAGCTTGTAAATTTTACTATAAATCAAAAAGAACTCAACACAAAACCCATTGAAATTCAATTCAAAATACTCGGCGTATATGCAATTAACTAATAAACTAATTAAATTTAACTAAATAATATATACTTTAAAACTTTTGCATAAGACTTGGATAGTGTGCCAACAACAAAATACAAAAAAAAAAAACAAGAACATAAATAATAATATTAAATTACCACAAATAAAACTTATAGCATTTTATATACTTAACATAAAGCACTCGTAACGGAAATTAAAACAAATGCTTATTAAAATAATTATGAATCTAATTGTTATTAATTATTTAAATTAATTGTACATTTTTAGTAATTACCTAACAACTCCAGCATATATAGTATAATACATTTATTATTAAAAATTATATAAAATGTATACATATTCATATATATTTGAAATTTTTACAACATATCAAATGCTTCCTTTACTAGATTACGATAACGCATTAAAGATAAACACTTTTAAAAAATTCTAAGCTCTTTAAAATCATATTTTTTAGTTTTACTTATGAAAATAAAACAAAAAATAATACCTCTAAGTGATCTGCTTGTGCATTTTTGTTATGTTTTCCGTCTAGTAGTGAAAAGATATAATAAATTATTCTATATGTACAATATATATTTTTAAACAAGTCTATTAAATATTTAGATATAAAGTGTAATTTAAATTTTGTATAAATCAATTCAAATACGTTTTCCATAAAAAGGCTTAAATATTAAATATGATGATAAACAAATATAGAACTTTTTTTTTTATTTTTAAGAAAAAAAGTATCCCTAAAAAGTTTTTTACAACTTCACCATACTTCGCTTCTAATGTTAACTAATAACGACTCATCGTTTGATTAATTTAATACAGTGGACACACATGTCGCTTTTTGACAGACGCACATCAGGCACAAATGTCCATTAGGCTTTCATCGATTAACATAAAAAACACATAAAATTCCAATTTACCGCATTTGTTGCGCCCAATTCCCTTGTCCGGTTTGTTGTATTTGTCTTTTTGGTTTTTTAGTCAATATCCCAACCATAACTGAATGTCACATTTTTGTGATGGCTTTTTAAGCGCCACTGATTGGCTGACCAAACTGACCCCTCCTTGAACTAAGGCAATTAATCATCATTCAACTCTCTTTCTCAATTTATTTGCAACCCAAGACAATATAACAAAAACTGTTATGAACGTGTTAAGTGTGTGTGTTTGTGTGTTCGATCAGACAGGGAATTTCTTCATTTGCCCTTTTTGCCCCCCTTTTGAGTTGCCTTCTGCTTGGCAGCTTCCAAAGCCTTTTGTTGGTCCTTTTGCTTTTGCTTGTGCGCCACATCTTGTTCGTCCATCTCTTTTGATTCCTTTTTGGGTGCCTTCAGAGGCTTTTTCTTGCCACCTTCACGACTGGCCATTTTTAAAATTTTTTTACTCAACGCCTTTTGAAACGATTTGATTTGAATGAATATTTGTTTTTAAATAAAACTCAACCCAACGCCTGCTGCGTCTGTATTAACGAGCTTTAGTCAGTCAGCAAACTAACGACTGTGACCTAGCGTTGCATTACAATTTCAACAAGAAATATCGTACATCGCGACTATCGATATATCGCTACAGAAATTAGTGTTGAGTATGTACTGCTCACCGTGCTCACTTGTTCAGAATAGCTGTTGTTCATTTATTTTAAACCGGTCATTATGCATTATATTACAACTAACCCTAAAAACCAAAACATTAATACTAGATAAAATTTAAGCACTACATATATTTTTTTCGTTGATATAATTAGCAACTTTGAACAAATTGCATAAGAAAATATGAAAAATTGAGCAAAATAAACCAAAGGTACCGAACATTGCTCACTTGTTCATTTGAGTGAACAAGTCTATTGTGCTCACTCATTCATGAACAACCCAACACTTACACAAATGAATTTTTTAGCATCAATAGTTCGTCGCTGCTCGCCTTGGTTTGTTCGGTTTCGGAAAAAGTTAGATTCTGTTTAAGTTCGTTAATTTTGTTCATTATACACTCGAATTACTTGCGGTTTCGTTACAACTCTCACATGTGAAATGTTTTTCGTAGAGCAACAATAAAAGTTTCAGTACTTTATTTCGATTGTGGCTTCGCTGCTCAGCCGTTCCTTATTTTTTTGTTGTTTTATTGTTTTCCTTTTAACTCGCGACTGTGTGCGTGCGTTTGTACATTTGTAAAATTTGGAAAGAGGATTAAAACCTAATGTGATTTTGTTGCAAGCTCAGCTAATTTGTTGAGTTAAAAAGAAGAATACACACACAATAAACGTGCCTAAATAAAAAAAGGTGAGCGCTAAAGTCCCTGTCAAAAGCGGTTAATTTAACTCTTTTCTGAGTTCGTGTGCTAGTGTGTGTGTGTGTATGTGTATGTGTAGGCTTATCTGCAGCCGCAGGCAAAATCAACGCTGCCCTTTGATTATTATGTTTGCTCTCTCACTCATACAACCATGCTCAGCTCAAGATGCCGCCTACTCAACAAAATGTCGTGTCGCAGTCGCGTCTTGTCTGATTTGCTTGAAAAATCAAAAGTCTGGAAGAGAGTGAGAGAATGTACTTACACGCACACACACACTCAAGCGCATCCAACATCAATCTGCGGCAAGCAAAGCAAGTAAAGAAACAGAACAGCCTGCAGTTGTTAGCGCATACATATACATATATATTTTTTATAGTATGTACTTCATCGTGTATGTGCGCAATTAATCATTGTATTGTATTTACAAATCGTTTAATTAATTAAACTAGTTTTGTTCGTGTTGTCAAACGCGCTCTCCCCCACAGTCTTTGGTTCTTGTAGGCGCATTTAGCTTAGCATAGTTCCGAACCAGGCCAGATTAGCTGCCTTTAATCTGTTTAGTAGACAGATTGTGTACTTATTTTTTTTGTTTTTTTTTTTCAGTCCCCAGGCGTTTAACGGTGAAAGCAAGAGCATTAAGAATACTGCAAGAAGCGAAGCGTAAACAACCAGTGTGTACGCTTGCACATACGTAGAAGTGTTTCTGTGTGTGTTTGTGTGCGTGTAGCCCGGGGCTGCTTGGGTCTCTAGGTCTGGGGGCTAACTGTTGTGTTTGTTCTTGCATATGTGAAATATGAGCACAAAAATAGCATAAGAGAATCTTCTCTTGCGTTGTGCGGTGTGCGTGTTCCGCGCTCAGAAGCAATAAAAATTAAAAGGCAAACAGCGATAAGCGGCGACCATATCAATACCCATACATAACCCCCCCCACCCTAATGCCACATGGCAACCCTGACGCATAACGGTTAAGAACGTATGCCTAAAACCAAACAAATGCAAATGCAACAACAACAACAATAACAAAACTTAATTCCTCTTTGACACGGCAAATTCAATTGCACTGCCCCTCGTCGCGGCCAACCCATTTTTAATGCTTATCAGTTGAGAGCTTTGTTGTTGTTGTAAGGGGAGCTGCGCTTTGACTTTGACAAGGGTTGCTAGGCAGCGCCAAAAAATCATACTACCTGCAGAACTTTAAACTGCGGGCTGTCGAATATGAAATACTCTACCGCAAGAGCATAACAATAGATTTGACTGATGTGTCCTAATTGAAGTTGAGTGGCAGGCAGGAGAACACCAGCTTTTATCGCCTCCCCTCCCCCGCAGTCTACCTGTCAACTTAGTTCTTTTGTATGGTGCTTTTGTCGTTTCAAATTTCTTGTTGCCTAGCGCGCGCAATTTAACCTGACAGGTTCAACGTTTCTTGACGGTTTCAATTACGCACTTTGTTATTCTCTCTCTCTCTCTCGTTTTTGTTAGCACAACAAAAGCTGCTTTCATTGTGGCTTCTGTTTCTTGCTTCCGAGTCTTTTGCAATGTGACCTCTGCAGTTTTGTTTGAAGTAAAGCTTATCGGGTTGACTCATCTGCAGAGTCTTCGGTTCTTTTATCTACGTGACTTGACCAGCGGCAACTGAGAGTGCAATCAAGTAACTTAACCGGTTTTTTGCAGTCGTTACTTTACTACTACTTCCGCTTTCCCCTTCCAACTTCTATCAGCCTCTTTGCAAAGCAAATTGGATTTGCTTACGTTGCCATTTTCCCAAAACAGTTTTGTGCTTAAGCGGGTCACGCAAACAAAGAAAGAAAAATAAGCACGAGTCGCACACTGGTTCACAAGCTCTACAAATTAGAAATGTCAAAACGAAAGCGAAAAGATGTAAAAACTTAAGAGCCAATTGTTATAACTGCTTAATGAATGCAAAATAATATTTTTGTTTAATGACAAAAAAACAACTTTCACACCACTGTTTCGACACAGCGGAAGCTTTTGGAAGCAGCAGCATCATTTCCAGTTTTGCCAAATTGCTTCAATTAACAAAAGCAAATTAAAATTTGCATATAAAAAAAACGTAATCACAATAAACATATTTTGTAACGTGAGATTGCCTTTTGGGTGCAAAGGGGCAGGGGCGTTGCGCGCCAAAAGTCGGTCAACGAACCAAAACAAAAACTTTTTGTTGTCAGGAGAATATGTGTGCATGTGTGTGTGTGTGTGTGTGTGTGTGTTGCATGTATGTATTTTTCCTGTTTATTTGTTGTGCTTTTGTTTATGCACTTTAAACAAAACAATGGGTTAGCCAGAACTTTTTTTCTACCTCTTTTTTATTGTTGTTTTTTGTTTCATTTCGTTTTCAGTTAATGAATAATAAACATGTCTGCTTATATACGTAATAAAATGCAAACAAAATGAGCAGTTGTAATATACCCCAACCCCCCCCCCCCCACACTCTCTATACCCCCTCTCTGTTTACTTTCTTTCTATAAACCCATTGACTTGCATTGACCGTATAAAGAAGCTAAACAGCACTGAAACAAAAACATGTCATGAAATTGGTTTTTGCAAAAACTTAAAATGACTTTTGTTTAAAAAAAATAAGAATATAACTTTAAATAATATGCAATTTTTTTCTGTTAAAGTAATAAAACATAAATATTTTGTTTTAAAAAATTCTTTAAATAAAAATGGATTAATTTTTATTATTAAATTCAAAGAGGTTTCGTTCACTTCTTAATAAATGTCTTATAAAATATTAAGAATTTTAAGTTGATATATTATTCTTAACTTTCGTGGTATTTAATTGTTTTCTGTATGCCAAAGCCTCAACAACATGTCGAGTTTTGAGTTGATTCGCTTTGCGTCTATAAGGCTTCCCGTTTAGTTGAGTTGAGTACATATATGGCCAACAGCCAACAACCAACTAGGCGCGATGTTGTTACCCTGAAATGGGGCGGATTGGTTGGCGACCTCGTGGGCGTCACAGCAAAAAAAAAAACTAACCATATTACAAAGTGACGCAACCTTGTTGCTGTTATTTTCCAATTGAGGGCTCTTCTTTAGCCTGTTGAACGTAATCTACAACAACAAATTATCGATTCAATAACATGGTATTCTATGTGTGTGTGTGTGTGCACATTCTTATGCTGGTAAAGTAACGGAATTAAAAGTTACCCTACATTAATCCCTGCCCCCGCCCCTCCCAATCAATCACCAAGCGACTTAGCCCAGTTAAATAAACAGCAGGTTGCCGCTGCAAATTGGCTTAAACTGGCTTGTAATGAAAAAAGTTTTTTGCATAAGGTAAAACTGGAAATATCTAGTTTTATTAGGAAACGGATATAAATTGAGTTTAAATTTTACGATATAAATGGTTGAAAAATTATCATATGCAACATGATTTTTCACATAGAAAAAATAGATCTTAAAATTAAATCAAACGTCCGTTCTTTTATTTACTATTTTTCTACCCAAACCCAAGACAACATTGCAATCAACTTTGTCTTTCGTCTGTTTTCATAATTGTAATCGAATGTTATCCGAGCGCTGCGCTGTTGGTATTATAAATAATATTGCGCACCAAAGTTTTGTGTACTTGACTTTTTTCCCCACTTTGGGCGACTTGTTTTCATTTGATTTTGTTGCTGCTTGGGGCGCCGTTGGCCGGAAATTGTGTATTAATATAGAACATAGAGAATGAAAATAAACACAAAAATATCTTTATCTGTCACATGTCCGAAAAGTACGCAAAAACCAACAAAATTGTATCTTTGCTCTATAACAAATGGCAAATATATGCTTGGCCTTAAATAGCCATCGATGTGATTGTGTGTGTGTGTGTTAGTTAGTGAGTGCAATTGGTTAGTACAAAGAATAATAATTGGATGAAAACCAATAACACAATTCTAGTTGCACTGTGGCAAGAGCACATGAGTAGAGTTTTCTGGAAACTGTTTACTAATTTCGAACGAAATACCACAGCTTGATTTCTAAAAAAGATTTTAATAATTCATTGTTAATTCCATTGAAAATGTTTAAAAAAAACCCAAATGATTAGAAGTACATTTTTTTAAAAATTCAAACGGAATGCAAAAACAAAAAGAAAAACGAATTATTTTGATATTTCTAACTAGTTCGTAAATCATTCGAAAAGCTTATAAGCCAATTACACGACGCATCAATCTTCATATCGATAATAAACACACACACACACACAGCAACAAACCGATGTGTGTGTGACTTATCTAACACATACAGTGACATAAGTATATTCACGTATTGGTTTGACAAAATTTCATGGATTCCAACAAAGAAAGGAAATAAAAGACGAAGGCAAAGACGTTGTTAGTCATACTTTACACTTGTCTAAGGCAGTGTGTGTGTGTGTGTGTGTGTGTGTATTTGGAATTGCCAGTGCGTGAAAATATGCGTCGATTGTGGCCTTAGACCCAAAGTGGAAGAGGTCTTTTGGGCCAAAAAGCGTTTGTCATGTGAAGTGGAAGTGTTTCTTTTTTTTTTCACACACCTAAACAATGACAAAACCTAAGAAGTCAAAGGGGAGTTTAAGACCTGAAAATAACATTTTAAATAAAATTAAATTGCTTATGCTCAGTACATGAACAAAGTACAAAGGCTTGAATCGTTTTCATATATGGTATACCATTTTGAGTAAGATTCATTTTGATATAATAAAAAAAAACATTTATACAAGGAAAAAGTATATTTTTAGTATTTGTGACGAATAAAGTCAACTCATTACAATAAATCTGTTGTGTACTTTATGTTAAGTTAATGAACTACAAAAAGTCCAAAAGTTAAAACATCTCAAATTTGGCACTTCTCACTCTCTCGCTTTGAATGACAAGTACTGCCTTTATCTAAAGCTCTATCCCTTTCTTATTATCTTTTCAGCAACCAAGAAGCCATCAAACAAATATATGAAGAAAAAAACTTAGCTCATTGATTGCCGAGTGGAATATCCATCCAAAATCTTAGCCATAACGTGAAACAGCGCGTCCAAAAACGAAGTCGAAAGTCTTGCCATTTTTTTCTTCTTGTCGTATTATCGAATAAACAATCAGAACTGCCAGCCAGCCACACACAGAGTGCACCTTGCAACAAAAAGCTAAGGAGCAACAGTTTCAACACTCATATAAATATACAACACATATATTTGTATAGCAATTAATTAAGGAGGGTCGGTATGGAGCTAATGGGCCATGTTTGAACGCTTTCGTTTGAGCAACTTGAGCAAAAACTATCGACAACGCGGCGGAAACACTGAACTGGCGCGCAACAAGAAACAACAACAACAGCGGCAGCAATGCGTCACCGTACTGTTCCTAGATGACATCACGCACACCTTTCGGATCGAGGTAAGGACCCCCCATCAACTTTAATCATGTATATTGAACAACAACCACTTCAAATTCCACCCACCACGTTCAAAACATGCTCGCATAATCATTATTATAATTGCAAAATGTGTTAAAACCGAAAAGAAAAAAACCAACTTTTATTAAACATAAAGAAAGTCGCGTTTATTTATTAGTTTATTAACATTCATTTATTTATTTTAATCGATTCCTCCTCTTCCCACTTCTTTATTTGCACTTGAATATTTCAAAAGTGCATCTTCACATATCATCTTATAAGCTCACTTTCATAATTATTTTTTTGCGTTTTCGTAAGGCGGGCCAACAATCGACAATCAGGCAGACATTAAGACAGACACGCACTTAATTATTGTGTTTTTTTGTTGTTTTTTTTTTGTTTTTTTTGTTTTCGTAATTACAAAGCGCGACTTGTCGTTTCTCCTACTTAAGATAGAAAATTATAGATATGATAAATGATGATGAGCTGAGCTGAGCTCTGTGATCTTTTTCTTTCTTTAAAATAAATTGCAAGCAAATTAACGTCATTTGACAGTCACACAAAGCGTTATAACTTTTTTTTTAGAAAATAGTGAAATTTTAGTTAAGTTGAATTGATTTCTTGTTCAGTGAATACAAAAAGAGAAAAAATACCTAAAAACAGTTGGATTGATATATGAAGCTTCAAGTGAGAAAAACCATAAAAACCATATACATAAATATATAGAAGTACTATTTGATTTTCAAATAAAAATCAACAGTTCCTTAACGTTTTAAACTTATGTAAATTGTTCAATTTATTTTTACATTTTCCAGAAACGTGCGAAAGGCTCTGAGCTATTGGATCAGGTCTTTCAATATCTCGAGCTATCCGAAAGGGATTACTTTGGCCTATTATTTCCACAAAAGCCCGGTGATGTTGTGGTAAGTCAAGCAAAGAATACACCCGAATAACTTCGATAATAATAAAAAAAAAAAACATTTCTTTAGCAGAGATGGGTTGACGCCCAGAAACAGTTTAAGAAGCAATGCAGCAGCGTCTCCATAGACAACGATGCCGTTCCATTATTAGAGTTTAAAGTTAAGGTGAGTTGTGGTGTTCGTAATACCGGTAATTATTTATATATATTTAATCTGTGTTTTTTTTTATGTTGCCTTTGTAGTTCTATGTAAGCGATCCCAGTCGACTGCAGGAGGAGTTCACACGCTATCAATTCTATCTGCAGATCAAGCGTAATATTCTTCAGGGACAATTGTCCTGCTCAAGTAATACGCAGTGCCTGCTTGCCAGCTATACGGTGCAATGTAAGTGAGCATTATCATAGAGTCAAATTAAAGTCAAAACAACTTAACTGAGCAATTCCCATTCAACAGCTGAGTTGGGCGACTTCAATGCCGCTGAACATCAGACAGGCTATTTGAGCGGCTTGCAGCTGCTGGCAGAGCAAACTCCAGAGGCAGAGCGTAAAATATGTGAACTGCACAAGTTGCATCGCGGTCAGTTGCCAGCTGATGCGGAATACAATTATCTGGAGCATGGCAAACGTTTGGAAATGTATGGCATTGATTTGCATATGGCCACCGATTCCAATGGCAAGGAGCTGCAGCTGGGCGTCTCAGCAGTTGGACTGCTGGTGTTTCAGCATGCGCTGCGCATCAACACCTTCTCGTGGAGTAAAATGGTGAAGGTGTCCTTCAAGCGCAAGGATTTCTTTATACAACTGCGTCGTGAGCCGAGCGAGTGCTATGATACTTTGCTCGGTTTTAGCATGACCAGCCACAAGCATGCCAAAGCCTTGTGGAAATCATGCGTGGAGCATCACAGCTTCTTTCGACTGAAGCGACCGCACCGCCTGTCGCGTTTCCTCAACATCAGTTTGGGCAGCAAGTTCTACTATTCGGGTCGCACCGAACTTCAGGCCGTGCAGGAGTCCAAGCAACGCGGTCGCATTCACAAGGTCTTTGTGCGTTCGCCCAGCAAGCGATTGCTTGCAGGTGGAGCAGGTGCTGGGGGTAGCTCTGGCTCCGATGGCACTCCATTGCAGCTGAATGGCAATGGTACAAGTGGCTCTGATAGCGCCAATTCGCACAATGGCAAACCGTCCGCATCCACCATTCTGACCATAACGAAAACAAGCCGTCCACATGACACATCGAAGGTGACGTCCAAGCAGGCCGATGCTATGCCACGCAAGGCCTGGGAACAGCACAGCGATGAGTATGATATTCAACTGTAAGTTTAGATCAGACTAAATAGACTGAACCACATCAAACTTGTACTAATCTCGAATTATTCCTTAGCGATGTTGGTTTCATTGAGCAGTGCACGCGACGCTTTGAATCGGGCACACCATCACCAATGCCGCCTGCCTATAGCTCCAGGCAGGATAGTCCATTGCTGTTGCCGACAACGATAGCGGATGCAGTGGGTCAGCCGGATAGTGGCAGTGATTTGATAACCATGCGTCTACTGGCCGACGAACAGGGTCGCTATGGCTTCAATGTTAAGGGTGGCGTTGATTTAAGTCTGCCCGTGCAGGTGTCCAAGGTGGTGCCACACACACCCGCCGATCGTTGCACGCCGCGCGTCTGCGAGGGTGACGAGGTGCTCATGATCAATGGCCGGGATGTCCATGGCTTGCGACACGAACAGGTGGTGGCCATGATACGTGAATGCCGGCATCAGGCTAGCGGTGAACTGCTGCTCACTGTGCGTCCCAAGCGTTCCGCACCGCTGCTCTTCGAGGAGGAGCCACTGTATCAATATGTGCCCGAAAGCGATGAGATTGGTTCGCATTCAAATTTGCTAGATGGCGACGCTCTCTTCACCCAAAGCCTGTTATTGCTCAGCGATGGACTTGCCTCTGGTGCTCTGCTCGCTCAGTACGAGCTAATGTATCGCAAGCATCCGGATTTGGCCATTACAGAGGCACGCAAGCCAGCCAATGCGCCCAAGAATCGCTATCGCGACATATCGCCCTGTAAGATAGTATGATTATGTGCTTAGTAAATCCCCAATTAATCCTCAATACCCTTAGATGACTGCACTCGCGTTTCGCTGGTCAACTCATTGACTGGTGATTATATCAATGCCAACTATGTGAACATGGAGATACCTGGCGGTGTGGTGAATCGATACATAGCCACACAGGGTCCTTTGGCCAGCACCACAACCGACTTTTGGCGCATGGTGCAGCAGGAGAGTAGCCATCTGTTGGTCATGTTGACCACTGTGATGGAAGCGGGTCGACAAAAGTGTCATCAATACTGGCCAGTTACTGGGGATGAGCTGCAGCTGGGTGATGGCTTCTCGGTGCGTTGTCTCAGCGAGAAACCGGATGAGACGGGCAGCTTCGTTTTTCGGGAGTTTGTGCTGCGGGATAAGCATGAGCAGCGGCATATACACCATATGCAGTATCTTGCCTGGCCGGATCACTGTGTGCCCTCCGATCCCAATCTATTTCTAGAGTTTACGGAACGTGTGCGAGCCGCACGAAATCGCACACTGCTCCAGGAGATTGAGGAGAGTCTGAAACAGGTGCGTCTGCTTGACGCCGATGCCGATGACAATGGCGGTCTGATGTGCGAACGCAAATGCGCGGCCAGCAATGGAGCAACGCCAGAGGATGAAACACCAGTGTCCACCAGCGTGCATCAGTAAGAAATCTCGTACTATATACGTTTATAAGGTCAACGATGAATTGATTTTCTCTTTTGATTTACTCTTTTACAGATGCATCAGCGCCGCTAATCCGCCCGTAATTGTGCACTGCTCTGCAGGCATTGGTCGCACTGGTGTGCTCATCCTGATGGATACGGCTCTGGCGCTAATGGAGGCTCGTGAACCCGTCTATCCACTGGACATAGTACGGACCATGCGCGATCAACGCGCCTGCATGGTCCAAAATGTGGTATGTAAACTTAAGCATTAAACATTTATAAGACTCAATAACAATTTTATCCTTCTTGAAGAGTCAATATCGTTTTGTGTGCGAATGCATTTGTGCTGCCTATATGAAGATCTCGCGCAGCAGTGCGGCCATCAATGATGATGACGATTAGGATCCCTCCTTCTTCTTCTTCTTCAAGTTATACTAGTGGACAATCTAAATACACAAATCTTCCTCTCTACATATGTATATCCCGTCAAGCATAGTGCTTATGGTTCTCCTCAATCTTTACTACAAAACATATGCTATATACATAATATTAATTATGGAATCAATTTTATTGTTAGTCTACCCGTAGATATACATACATGCATACCTCATAAGTAATCTATGCTATCATTACGTTTACTCTTATCATTATAATTATTGTGTCTATATCTATAATGAAGTGTATGTATTGTATGTATGTATTATTATTATTCGTATTGTACTATAATCAACTCTGTATATCGCATATTATGGGCAATAATCCACGCAAGTGCTGCTGAAAAACAATTCTAAATTTTACAAAAAAAAAAAAACAAAACATCAAACACAAAGAGAACAAAACTACCTAATTGAAAGTATACAAAAGAAAAGCTTAAATATAATAAATTGCATATTTATTTACTACAAAAAAAAAGAGGATAATGCAGAGAATATAAACAATAATAAACAAAAAGGATATGAGAAGTAAAAACTGTTAGTATTTTAGCACCAAATTTAATTCGTATACAAAAAAAAAATATGTATTTATGCTACAAAAAAAAACAAAAATAAATACTAAAAAGCAAAAACTGATTTATAACCTAAATACTGCAAGACACTTTGAAATGTTTGTCATTCATAAATTATATTTCTCAGATTAATTATTGAAATTTGCTTTGAAATGAATAATTCAACAAAAAATGTATCCCTCGATGATATGGATGTGGAAGAAACTGAGGACTTTCACGATCTCGAGGAGAACGACGAGGACAATATTGCTTCTTGCAGCAGCGGTCACAGAAAATCGGAGCGTTTCGTTGTAAAAAAGTGGGTGGCTCATGCAAATTGGGCCTGGGATGTGGCCGTGGACAATTGTGCCATCTGTCGTAATCACATAATGCATCTGTGCATTGAATGCCAAGCAGATCCGAATGCCAACAAGGATGAATGCACTGTGGCATGGGGTGAATGCAATCATGCCTTTCACTATCATTGCATTGCACGCTGGCTGAAGACGCGACACGTTTGTCCGCTGGACAACAAGGAGTGGGTCTACCAAAAATATGGACATTAAACGAATTTCGATTGATTGATTATGTGTATTGAATTTTTTGCTTGGGATACAATATAAATTTCTAGTGCTTATAAACTTAAAGCTAAGCTTCGATTTGCATCTCCTGCTGCTGGTTCTCCGGCTCTATGCCAAGCAGCTGCTCTTGCGTGGGTCGCTCCCCTGTGATTAGTTCGATTTGGTTGAAGAGTGCATCACGTTGTCCAGCGAGATGGGCATACTTTTGCTGCAGCTCTTTTTCACGCTCCATTTGACGGCGCACATCCTCTTGGAGCGCCTCGAGACGTCGCGGCACCGCAATGCCCTCGTGCTCGCCCAGATAACGAAACGTGGACAGCGACAAGGAGTTTTGTTCAATCTGTTGGTATGTGTCCTGCAGCTGTTTTACCAGAACCTGAGCACGAGCCTGATAACCGCCGGTCAGAATCTTTAGTTTCTTCTCAATTTTGCCACAACGTTTTGCCTCCTTGGCCATGTGACGTCGATTCTGTTCGAGTCGCTTCTCAGCGGATTCCAGGCGATCCTTTTTACTGGCCAAGTTTGCGCGAGTATAGCGATGCTGTGAGGGCAAATAGAGCACCTGACCGAGACACTCCTGCCACACCTGGCCATACACATCGAGAGGAAGCTCGCCGTGCGCCATGCGCTCCTTAACAACCTCCATTTCATCTGTCAGCATTTGCTTCGCATCTAACAGATCCGCCTGAGATATTTCTTCATATGGATTGGCCTTAAAATAGCTGTGCAACTGTTCCAGTTTTTGCTGTGACTGTCCAGGCACCGGATCTTTTACAGAGTCATAAACTAAAATGCAAAACAATTTATAGAAATGCAAAGAAATATTAGGGCAAGGTTCGACTTACGCTGCATAGTTATCATTTCGTGTTTTATTAGCTCCTCGGCCTGCTGCAACTCGGTTAGGTTCTGTTTTTCGGACTGCGGTCGCAGGATCTTAGTGTTGACCTCTGTGGGACGTGGCAAATTTCGCTGAATGACTTGGGAACGCTTCGAGAGCTCTCGCTTGCGCTGTGCCTCTTGCTCGGCGAGAATGCGTGCATCTACATCGGCCTGATCCTCGATAGCGGGCTCTGTGCTAGTCTGCATTGGTTCACTGTCCTCCTGCTCCGGCACAACAATCTCGAAATCATTGCGTGGCGTCGGCAACGTGGCTAATCCCTCCCGCAGCGTCGACTTCAATTGCTTTTGATAGTTTTTATATAGAGCTGGTGTCTCGGTGACAGCCATTGTCTCCTCCGCATTGATACTGAGTTTATCCCGTACGAAGGCGGGAGTTGCGGTGCCTCCAGCAGCTCCAGTTTTCGGCATTGGCACCAAAGCACCCGAAGCGGGCGTCAGAAATCCTGCAGGAGTTCCTCCTGCTCCTCCCTCGCGCTGAGTGCGAAATGGAGTGGCAATCACTGTATTCGGCGTAGCTATGGCTGCCACCTTGGGCAGCACACTAGAGAAGTCCGATTCGTGGAGTGGTGTATTAAGACCACCCTTAAGCGGCGTCTCCGTGTGAGTCAGAGCCATCATATTTTGTGCCTCCTGCATAATACGATCTGTGTAGGGCGCCGGAGTGCGAGGCGTGGCCGACACTTGTGGCGTTATAGAATAGTCGGCCAATAGAGCATCCGTCTGCTCGATGCCACTCTCGCCAGCGATCTCCTTGGCCATCTCACTGGCCCTGCCGAGTTTGACAACCTGCTGTAGCTCCATATCGGAGATTTGAGGCGTGGGTAACACCAGCTTGGAACGCTTACGTTCCGGTTCAATGCTTTGCATCATTGCCGAAGGCACCTCGTTCTCCTTGCGCTGCTTGAGCTTCTGCTTGTCGCGTTTGCGTTCGCGCTCTTCCTTCTCGGAGCGCAGCTCTCCATCCAGATCCTGTTGGCGCATCCTGTTAAAATCTGGATCCTGCTTTTGCAAGTGCTCCTCGGAGGTGTCATAAAAGCCATGAGCTGGGCGCTTCTCAAATGGTATCTCTGAATTGTAATCAATGCCCTTGATGCGCTTCCTATTCCCACTGCCGATGCCGGCGGCACGCAATTCGCGACGCTTTTGAAGCGTGGCCAGACGACGTGCCTCCTCCAGCTGCTTTTCACGTGCCTTGCGCTTAGCTTTCTTGCCCTGCGTGTTGGCGAGACGGGCGCGTGCCTCGGACAGCATCTCCAGCTCGTCTTCGTCCATGTCCTTGGGATCGGGTCGAGCGGGCTTTGTCTCTGGATTGGGATCAATTTCACCAGGCTTCAATTTGCGCGGATCATCCATGGTGTCTTCACCATCTTCCTTCCGCTGCGCCTGATCGCTGTTTTAAACAAGAGCATATAAATCAATAGGATGTAATAGCTATACAGTTACTCTAAAACTGTGCCAATCCACATGTGATGGCATCATACAGTTACTAACACTTACAGCAAATATTCATAGCGTTCGAGACACTGTGCTGCCGTACGTCCAATAATGGGAGCTATTGTGCGCCATTGTGTTGGCATCAGCTTGGCCAGATGCAGCAGTTTCTCGTCCTCCTCGCGAGACCATTCGGTCTTCTTGATGCTCGGATCAAGCCATTCGTACCAACGTGCCTTGCACTGCTTCGCCGACTTGCGATGCAGCAGCGAGGCGATACGACTCCATTGATTTTTGCCATATTTCATGACAGCCGCCTTGAGAATTTCATCCTAGAAAAGAGCGGCTCGCGTTTGTTTAGATTGGATTCAAACACTTATTACAACTTCAATAGTTTTACCTCTGTATTGCGCCAGACGCCACCTTTGATCATAATACGCGGCATTTTGTCGCCTTGTCTTTTTTACAACTCTTGAAATGTTAAATTAAATAAAAGTATTCAGCCTGCGGTCTGTTTGTCTTCTTCTTCCTCCTAAAAGTTTTGTCGGCCGCCGCTGTGATGCATGAACGATGCAATCGTTAATAGAGGTTACAGCGATGTTGAATTTACAGTAGCCCTGGATCCATTGTTATTTGTAACGTCATTGCCGACCTTTACACACAGTCATATCCAGTGAGATTAATGGGAGTGCATAGCTTGCAGTTTTTTGTTTTCAATTTGTTACCTTGTTATTCAAAGTTGTTTGTTGATGGCACAACTAATCGCAGTTGAAGTATCTGTTTTTGTGATAACTTTCGATAATGCGTGTTATCGATGTGCTGCAATTGTTATTGTTGGTACTGTTTTTGTTGTTGCTATCAGGTGTTTTGATATGATATCAGGATCAGTTTTTGCCACAGCTTTCTTTCAGCGAAATGTAATGCGAAGTTAAGCAAAATGCAACAATAAACCAAATATTCCAAATGCATTGCAACATGAACGATGTGACGGAGGTAGCCTTCTCAAGTTTCTACAGCACCGTTAGCAGCCAGGTGAGCACCAATTGTTGTTGCTTTTTCTGAGCAAGAGTGTTTGTGTGTGTGTGTGTGCTGATATAGCCATGCGTCCATGTTGTTGTTGTTTTGCCGCAGCTACAGCATGCAGATATATCACTGTCAACGCCCATCCACACCCTGGAGAGCGACAGCAATTTCACAAGCCTCTTCGACGATGATCCCGCTCTGCTTTCGCTTCCACTGGCAACGCTTATAGGATCAGCTACACCAGCTGCAACAGCGACGCACAAGAATGCAACTTGTGTCACGGAAACTGCCTGCATTCCATTTGTTCAGATCCATACGACAGATCTGCAGCAACAGCACCCTGAACCGGGTCGCAGTTATCGCAATAATTTTCGACGCCGCAATGCTGAAATCAAATCGGAGGCAGAGCTCATCAAATCCGAACTGGCTGAGGCAGCTGCAAAAGAACGCATGAATGCCACGCCTACGCCGCCGACGTCCACAAAAACTGTTGCGAGTGATTCTTGCTTAAATTTACCATTGCACAAGTGTCCCAGCTGCCCGTTTCTAAGTCTTTGCCAGCTAAAAGCACAAAAACACATCAGCAGCTGTTTCGGCATCGATGCACAGCAACGTCTTCAGTGTCCAGGTGATTGATTGATCTTCAATTGTGTTCAATAACATCTAAAAGATTTCCATTACTTTCTTGCAGGTTGCACAAATGTTTTTTACAGTTTTGATGTGCTGCATCTGCATCTCGGCTCCGACCACCAGCTTGAGCCACAGGAAATAGCCAAGTTAACAGGCAATCTAAAAAAGCCGCAGCAACAACAGCAACAATTGCCACAACAACAGCAACAGGAACAATTGCCACAACAACAACAGCAATCGTCGCCGAAAAGTCGCATCTTTATTAAGAATGTGAATTGTTTGAGGGAACCGCATCGCGACGAGGATGTTATTTGTCAATTGCCTGATATGTTGCAAATGTTGCCATCGCCGCCAGACTGCAGCACAGGCAACATACTAGATCTGCTAGATGATGTCGATGAGGTGCAGGAGCAACAGCAAATCCTGCCAATGTGCCAAAAACCCGTACAAAAAATATCAATAAAAAGTGTCGATGTGCTGAGAGAGCCGGCACTTTTACCCTTTGATTTCCCACTGCCAATTGCTGGAGAGCAACTGCAGCCCTTGCCTTCACTTCCCTCTTTGCTCATGGGCAGCAATATGTTGGATGATGAGCCGCTAGAGAAGCCGCATCAGCCCAAAATCTATATACGCAATGTGGATATCTTGAAAGAGCCCATGCTGCTGCCCGGCATGAGTTTTAATGAGGCACCCACCTCAACCACCATTCCGAGTCCCGCTGAGATGTTCTCCGCAGAAACGCTTCTAACACCAACGGGACCAGTTGGCCCATTGCCTGGCTTTGAGCCTGCTCTAGCCCCATTGGTCAATATGTGCAGTGAGGCATTCAATTTTGATGCTGTGCTCAGTGGTGGTGCAGGCACCACCATCATCAACAGCAACATCAGTGGCAATAGCACCAATTTTAGCGCCTTAGATTTGGATTTTGGTGTAGATTTCGAGCAGAGTGTACAATTGGAATCAGCGCAACGACCACCACAGCCGCTGCCACTAGAAACAGTAGCAGACGCACCACTACAACAGCAACCACTCCTAAATGCACAGTTGGTGGATTTGGTTGCGCTGCCTCAAGATGAGCTGGAGAATTACATATCAACATCAACAACAACTGGAAGCACACCCTCCAAGCAAAAGATCTTTATTAAGAATGTAGATATATTGAGGGCACCACAACGTGGCACATTGCATCTGCGCACCGTTGACGAACTGAATCTAATGAATCGCAACGAGGTGGAACACCTGATTGTACCCAATCGGGAGCTAGAGCAGCTGCCATTTAACACCGCAGCTGTGACCCTGGAATCCACTCTGGCTGATTTCGATCAGGTGCCATCAGCACCTTTAAGCTATGACGACAGCTATGACTTGGCAGAGGATTTGGAATGCTGGCCCTGGATAGGGGACTCGATGCCACCGTCTATTGATGCCACAGTGACGGAACAGGGTGTCACAGAACAGCTAGATTTGCCACACAATGCTGAAGATATTCTTATCAAAGATTTTCCACAATTTTATGCGCCTCAAACGCCAGCAGCTGAAACTGTGCCGCCCCTGGTGCCAGTTACCGGCTCACCCGAGCTGCCGGACAGCTCAATTGAGCCCGCAGAGAATTTAAGCAGTTTGCCTGTGCCACCGCTTGTGCCACTAGCAGCTGAAGCCACAGCTGCCCCATCTGTTACCGAGAAACCGGCTCGCATTTATGTGGCCAACAATTTGTTGCCTACTGCCGTAGAACCAACTGCACCGCCCGGTGGTACTTCAGTGCGTGGTCGTCCCTACGGTGCCAAGCAGTCGGGACAAACCAAACGCAGGCCGGCACAGGCCGTTGTCCAATCAATGGAAGGTGGCAAATGCCCCTTGGAAGGTTGCATGTTCCGCTTTAAGTCACCAACAACATTGGATTACCATCAACGCTGTCATAATGGCTCTTTGGGCTCCGCCCAGCCCATGATCTGTCCCGAGTGCAGATCGACGCAGTTCAGCAATTGGAATTGCCTACACACACATCTCTGGCGCACCCATGAGATTGACATGGAGCTCTATTGCTGTCAGCTGTGTAGCTTTAAGACGCCCATCTATTCGCGGCTGGTGAACACCCATGCCAAGATCCATTCCGAGGAGCGCAACTATAAGTGTGAGCAGTGTGGCAAGGGCTTCAAGAATACCAAACAGTTGAAGAATCATCGACGATTGCATCGCACTCAGGGTCTGGGCATGTCCAAGCCGAGTGCTAAAGAGGAGCAGCAGGTTGTTCAGCCAACACCGCATCGCTGTGAGGATTGTGGTGCTGCCTTCAAGCATAGAAAAACGCTACGTGAACATCTATGCAAGCAGCGCAATGAGCAACCACAATGCACCACCTGTCAGGTATGAAAAAAACAACAGCTAATGTCTAGTACAGTCGCGTTTGTTCCGATACAAATTCAAATATCTTTAGATTCACTTCAATCCATTATATAGATCATCTTGAAATTGTTAATCTACTCCTTGTAACACTGCAGAGCCTTGCTTCATAGAGATTGAGATTCTCATTCTCATGTTTAAGGTATATTCATCTAACATCAGAGTGATCATAACACGAACTAACATCACAGATCTAAAGTCTTAAGCTTTTATAGAGCGATCATACAGACAGACAGATGGACGGATTTGGCTGATCAAAAATACATATACTTTATGAGATGTTTCCTGCTTTCTGTAACATGCATTTGTCCAAAACGTTTACACGTCGGGTATAAAAAGCTAGAACCAATTGTATTATTTATTATTGTTATTCTTTACGTCCCTCATAAATATACAAACTATAATTTTGTATAAATAATTATTTCTTATCTAACACTCTTTCGTTTTTTTTTTTTCCAGCGCGTCTTTAGCTCCAAGAGCAGTCTCAAGCTTCATATGCGCAGTCATCAGGAGAACAAGCGATTCAAGTGCGACAAATGCGGGTATGAGTCAAATGATCACAACGCTTTTCGGCGTCATGTTAGCACACATCGGGAGGCCAAACGGTATGCGTGTCCACACTGCGATTTTAAGGCCATACAAAGCACAGCGTATCGGGTAAGTTCAAGAGCTAAAACTTAAATGGTTCAGACTAATTGAATACATCTTTTGCATTCTACAGATACATCTACAGAAAATGCATCCGGATCAGGAACTGTCTACCATCATCTATAAATGCAATGTGTGCAGCTATTCCAGCATCAATCGTGGCCTGCTGCTGGTTCATCAGGCCAAACATGAAGCAACACCAAACACCCAATCCTCTTCAAAGATCAAAAAAGTGAAAAGCAAGGAAACTGAGTTGGCATTTGAGATGCCAGCTAACGATTTGTTTGTCTAGAATAGAACAACAGAGAGACACAAATATAAGTGCAGCTCAGAAATTATTTTTATACCAAAATTAAATATTTCCAATGTTAGTTAAATCCAAAAATTCTTCAAAACTTCCAAACTCAACAATTTACTTTTCGTAAATTTTTGATATCAAACTATTTTTTAAACGCTTTTTCATGTCTAGAAAATTATACATTCTTTTATATACTTTTATACCCTGATCTCATAAAATGGATATAAAGGGTATAATGGTTTTGTGCAATGGTATGTAAAAGGCAGAAGGTAGCATCTCCGACCCCATACCGCCATGTCCGTCTGTTCGTCCGTCTGTATGAACGAGACAATCTCCGAGACTACAAGAGCTAGATACTTCAGATTTTGAATACAAGTTGTCCTATACAATCAGTAGAACAAGTTTGTTTTCATATTATCGATAACTATTCTGGTTTCTGATGTACTCATGGAATCGATGAAAAATTAAAAAATGGGTTTGAAATAATGCGTAACGATAGAACTTTTCTGAAAATTTCGTCCAAATCGGTTAAGAAACACCGGAAATATCGTTAGTCAATTTTTAGTTTTGTTTACATTGATCATTATTTTTTATAGCTAAGCATACTTTAAGGGCGCAAGGAAAAACCAAAGTCTTTTATAAATTTTATATATTTACGGCAATTGGGTTCAGGGTATCTTCTAGTCGGGCTCTCCCGACTAGCTTCTTTTTTTGTAGAGGTCATTTTATTGTTTTGTACGTGATCAATATACCATGTGTATTCTTACGATGTTGTTATTGTAAATATGTATAAGAAAAAAATTTAAATATATTTATAGCATAAATTTCAACCATCTCCTCTAATTTTTTATTTTAAGTTATTTATTATAAAAAAAAAGGACATAGAGATGCGATCCAAACAATCAGCAAGTACCCGCTAGTGCATGGTTCTAATAAGAAATTCCGCAGTTCAGTTTTCCGCACATAAAATCGTTCCATGAGCCAATGGAACAATTTCAGAATTGAAGAATTGTGCACCAGCGCTGCTTATTGTAACGTTCGAAAATCACCTTAGAATGAACCGTTATAAGGTGGATCCAGCAATGGTAGTATTTGAACTAATCAAAAGAGGCTGTATGTTCGCAAATTGGTTTAAGGCGTTCTTTATTTGCTTTGGCCTTCCGATCCCAACAAGACCTTTCAATATGCAGCGTACACCGAATCGTCGGTGGTGCAGTCGCTACGTTGCATGCGTCCGTTGCCAGAAAATGGAAGAGTCGGGTCATCATCAGGCATCATCGAATCAATTCGGCTTTGTCAATGTTCGAGGATCAGTCTGGAGATATTAAAAAGGCATTCACACGATGATCAAGCAACAGTTTACGACATTATGAATTGAACAGAGGGAGCCCACAGATTAAAATGTCGATTAGATTTAATGTCCAGTCCAGCAACCAAAACCGACTTCACCAAAACACTGAAGTGCAAATAGACGACAAAAAGCCATCATAACAAAACAAAAAAATTTTATTTTTAAGATTATTTACAATATTTTATGAAAAGTTGTTGATTTTTTAGTGTTTCTGTGTTTTATTAAGTTTGTTTTTACGAAATGTAAAATGGAAATGAACTATCGGTTTCATCTTTGTCATAGAACATCTCAATAATTTGACATTCACTTCAAAGCTATTGTTGTAGTCAGCTTAAATTGTTAAGGTGTTGAAATACAAAAATAAATAATTTATTGCATGACATCAATGATTAGCTTCAATGTTAGGTAACAATTAGTTTGTCAAACACTTTGAATAATAACTTATTCAAAAGAAGGCTGGCGTTTAATTCACGCAATCATCTATAATGGCTAACATATATAAGGCAGTGTGTGTCTGTTGAGGATTCCAATTGTAAAATGGAAAATTTAATGCGATTAACTCTGCGCGTTTTACCCTCAAATGCCTCCGAGGGTAAAATTGGTTCCATCGACATGAACTTGTGGCTGGCACAGTTGGTGGGATTGCCACTGTTAGGATTAAAAAAGGAGACGCGGCTTCAGAGATTGGGCATGGGCTCCTTTGGTGCCATAGTGCTGTTCGGACTCTTTTGCTATGTTGGTTTCGAGCTGTACGACTTGTGTCTCAACTGGCAGGACCTGGACACTCTGACACAAAATGCTGTGTTGTCCTTAACACATGTTGTCTATGGGTTAAAGGTAAAGTTAAGTAAAGAACTATAGTTACTGATGATCGAACAACCAATTTCTTGATCATTTTAGATATGCAATCTAATCTATCATTATGACAGCCTGAAAGAGATTATTAACAAACTAAGAGACATAACAAGACTTTGTGTCTTATCCGAGAAACAAAAGGAAACATTTCAACAAACTGAAATGGAGAGCAAATCCACAATGCTTTTGTATTTTAGTTTAGTGCTCTTGGCCGCCATAATGGGCATGTTTTATATACTAATTGGTAAGTAGTTTACCTATCCGATAAATATATGTATGCATATGTCTATATGGTTTATGTATGAACAGCTCCCGAGGATTTTGCTGGCAATAATTTTCCATATCGTGCCCAAATACCCAATTTTCTGCCACCGATTGCACAATATCTTTATATGGGTTTGAGTGTTGCACTTGTGGCGCTGGAAATTGTTACAATTGACTATTTGAATATATCGCTTATGGTTCAGATATGCATGCATCTAAAAGTCTTAAGCTTATCCTTTGATGAGCTTATCCCAATCAACAATCAGAAATTGCGTGTAGATCCTTACGACTGGCTGGTGTCCATTGTGAGTTATCACTGTGAATTAATTGTGTAAGCTATAAATCTATATATTATAGAAAGTATATTAACATCATATTACAAAATCTTTATATGTTATTTTGAACAGCTTGCGCCAGAAAGTGGAACGGATATTTAATCTGCCTGTAATGCTTCAATTTGTCAGTTCGGTGATAATTGTGGCAATGACTGGCTTTCAAGTATTAGTTATTGGAGATGGTTCTAAGAGCTCTATTATAATGGATATTTTTTTGTGCTGCGTGCTCTTGCAATTGTTCTTATATTGTTGGTTTGGCAATGAAGTCTTCGAACAGGTGTGTTAACATTAAAACTTTCATAAGAATACAATTTCAAATATTTAACATTTAGAGTAAAACGCTGTCCACTTCTGGCTTTGGCTGCAATTGGACATCATTTGATAAGAGATGCAAACAAGCCATGCTGATATTCCTAATAAATGCAGAGCGTCCATTTTTGTTTACTGCTGGAGGGTTTATGGACTTGACTTTGCCAAGTTTCTCATATATCATGAGCAAGTCATATTCCATTGTGGCTGTACTACGGCAAATGTATAGCAGGTCATAGTTTATGGACAATTTGTCATATGTTCTCTTATCAAGCATGTAATCACATAATTATCAACTTTCTTATATGTTAATAAACTCAATTCAGGTGTTGTTACACCCATTTATTAACACTTAATTGACACTGCACGCGATGTGTAAACACTGTCATTAGTTCAAATAAATAGTGCACTGTTGACCCACCCTACTGTATTTTATTTCTGCGTATAGAACAATTAACTTACAAAATTTTATAAACGGAAGTCTTGTCTACTATATAATTTTATGCAAAAGTTGCGACTGTTGAGTTATTGAATAACGGAAGGATTTTTGGTTAACAATTCTTGGATGGTTCCGCATTGTCCATTATTATCGAAAATATTCAATACTCATATCAATGCGTAGTATTGTAATTTAGTCAAGTCTACTAAATATATTTGCAAGGACTATCGACAAACATTGCCTGGCTTTTCTCGATCAACTCCTGCTGATGAAATAAATGCCTGTTTTGAGTCATCAGTTCTTTGGAGATATGTACAAAAATAGACACTGAACATTAATATGCGTTTCACCTACAAAATGATCTTTTACAATTGCGCAATCGATAGATGAATTGATTGAATGTGTTTTTCCGAATATTCTTCAGAATTACAGAAATCATGATTGGTTGAGAGAACGCGCAATTTAAGTACCGAATAACATGCATGTCAATGCTATTAATTTTCAAATTCAAGCGAAACTGCCATGTGTAGTAATGACATATCATATCATAACCAATTGACAGTGTTATGAATCAAAATGAGGCAATGAATTATCCAATTGAATTTTTATATTCATTGGAACGGGCTGATATTCCACCGCATTGGCAGTGAAAAGGTTATGCCAAATTTGATTGAAGCTACAATCTTAACTTGTAAATAAAAATGAGAAGTTTGTTTGATACCGCGTATCCCTATGATTCCAACTGATATGCCATTTGAATTCAAACGATTACACTAGCCTGTGCTTTTATCATTTGCGATGTCCATCAATAATGTTGTGTGAATTTGGAGGAATAATGTTTTTCACATGCCCAATTTTATGTTGTTAAAAAACTAAATATATTGTTTATCCAAATGTTTTAAATTGTTTAAATAAATAGATTTGGTGTTACAATTAAGCTTTTTACTTTATACGTAGAGAAGCACGTATCGGACCGCTGAAACAATATAATCAAACACGAAGCTTCGTTGATAACAAAGAGATTAACAAAGTTCAACAACATCTTACTGTGGAACCGTAACAACAAATCCATTCAGAATTTTCAAATCGGCAATTGCTCTTGTGTACTCGTCATAAGTTATTTTGTATGTAACATCACATAGACATTCGTTCAAATATATATGAGTAAAATATACAAAAGCTTTCTGCACACCAGTGTTGCCAGATTTGCTTATTTCGGCTAGATCTAGCTATTTGAATTTATTAAGAGCTTATCAAAATTTCAAATATTACATAGGATCACCAAAATATAGCTTGTTTCTGCATACGTCAACTGATATAAGTGTGACTAAGCTGATTTATGCTCATTTTTTCTAAGAATCTCGTTTATGCGGGCGCTTAGCACCTAGGAACACTGCTGCAATCTAAGATGTTTATATACATCCAAACCTGTAGTGGTAGAGAGAACGTTGATTAAGTTAGCCGATGCGAGTTTGTTTGCGGAATGCCTCTTTCAGTCTTGAATTATACAGTGCGGGTTGATCATCGTTGGCAATAAGTTCGTGATAAAAAAAACTGTAAGCAAATATAAACGTTGAAAATATTCAAAGAAGTTGAGCATAAAAGTTTTAACAAAATACTTAACCGACTTGGAAGTGAATAAACAAATCATGAATAGCCAAAAAACTCTGTTTTTAGTTAGTATCATCCTACCCAACATTAAATAAATGAGAATTGAAAACACATCCAATTAACAAAGTTTGTTAAGTATCCCACGATAAATATTTAAAGTTAATGCTAAGGCTTTTCATTTGTAATCGACGCACTTATTCGGAACGCGTGTGCTTCTGTATGTCGTATTATTTTATGTAGAATACACATAAGGCGTATCTGATTCGTCATTTTGGATACTCTTACTTTATCGTTTGGGTAAATGCTTGAGATTCAATTCACAGCGATACAAATCAAAACAGATTTATTCCTGAGTATAGGAATTTTTAAACTCTGATACCGAAGGCAAAGCGTTTTTTGGTTTCGTGCAATGTCCGTCATCGTTTCTGTCCGTCTGAACGAAATCATATTTTTTCAACACCCGTAAAGCGCACCCATTTTATGCTGGTGTCAGAGTATACCACTGTCGGTTGAGTCCGACATCAACGTTTTTTTCCGTTAACTATTATTGTGATCTACAGTCATAGATGCGAGCATTAAATGGTGTATGGAATTTAGATAGGCATGGCATCAAAGCTTTTGCTGCAGATCTGTGCATGATGTCATCAGCTATCAACCTTCCAAAGTTTGATGCAGTTTTTTGGGGGTCGTTACCAGTTATCTTCCTACTAAATTTAATGACTCTAACACTTTGGAAGATTACTTTTACTTTTACTTTATTAGCGACGCGTTAGGGCGGTTGGGGGTAGCTAGGGCAGAGTGGACACAAACTTCATGAGCAAGTAC